>JACEVL010000252.1:52500-557500 GCA_020284085.1 Aporrectodea caliginosa | reverse complement strand
TCCAATTTTGTGAAAGCATTCAAAGAGTTCAGTGTTGCTATCGTTCATTCCAGAGATACTATAGTGATGGTGATCAAGATAAGGAAAAGATGCTTTCAAAACTGCTCTGGTTGTGGAGTCTCTGGTTCTAGTTTTCTTTTCAAAGTAATTGATTTTACAGATGTAATTTGAAATTACAAATTACACGAAAAAATGTAATTCAATTACAAATTACAAATTACATTGATCCAGAGCAACAAATTACAAATTACCAATTACAATTGTAATTCAAATTACGTAATTTCAATTACATCAATTAAATTACTGCCCATCCCTGGCTACATTAAGTATTGTATTGCATTGCAGTGCATCGTATCGTGTCGTTTCACATCGTATCGTAACATATTGTATTGTTTAAGGCTCACCTTTTATTAACCAACCAAATCATTTAGCTATTTTGTGTCTTAACATCTTACAGATTCTTTAAGACAAATATAGGCCTAGTTTAGTATGCTAAACTTATTATGAAGATATTATCCTGCCTATCATTTTACTAACTGTTAAATTATAAAGCATTGTATAATATAGTAGGTGTAGTGTAATGCAGTGTAGTGTTTGTAGTGTAGTGTAGTATAGTACGGGGTCTATAGGATGCATATGGCTAACACTCTACTAACCGTAAGGTGATGTTGGGTCGTAATTCCATGGCGGACGTTCTACAAATTACCAAATGAAAACTTCATGAAGGATTTGAGCAAGCGGTCTAACACAATGCTATAGGCCTACTATGCTGTACTGTACTATAATGCAATGCTATACTACATCATACGATACGATTATTATACTATAGTCTATACTATACTATACTATATGCTATACTATGCTATGCTTATTTTAAAATATATTTTATACTAGGCTATGCTTATAAAAACGGTATTTCTTTGCAGTGTATACTATGCTATATGAAAAGCCACCATGTAACACAAGCCAAACTGTCAACTTAGATGTCAGGACTTCACAATAATATTTTCTGTGTATATATGCTTGCGAATGCATAAGCCTCCCACTATAGTATTTTTTATACATACATATTAGCCATATTGCTCTTGCTAATTAGCTATAATTAATTAGATGGAGCTTATTAGCTGAAGTCGTATACTATAAATTCACCTTGAGTGTTCGTCTTCTTGGGCAAAGATGCCAACACAAGAAAAGAAATTGCTATTGATGCGAAGTGCACCATCATCCTCCGCGGCTGCTACACCAGGTGTTGAGGCGCTAACACTTCAATCGACACGTCCTCTGGTGTATACCTTGTAAGTACCTAGAAGATGTCGCTTATCACTTATATAGGGTTACGCGGTTATGTCTAGTTTAGGTCTCGTAATAGCAGATATTGGTGTGAATAAAACGCTCGCACACCTTACATGTGTATTAAATCCATTGTATTGCATTGCGTTGCATTGTACTCTAATTGGTAATTTTGTAATTGTACCAATAGTTTTCCACCAGCGTTGACAGATGAAATAGAACAATGGCTAGAGGGGATCACAAGCAAAATCGGTAAGAATTCAGAAATGACGATCATCTGGACAGAACAACATGTAGGATTGTAGGCTATAATTTTTATATGGCCACACTCAGGCCTCTGCTTTCAGACATTACTTTGATATCGTAGCGATCTGAAAGTTTATTGCATGATTTTTACACTGTGTGAAAATGAAAAACGAAGGTTACAAAACTGTAGTTATCGGTAGATGTATCTTATCTTAGCCACATAACACAATTAGGGTGTAGCCTACATTTGGATATGGACAGCGCTATCTACAGGTGAACAATGGCTGGCGTTGACAGGTGTACAGATTAAAAATTGCATTGCTCTTCTCAATGACGCTAAAAGAGGGTCGAGGTCGTCTATAGGCCTATAGAAAACCTATTTTAGAACATGATTGTAAGGAGTGTAAACGTTTCCAGAATGCCTGATAGCTACAGACCCACGGCCAACTGTAGGAATGCAATGGAGAATTTACAAGTAGGCATAGGCTATAAGATTTTATATTGATTGCAACGTCGATTTTTTTGTCGAAGATCGTTGAGAAAATTGTGTCAATGCAGTTGACTTACGTTATCAGGAGGTAAATTCCCTCTTACCCAAACAACAATCTGGTTTCAGAAAGTAATATTCCATAGAGTCTGTGCAAACCCGCATATTGCTGACTTCTTTGGTAACGTTCTTTGCTTGCATTTTGTGCTCCATTTGATGCTGTCACGCAACCATCCCTCTCTGCAGCGCCTCAAAAAATCATCTGGTATCGTACGGGATAGTCCTTTGCATTGCTTCCTTTCTGACTGCACTGAAATTAAATGTGGGCGTTTTTTATAGCAGGAACCGTTTGGCCTCGACCCAGTTAATTTTTCAATGAATTGATCGGGTGAGATCCTTCATCACCGCAGCCCGTTTGAATGGGCGCCACGTCACTGAAGGTCCTTTTGTAAGGATCGACCGTGTTATCCCGATATTTAAATCTTTGAAATAAGCCAGTATCGGGAGGCGAACCACGACCCGCACGCTCTCTAACACAGACTCACAGAGGCGCAGTGCGACGCAACCTATACGCTCTAACCAATGTAGCTAACTTGCACTGAGGCTGCTGTGGTTTTCGGTCCATCCGACCTGGTCGACCTAGGCTCGTCCTCAGTTTCACTTGGATTTTGGTCTGCCGAGTGGTTCCATCTAGGCTAGGTCCTTTATCTGGTACACTGCAGAGGTAAACTGATCACCATTTTGCACTTTATTCATGCTATATTATAAGCTGCAGAGACAATCGTTAGCTGAGAAAATGTTTGAAAAAACTAAGGCTCTTTGCGCGTGGAAGTGTTTTTCAATATTGGCGCAATATTTTTCAATATCCACGCACACAGGTCTGCTAATGTAAGCAGACAGGTCTGTGTGCGTGGATGCGCGTGAAGGAATTTGAAGATAGGTGGGCCTTCAGTCAAGTTTAGCAACACGTTTGAAAGAAGTTCAGAAATAAATTTGAGTTTGAGATCGGTAGTTTGACATAGTTTCCGCCTCCAAATATAGTTTTATTTCAGTGATAGCCTATTGCATGCGACTGTTCACTGTTGCATAATGCGAAGATAGTGATAGCCTACCAAGCACATCAAAGCAGCTTTTGAGAAGGTGAGTTGAATTGCATTCAGCATGCACCGTTTGACAACAGATCGCAAAAGTGACCGCATTTCATTTTCAACCAAAGGTGAATGAAGAATAGCATGGTGGGTCAAAAATGAGATAAGAAGGCATTTGGGAGTGGAATGCCAGAGATATTTCCATCTGAAGCTGGACACCAAAGCTTGGCCTATTTACAGGCACTTAGTCAAAACATAATCGATAATTATGCGGGGTGAAATCGGTTCTAGGTCAAGATCCAAATGGGTCAGGCAGGCAGACAGTCATACGGCTAAGGTGGATGGTGTTTAGAGTTGAAATGGCGAGGGAGATGAGCCTGGTGAGGGGAAGAGGAGGAATCGGGAGAGGACTTATGAAAAAACAGTGTTAATCAGTTTAAAAAAACCCAGTGTTAATCAGTTTAAAAAAACAGTGTTAATCAGTTTTTAAAAAACAGTGTTAATCAGTTTTCAGTTAAAGATCTGCGGTGAGATGGCAAATAAAAGGTGAGGTTTGGTGAGTTCGTAGGATGGATCAGATATTAAATTTTGTCGTAATACTGGCGGGAGTTTGTTCCAGAGAGGCGGTGAGGAAGAGCTAGACTGGTCACGTTTAGATAATGGAATCGACTGCCAATGTTTACCTGTTGCTCAATCTCCTTTTCTTCTGTCACGAAACGCGTCAAAACTATTTTTCATTGGCCTTCAAACATAATTATGGATATCTAACTAATCTTCACCTGGTAGGCTAACTCACTAACCGCATCGTAATTTTGTTACGAAGGCAATTCGTCGAATGCCTGTGGTCAGGCACGTAGCCTACGTATACGCGAGACTTAAATTCGAGAGGAGGCAACTTCACAGACCATCGGCTAAATCCTGGTCATTAAGGTCATTTGCCAATGGAAGTTCCAGTAGGCGCTATATACAAAGCAGTTGCCTCCTCTTGCCTCAATGTAGCTACGCCTATGTCTATGGTGAATTATACACCATAATACAGGGAAGCAGCGGGACGAGGGGACCACGTACAATTATTGTTTCCATTCGGTGTTATATGTAGGGGAGAATGTCCTGCATTGGGACATGCCCTGCATTGGGACAGTGGTGGTATCTAAGCCGTGGTTAGCCTACATATTATCGCGTGTGGCGTCGCCCAGCGAACGTATTTTTGATGAGATAGTGATCAGGCGTCTTTTGCTGCGAATTGAAAAGCTTTTGACAGAGATACTGCATATCTTCATTTTGAGGTCAAAAAAGTAACTTTTACTCTTACAGTCTCAGTCAATGCATTAAATATCTGGTGCTAATTTAGCCAAAAATTTCTGTGAACTATTTAGGACAGTATATTTCGAAGCATATGGTGAAATTTGGAGGTCATATGCATGTTACCTTTTGTATTATCTGAAAAATAGGTAATCGCCCATTGATGGCCTGCATTGGGACATGCACTGATGGCCTGCATTGGGACATACCCAATACATGGCATTCATAGAAAATTAAACTTAAATAGTTTTGCTGTAGGGCCTATATTTTATGACTTCAGTAGACGTATATTAAATAATATTTGGTGACAACAAAATATATATACTACAACTAACACCAAATTTATGCATTAAAATGAAAAAATTGACCCAATGCAGGACACGCTTACCTACTAATAATATTTTAATTCCTGGTGGATCTGAGGTACCTATAGGGACAAATAATAATAATTTACTGTATATTTTGTGAAACAGAATATCATCTTCAACTGCAATATGAGCTGTTACACTCTATTGAACCTGATTAGAACAAGATCAGTTGCTTGACCCAACGCTATCCAAGCAGTGTCCCCATGCAGGCCATAGTGGCCTGCATTGGGACGATTTTTTCCAGTGAGGAAAATACTAAATTTTTATGGTTTATTCTTGCAATAATGTAGTAGTATATATCACATTCAATTGATTAAACGTTGCTCTTTCTGATAATGACAACAAAATATATGCACTACAACTAATACCAATTGCATGCATAAAAATGCAAAAATTGACCCAATGCAGGACATTCTCCCCTAATTATTCCAATGTGTTTGTTACGGATTCAATTCCTTTTTTAATCAATCCGGAGAGAAAAAGAGCTAAAGCTGCGATTCGTCCAACTTCAGCAAAAAGGCAACGCGGAAAGTTACAGTGTTTTATGGGACACGGTAACCGATTGGTTAGAGTGCTGACCTGGAACGCGCACAGCACAGGTTCGAGACTCCCCGAGACGAATAATGTGTAGCAAGCTCCTCACTCACAATTTATTGCTCAACGCCATCAATTGAAATTGGTCATTATATGGTGACGCTAAATAAATGCATAATAATAATAATAATAATAGTAATAATAATAATAATAATAATAATAATAATTGTCCTTGTTTATTGCACTTACTATGGTAGCAAGGTTGGTAAGTCCGAATCAAACACCAAAGACATGTGTTCGTGAACAACTTGTTCAGAGTCTCCACGCGAAGTCTTCACAACAGATATTTAGGGATGCGCTGTACAATATACATGACATGTATCTTCACCGCTATCAACCTCAAATTGGTTGGCTAATTCACTAATTCATTAATATTTATTTTCTATGACCAGCGATAGTCAGTTAGTCTTGCGTTGTAGGCCTATATGATGCAGTTCTAAGAGCAAACTACTAACAAATGATTAGTACAAATAATGAGAAGCATCGGTTTTACAATAATTTTTCTGCCTATGGACTGGCGTTTAGATGGCAGAGAATCTAGAAGTTTTACAAAATAAAGGTAACTATTTGACTTGTCTGGATGATCTTGTTTGCATGTGATCCATTCTTGGAGAACCATATTAAGACTTTCGCCAATTGTGGGCACGGATGTTTTGTATCTTAAACTTTCTCTTCTATTTCTATTTTTATGCTTTGTGACTAGTTGTAAATAAAGTAACACCGATTCAATTTCACAGAATTTTTCCAATCATTTTTTACATTATATAATATAGCACTGCTGCATTGCATTGCAACAAACAAGTAGGCCTACTGCACACTTAGAAATAGTCTTGCATTTTTTTAAACTAAAATAAAACAACTTGAAAAGCTTCTATAACTAATCACAAGTAAAATGTCAATAACACTAACAAGAACAGCTTCAAGTTCAATTTCGTTGGTTTTGCACATGATAGGCTAAACATCACCAGAGTCTCAGACTCTGAATCTACAAGTTCAGAAAGGCCCCCAAAAATGTTTGAGTCTAGGTACCCGTTTTCTGTAAAAGCGCTTCTGTTGAGCGATGGTGGATATTCTGAGGAGGAAGGCCGTGCGAACGGAGAACCCCAAGAGCATACAGCGCTTAGGCACCAGAGGAGAGTGCCCCTCGAGGTGGAACTGCATGCCAAGGTCACAACTGAGTATTACCCCAAGGATCCGATTCTTATTAATCCGCTCGGAACCCTTTAATATCGAATACGTTGAGCTTTTAGATCTCAGTAAATATTAAATCTAAAATGACAAGGTATAGTCATTCATTGATATAATACCCACCCACACATGGACCCCACCTATGGACCCGCATCCAATCCATCCGCCTACCAAGTTATTTATACATTCATTAGTTTAATCATCCATTCACACATTCATCCATCCATCCATCCATACACCCATCAAGTCATTCATTCATTCATCTATACATCCTTGCACCCACCCACCCACCTTCCATCAATCCATTCATTGACTTCAACTAATTCATTTGCTCATCCATTCATCCAACCCTACATCTATCTCCATCAAGTCATTCTTTCATTCATTCATCCATTCATCGATCCACACACCAGCCAACTGGTTTCTCTGTCCGTGTATCCATCCATCCATCATCCCTCCCTCCTTCCCTCCCTCTCTCCTCCCCTCCCTCTCACCCTCCCTCCCTCTATCCATCCATCTATGCGTACATCCATCATCCATTCCTCCATTCATCAATTCATCCATCTGTCCATCGATGCAACCTGAGAGAGACCCTATCTGAACATCCAAGCCTTACCCAAAGAGAAAGTGAACCGAAGCTCCATCCATCCAACCACCGTCCACTCACCAATCCATTCATCTATCCATCTATCCATTCACCAAACAGCAACAGCCACGTGCCAGACCATCAGCCATTCATCCATTCATCCACTCATCCATCCTCACATCTACCCATCTATCAAGCCATCCATTCATTTATTCATCCATTCATCCTTACACAGTTACACTTATTGACCTATCAAGTCATTCATTCATCCACCTACCCACCCTGTATGAAGACTGAAGTCCTACCACGAGAAAATCTTTGGGCTGTGCTGTTATGTTACCGTGAAGGCTACTCCACTGAAACTGCTCTTGCCTTAACGCTGGCAACAGCTTCTCGTCTAATGATACCTTAAATGCATGCCTCTCAGTAAGCCTTGACCTTAGTGCTGCTTTTGACACTGTCGACCACCACCTACCCTCTTATCTTTGTCGGTTGTTCATGGTCCAACCACTTCGCTCAACCTGCTCCTCTTACGCCCTAACACACCTCTGCCCTTCTATCACCTCAACACTAAAATTTGCAAATCACTCCATGGCACCGTCATGAGCTCGTGCATTCCGTGTTGCTGTCCCCAAAGAATGGAATCGACTGCCGATGTTTACCTGTTGCTCAATCTCCTTTTTTTCTTTCAAGAAACGCGTCAAAACTCACTAGTTTTAATTGGCCTTCAAACACATGGATATCTAACTACTCTTCACCTGGTAACTCACTAACCGCCTCAGATTCGCATTTCTGTGTGACTTTGCGCACGTTTAAGGTGTTTGTAATAATCATAATAATAATAATAATAAATAATACTAAAAAAAAAAATAATAATAATAATAAATATTAATAATAATAAATAAATAATAATAATAATAGTAGTAATAATAGTAGTAATAATAATAGTAATAATAATAATAGTAATAATAATAATAATAATAATAATAAAAATAATGCTTGGCATAAAACGCATCAAGTGTGCAAATCTAGGGATAGGGCAATCAGGAAGAGAAACGCCAAACTGTCAGGCAGCGTAGGTGTAAAGTGTAAATTGCTATCAATATCTATAGTTATAGTTATTAGAGATAACGTAGAAAAAGCGTATTTTGCGGGTGAATTTCTAAAATATAATAAGGACATTAAAAAAACCTGGGATATTATCAAAAAGATGATTAAGACGAAGAATATAGATGAAAGTATTAAAGAATTAAGGATAGATAACCAAGTCATTAATGACCCAACTAATATAGCCAATAAATTTAATTCTTTTTTCACAGGACTAGCTCAATCACTATCGATAAAAATTCCAGTTGCTGAGAGATCGTTCCAATCTTACCTATCTCCTCCTTCCTTGAACTCATTGGTAGTATTTCCCACTACCCCCGGTGAACTTCTTACCATTAACAAATCCCTTAAAGCTTCTTATAGTGCAGGACTGGATGATCTAGCACCGCACATTTTCTCTCCTTTGATGGATATACTCGCTAGTCCATTATCAGATATTATCAATTGCTCACTTGAAAATGGGGAAGTTCCTTTGGAAGTTAAATCTGCCAAAGTGGTTCCCACCTTCAAACAAGGTAGTAAAAACGAAATATCAAACTATAGACCTATCTCAGTTCTTCCATTTTTTTCCAAATTTTTTGAAAGAATAATGTACGATAGGCTCTTCTTATACATTAATGATAAGAAATTCTTATACCCTCTTCAACATGGTTTCCAACCGGGTCACTCGACGTCAATGTCATTACTAGATATACAGGATAGAATCTCGAAATCCATGGATAATAATGAATTTGCAATAGGCATATTCTTGGACCTGGCCAAAGCCTTTGACTCTGTAGATCATAATATTCTTATAACGAAACTACAACATTATGGTATCTTTGTGATCGTACTCAGCGTGTTCTTTGCAATGGTAGTCTTTCCAATCTTCAACAGATTTTATTTGGTGTTCCGCAGGGATCCATATTGGGTCCGCTTCTCTTCCTATTATATATTAATGATCTCCCCAACTCCTCCTCCCTACTGAGATTTATTCTATTCGCTGATGATTCTAATGCATTCCTCTCACATTCCTCTTATGACCAACTTATAAAACTAGCAAATCGAGAACTGATTCTGGCAGCGGACTGATTTAAGGCTAATAAACTTTCCTTAAATATTTCCAAAACTAATTTTATAGTTTTTAGATCCTCTAAAAAAATCATCCCAACAATTGAAACAGAATTAAGCATTGATAACATTATTATCCCTAAAGTTGAAACCTCAAAATTTTTAGGTGTTCTAATTGACCAACATCTAAAATGGAACTCTCATATTAATGCTATATCAAAAAAATTATGAAAAACATTGGGATAATTAAAAGAATTTCATATCTACTTCCTCCACGAATACTTAAGAACTTATATTATACTCTTATCTATCCTTATTTAACCTATTGTAATCTCATCTGGACTGCGACTTATCCATCCCACCTAGCTACACTACAAATCTTACAAAAAAGCACTTCGTATAATTACTAACTCCTCTTATAACACCCACACTAAACCACTTTTTTATAATCTGAATCTTCTAAATATAAAACAAATTAAACATGTCCAAATAGGTGAATTAATGTATCGATACGAGAAGAATCTTCTTCCTTTAGCATTCGTTTCCTTCTTCACTCCTACAACGCAGACGATCCAAACCAGAAGTAAACGTTCCTTTTTATGCCCTTATGCTAGAACTAATGTACGTAAATTCTCTATTGGCTATCAAGGACCTCTCATATGGAATAACCTACCTAGTTCTATTAAAAATGCTACAGGTTTCCCTCAATTTAAAAAACTTATTCGTGCCTACATTCAAAATAACGTATAACTAATTTGGTCTGGTTTATCGTCTTTGATGAACTCTTGTTTGTTTGTAATTTTTTCTTTATGTAATAACCTATCTTATCGACAAATTATCTCTGAAAAACTTGCCACCCACATTCCCAACTAGGGCCCCTAAACAGCGGGAGTTTTTCTCCCTTCTAGGTGTGCCTTTTGCTCTGGATTCCTTATATTAGCCTACTTGTATTATTGTGTGTTACTTCTGTTTATTAGCTTAATGTTGATGTATTTTATTTAAACACCTGTTATATTTGATGAACTTGATCAATAAAAATGATGATTGATTGATTGATTGATAGTTACATCATACAACTAAACTCTGAAACCAAACAAAGCCCTCAGTGCCTGCGTGAAATTTGAGGGGTCTGAGATAAAGTTGCTAATGGCTGTGTTGTGTTTTTCAATGTGTTTTGCATCATATACTCACTACCCTTGACAAGTCAAAGTTAAGTTATCGATAGGGGTTCGGGGCACATCTAAAATCTAAATGATCTACAGGTATCCAGAGTAGCGGTTTTGGCATGATGGTGGTCTGAACCCCTGGACACCCCGAAGCGTTAAACCGTTTGGCCGTTTGCGTTTTATGCCAAGCATTCGAACACAGCCCTAAGATTTTCTCTTTTGGGATTCTAGGGATTGAATATTCAATCTTCATACAGGGTGGGCACACATGGTGGATGAATGAATGACTTCATAGGTGAATGGGTGTAAGGATTGATGGGTGGATGAATAAATGAACGAATGACTTGGTGGGTGGATGAATGTAAAGGATGGACAAGTGGATGAATCGACGAATGGCTGGATGGTCTGACGGATGGCTGCACTGCTGTTTAGTGGATGGAGACAGACCGATGGATGAGTTGATGGATGGAGGGGGTGGATGGAGAGCGTCAGTTCACTTTCGATCTTTGGGCAAGGTTTAGACGTTCAGAGAAGGTCTCAATCTCAGGTTACTTCGATGGACAGATGGACGAGTTGATGAATGGAGGGATGGATGGACGCATAGATGGATGGATGGATACACGGAGAAACCAGTTGGTTGGTGTGTGGATGGATGAATGAATGAAAGAATGACTTGATGGGTGGATGGTTTCATTCATACATTCATTTCAAAAACTTACAGTAGCGCCCCTTCAATAAACCTACTCAGAAGCGCTCACAGCCCAACCACGGCAATAAAGATATATATACTTGAGCAACTTGTAAAACACAGTTGCGCTTGACCTTGGCAGCAGACGCACCTCCAAAGGGAGTCCAATCCAAATGGAGGGTCCAACAATTGCGAAGGCCCAGGGCTGCCTAATTGAGGAGCCAACCCCAGGGACTAAAAGCTCTCCCCCCAGTAGATGATAGGCCAACTATGTCAGAGACTGGGCGGAAAAACAGGTATTACGATTGCAAATAACCCGATTACGATTACGAATAACCAGATCGCCCATTGGAGATTTGCTCTTCAGAACTGAGAACGTGTTCCCGTGAGCATAGGCGTAGCTACATGGAGGCACGAGGAGGCAGTTGCCTCCTCTTGCTTTCTTTATATTTGGAACTTCTATTGACTAATGACCCCAATTACCAGAATTTTGCCAATGGTCTGTGAAGTTGCCTCCTCTTGAATTTAGGTCTGGCTACGCTCCTGCCCGTGAGCTCCTATTGTCATTTCAAATGAGGGCGCATTCTGGTTGCTTGGAACACTTCACAGAGCGAGCATGACATCACTGGAAGACTTGGCCTTGAACTTCATTTCCTGAATGCCAATCTTCAACTTGTGAAGTGTCCAGAAGCTCTGCGGAGTCGTTGAATTTGCTCTGACTAAGCTGACTGCAATTGGAAACAATGACAAACTGATATAATTAGATTTTTTGAGTCAATAAAAAACTGCAATATTAATTCACAATGTATATGGGCCCTACTCTGCGATAAATTGTACTGTGATAATTTTAAAGAAAATAATCGTGGAAATAAACTAACCATAATTGTTATGTCTAGCGTTTCTGACAACATTTAGCAAAATAATACCAAATCATCAGACTTGACTTCGACTTGCATTAAGTGAAAGAAGAAAACATAAAAACAATGTGAAGATTTGGTTATCTGTAAGTATAATATTATAATCTTTTTACAAGAAATTCGATAGGCCTACCTGGCTATTGCTCAAGTCTTGGACTGCACTGGAGCGCAGTATGTGGGCATCCTTGCACGATTTTACTTTGGATGCTATATAGGTGTATACATCGGCCATAGCCACGTGTAGCTGTAACTGTAATTGGCCTTTGTGAAGATGGAGCAGGTGTCACCTAAATCAATAGCATGTCATCAATTTCAACTTCAACCAATGTTTGCATTGACATGGCATCTACTAATAAAGAAATCTATTTCGGCATGCCTTAACACGTTTGCAGCATTTAATTTTCAGGAGTAGATAAGCAAGTAAACCTTTTATTCATATAATATAAAAAGCAGATGGTGTACTTAAACATCAATCAGAAAACTCCAGTAGATCAAACAAGAGAAAAACATCTATAGCTGCCATTATGGGCATTAGTGACGACTGTCCCATGATTCAGGATTCCCTCACCTCTGACCTTAAAAGGTTGCGTGTGAAGTTCTGTATGAAATGGTCAGATTACAAAATAGTGACGCACAAATACCTTGGTCCTTGGAGAAATGAGAAATCCCAGAATACGGTGGCACCATCCCATGTTGAGATGGTGAGACCCTTGAACATCCTTCTCTCATTATTATGACTCAATCTAGGAACCTTGAATTTCCAATGACAGCTCCTCTGTTGTTATCCTCCCATCCGACTCCCATTTCACACAGAAAGCTCTGTAGTTGTTGCGGTCCATGTCGTTGTTTTTCGATCATTGAGCATGAAAGACTGTGGAATTCTGATTCGTGATGAACTTGGACAACTGTTTATAATTGCGTTCTGGCAGTACTTATCGCAACTCTCAGAGAAGACACTGTAACATAATACAAACTGGTAATCAGAAATACAAATACACAGTACATCCTAAACGAGTGGCGATGGAATAAAGTAGATTAATGTTTAGGCTAACAGTATAGGAACAATGCAAGTTGACCATCCTGTCATCCTACCAGCATGCCAACATGGATGATGGAGCCCATGTAGGACCCATATTCTAATATGGGACCCGCAGGCAGCACACATGGGACCCATCTGTCTTCTGCGGAAAACCAGAATATTATACAGCATAGGCTACATTGGAGTTTCAAGCAAAATATCATATTATTACTATCAATAGTGTAAGCAGGGTTTACTTAAAATTACACAGGGGAGGGTTCTTGGAAGGGGGCTGTAAGGAACTTTTTTATTTGAGGGTTTGTGATGGTGCATTCAGGATACCATCCTTTTGGTTAAAAGTAATAACATTTTACATCAGTTCTTTGTCAAATTATATAATTTCATAATAAATTACATAATTTTGGTTATTTAAATTGAATCAGCTGCAAGGAGAATCACACTGAAATGGAGGTAATTTATTCGTACCCATCGCCGCCAAATGGCTGGCGTCATAAACTGATGATGATAGCGATGACGATGATTCAATGCAGATACATGACAATTTCAATATGATGTACAAATATAATTATCAAACAATATCAAACAATTTAAAAAATATCAAAAATCACAGCAAAATCTGAAATAGGTCACTTACAAGGTATCTCACATGTATCATGATTTCACATGGATTGACTCTCTCATCCTCCCTTTCCTCCATTCGCTCTCTTCCTCCCTTTCCTTTATTCGCTCTCTTCCTTACTTACCAACATCAAGTACGGCATTGAAGACATTAAAATAATTTACCAACCTAAACTACGGGTTTACCGTCAAGGCGATGTTACCCTCAGTGGCGTAACTAGGGGTTCGTGCGCCCGGGGGCAAGAATTTCCTGAAAATTTTTTATGACTTCCGCCAAAATTTCTGATGACTTTTTTTTTTTTTTTGCTTTTTCCTCTGTTTCTCTGTTTTTAACAATAAACTTGTCAAATATCATTTTGCGCCCCTCTTGCCCGTGCGCCCCCAGGCTCACGTACAAAAGTTACTTTTTAACCTATTTTTCAATTTTTACCGGATTTCTTTAACAAAAAACACATTTTCAGACCTAATTTTGCGCCCCCCTGCGCCCGGGGCGGCCGCCCCCCCTGCCCCCTCGTTACGCCACTGGTTACCCTATATAGGCCTAATGCATGGTCAGAAGTAGGCCCAGAGGTAATAGGAAAGCATAGCATTCTACCTGGTCACCGGCGAAAGCTCCATTGTCTCAGCGCCTCGTCCACCGCGAATCCTCATCTTCCGTTCCCGAGAAAACCCGAAGTAGACGACGGCCATCGTGACACAACATGGCGACTGCAGATGACATCTCGTTTAACCAAAATCGTAAAAAACGAGAAGCTAAGAAATTCGCTCAGACGCTAAGAAATTCGTTCTGAAACTACGCTCTTTGAGCCTCTTTCTTTCCAAAATGCCGACCAACAATAACTCCCAACAAAGACACGAGAAACCATAGAAACGCGATGACATCATCAGAATAAATGAAACAGAACACTGAAATTACGTCATTTATATTTGAAACCATCGATATTTAGACTTTTGAAACCCGTAAAATCGTTACCAAGTTAGTTTACAATGGGTCAACCTGAGACGATAATAACAGTAATAATAGTCCCAGGGTCAACTAATTTATTAATACCGATAGCAGCGATATCAAAATAATAAAATAGTGGCAGCTGTAATAATAATAGCAGTGATGTAGTCGAGTCCACCTTAGCCGAGTCCGAGTCGAGTCCGAGTCCACCTAAGCCGAGTCCGAGTCGAGTCCGAGTCCAGAGTTGCTCGAGTCCGAGTCCGAGTCACAAAGGATCGAGTCCAAGTCCGAGTCCGAGTCCTTCAACACCAAAATTCACTGAAACACGCAATTTAATGGCATAGAAACCTGGGATTATTATTACTGAATAATAATAATAATAATAATAGTCAATAATAGTTAATAATAATAGCGATAATGTAATGTAATGCAGCTTGTCCGCTGCAACTTTTGGCGTTGGGACCTCAGCCATAATTTTAATTACAAGAATAATTGAAGAATTACGCTTTGAAAAACTGATTTCTAAACAATGAGATTAAACTAAGGTATTTTAATACTGCTTTGCTGCCAACACATCAGTTCTGTTTCTAGATACATGCTAGGCCTACGGCTCCTATAAGATTCGTGCGCAGAGGGCTGCAAAATCGCTTAATGTTCGATTGCCATTCGGCTGGCCCAGCTGCGCGAATGGGGTATTCCTTTAGGTCAGAAGCGCTATAAACGGGTCAAATCTCCCTTCGATGGCCTTATTCTTCAGGCGCTTTATTCTGCCTAGCCATTACTTGGGGAGGGGTGTATCGCGGTGAAGAATTTTTCCAGCGGCTGCAAACTCCAGAAATTCTGCCAAACGGGCCTCTTGGGCGCGTCTGGTACACTCATTAACTCTGATGAGTGCAGGAGCCGAAGAATGTCGTCTCTGGCAGGGTGGGGTATGATCACCCGGGGCCGATGCTCTTTAAACGCCAACCCTCCGCCTACGGCGAGGTCTTTGATATCTGATGCGCTCTAGTTTAGAATACCTATTTTAGACTCGTAAGTAAGGAAGTATACAAGTCGTTTTTTATCGTGAGACAAAATTGTGACTCGGAAACCGAGTCACCGAGTCAAATTCGAGTCCAGGGCCTTCGAGTCCGAGTCCAAGTCCGAGTCGTGACAAGCCGAGTCCGAGTCCGAGTCCACAAAAATTCGGACTCGAGTCGGACTCGAGTCCTAGGCCGGACTCGAGTACTACATCACTGAATAATAGTAATGAAATGTCGAAGCGAGAGCTCTTTCTGCGGGACAGCTTCTGAAGTTTGCTAATTTGTATAGCGCCATACATATTGGGGCGGGGGGGGGGGGGATAGAATATTGAACATCACTTGCGTGAAAGCAGAACATCAAGTAGAAGCGGGATCGATACACATGGGTGTCCGCGGGGATTTTTAGGGGTGAAAAGAATTTTTAAAGGGCAAAGTTTTGAATTGTTGGCACGAGGGACTGCTGCTAACGAGGGTGCCGAAAGCATTAACCTATCGCGTCACCGTCACCGCTCGCTCCCCCCCCTGATTAGGGAATTTAGGGGTCTGGCGCGAACCCAACAGCTGCCAGCGCTTTTGGAAGCATTTGACTTTTTATGACTAAAATCAACAGCATTTTGATGAATTGAATGTGGAGCCTGTTGTTAGCGTTCTGGGATCCGTTTTCAGCTTAAACGTTTATTTCAAGCACGTGCACAAAACTGTTAAAAGTTTTAATTTTTTTTATATATATTTTACATAATTCAGGTTATCTTGACTAGTTTGGATAAAAAATAAAACGGTGGAAAAAATCATGGCCATAATTCATTCATTGTTTAAAAACTAAGATGATTATCATGATAGGCCTATAATTAAATAGATTTTTGCATCTGAATCTGATGTCTTTGATTGCATAGCCTACCCAGACAGCAAAATTTTAGGGCGATTATTGGGGCCCATTTGCCAAACCCAATTAGGGGAGAGCTTGGTTATGCTCACTGGCCCCAGTCGGGCACCCAATTTAGGGCCCTATGGGGTTACTAATTTGGGGCCCGTTTGGGCAAAAGTATGTTTGCCCAAACGGGCCCCAAATAAGGAACCCTTTCCGGACCCATGGATGGATGGATGGATGGATGGATGGATGAATGTATGGATGGATGGACGTTTGGGCAAAAGTATGTTTGCCCAAACGGGCCCCAGAAAATACCGAAAATAACCGATATAAGGTAACAGAAATTACTTAAGTGCAGCAAAATAACAAGTTATTTACAATGATACAAAAGTTGTAACCAAGTTTCATTGTTGAATTCCCACTATTAAGGGGTCGTCCATTAATTTTGTCAACAAAATAGGGGGAGGGGCTTTGGAAAAGTTTGACAGTTGTTGACAAAGGGGAGGGGGTTCGGTACAAGTTGACGTCAACAAATTTTTCTCCAATAAATCAACGCAGGGCCTTCCAAATGGTAGCGAAAACATTAAGAAATGCTAAAAATGTAGAAAGTGCTTAATGTTTAATACTACTAAAAAGCTGGTAATAAACTATACCCATATATTTTGAAATTCGAGATTGCATTTTTTAGTCTAAAAATTAAAATAAAAATGATTCTACATGCATCGAGCCATTTTGTTTCTTTTTTGTAGGGGGGTCTGGGATTGTTGACATAATTTTTTAGGGGGTCCGTCAATGTTTGACAGTTGTTGACAAGGGGAGGGGTCAAAAACTGCCTAAAATTTGTTGACATAATTAATGGACGACCCCTAAAGTTTATGTTCAAACGAAATTGAAAAGATGTCAAAATTGACACCCTTGATCCTTCTCCTGTTAAGTGCAAGACAACAAAAATAATGACTAGTGCAATAACATATTACTAGTACAAAATAGAAATAATTACTCATGTGCAACGGAATAAAAGTAAATGACTGAAGAGCAACAAAGTTAAAAAATTCCATGTACCTGTAACTAATTAATTATCATGTTATAATAAAAATACATGTACCACAAAACACCTAATTTGTAGACCTATGGCCAAACTTGAATGTAGCAGAAAATATCAAGACAAAATTCCAATGCCATAGATGCTGGTTAGATTTAAAACACTTTCTGAGAAACTTAATGTCACAAAACATACACCAAAATCATGAATTCTGTTTTGGCGCCTTATTTGGCAGGTGCTGGTGCACCTGATGACAGGTAGGCCTACTGTTCTTTTCGTATATTCTTTTTCACCGAAAGCTTTAATTGCTCTTGCCGAACGTCCGCCTTGAGCCCTTGACGATCCCTTGCATTGTAAAACCAAGAGCTTATAAATTGCCTCCTCAGTTGTTGAATCTCTTGCAAATTCCGACTTGAACAAAGAATTCCTTCTGACTGCATCTGAAAATGGAAAATCAAAATTGAAACATAATTAAAACAATGAAATAAGATCTGTTGCTTTTCATCTGTCAATTCCGCTCATGCTTCGTTGTTTCCTAACAAACTCTTTCGGAATAAATGCAGATAACCCGAATAATTCGATGGAAATTTCTTGACCTGTGTTTGCTATTATTCTGACAAATATTTAGAGACCCTGATAATCACCATTTTATCATTCTTCTGGTCAGACTTAGACATAACAAATGCATATAGTCAAGAACAAAATTGACTAATCCATCAATGGTTGTAGCCTGTTAAGCTTATTTTCTGAATTGATCTCCGCCCATATGCATCTGCGGATCGTCCAGCACGACTCCCTATCTATTGATCCAAATGGCAAATGCATTGGCCATTGCGGGTATTCAATAGGCCTATCCAGTTTCAAATAATTAAAACAATCGCATATATGGACCACACCAATCAATAATATTAATTATTTTGTTTATTGCTGTTAGACAAATAAAATGTACACCGACTGTATAGTTTGATTTCTTTTTTAAATATGCTTAAAGTTCAAATTTGGTATTTTTGCCCTAAAACCTACAATACCAGTCCTATGCTCAACGAAAACGCCTTACGGAACATTCCAAAATACTAGTAGGCTAAACTCGGATGAGACAATTTAAAAAATAGAAAAAGGCGTCAGCTATCAACTAAGAAGTATAGACCTATAGCTACAAATATTCTGGGAAACCTGATTATCAATTTATAATACACACAATCGTACTCCCCTTAATTTCCAGCTTCTCCACAACACTCGAGTGACATAGGCCTACGACCTCCACGGCGCCAGGTTTGTCCCAAACAATACACTTTCATCTATAGGCCTACCCTTCATCCAACATAGTCCGTTGCAGCAGCAGTGGCAGTTACATTTTCGCGTGCATTGCTCCAGACGATCTTCCCCGTCGGTCATGCAACTATTCGTTCGCTGCTATCAACTCAAAACCAGAACGAGAGTCAAAGTCCAAACGCGAGAGAGGCAAGGCCTGTGTCTATGCACACTCTGTCGTAAACCTGTATCTCTTTCCTCGGCTCCTACTATTGCCTTCTATACTGACTCATCTCCGCTGCAAAGGCTTCGCGTGCCTTTCCCCTCCTCCCTTCCTCCCCAGGCTTCCATCAACATGTGCTGCTAAAACTTCGCGCCCGAATACCGACAGTGTTTTTGGAACCCTATGCCGCAGTGCATATTTTAACGGACTTCGACTACCGGGACAAAAAAGTCTGCTACTCTACATGTAGGCTACTTTCAATATTACTGGAAACCAACATTGAAAGTAGAGTATTACGTGGGACAAATCACCAAAAGTACTGGGACAAATCCTAAAACTAAGACGCCACGAGTCAAGTCAGAAGGCAATTAAGTCACAAATCTATTCAGAAGTCAAGTCAGAATCTACAAATCAGAATTATTAATAATGGAGTGAGAATTTAAGTCAGAAATAAAGTAGGCCTACTCAGATTATGTCAAGTCAGATGTCAAGTTAGAAGCCAATTAAGTAATAGCCAGTTCAGTTAGAATTAAATAAGTAAGAATTAAGGCATAATAATTAAGTCAATCAGAAATAAATAAGTCAGAATTAAGTCAGAAGTCATGTCAAAAGTCAAGTAATAGTCATTTAAGTTAGAATGAAGTCAGAATTAAGGCAGAAATAGCCTAAGTCATTCAGAATTAACTAAGTAAGAATTAAGTCAAGTCAGAAGTCAAGTCAGAATAGACAATTAAGTCAGAATATTTAAGTCAGAAGCAATTTAGCCTAAGTCAGGATTGTCAGAGCAGATAGAGTCAGAAGAAATTGGATCTATCTATATCGTTGAACAAACTTATATACTTATGGGCGTACACGTGTGGCTATAGGCTACCACACAATTACGGGTAACATTGTACGAGCATTAGGGTCCCTTTAGGGCAGAGGAAAATCCGCCGAAGCCCAGGTCATACCCAAAACGCCCATTTGGGGAACGACTGGGGCCAATTTCCAGTGCTGACTGGGTAGCTAGGTCTATAATAATTGGCAAGCATCATATCAGAAATGTTGTAACAACCTATCGTCCAGGAATACCAGGTATAGTAACCAGCAACCGTAGTATCAGAGTATATGCCAGTATAATCAAAGATTTTAGAGTCGTAGACTACGACTCTAAAATCTTTGGCATAATCACAGTTTAGTAATTATTTATACTGTGGGCGGGAATATAGAATTCTTGTTTATCTCTCACGTAAGAGCGAATGACGCCAATTGTGTAGAGAATCTGTTTGTATAGTCTGTGGTTGCAATAGAGATGTACAATATATAAATATATCACTAGAGCCCAACGAGGTAATAGAAGAACCCGCATGCCATCTTTGTTGAGGCTGTGACCCCGAGTCAAACGGCCTACCCTACCTCTCAAAATGAATTCAACTTGTTTATCTCTCACGTAAGAGCGAATGACGCCAATTGTGTAGAGATTCTGTTTGTTATAGTCTGTGGTTGCATCAGACGCATGCGTAGGCTGTTGTTGCAACGTGTTTCGTCTTCGTTTAAACGCAAGATAATAAGACCGTAAGTGGTGTATTTTATCGGATTTATGTTATATTTATAATATGTTAAATATAAGTTATTTTTAAACTCGATAGCATTTCAGGCTGTATAGTTCAGAGTAATGCGATTATCATTTATGAAGTTAGTTTTGATACGTAGGTATAGTTGGACCCAGGCACACCCGGTGTCTTTGCACTTGCTGCATTGCAGCATTGAAGTGAAGAAAAGTTGTCAAGTGTTTGGCTACTGTTGGTTTTAAAGCTCAAAAATGGTTTATCTTTTATGACCGAATCGCTCAGCCTGTTTAACTTACTGTCATGTAGGGTGCGGGCCGAATTCCCGAAACCCGAATCCCCGAAACGAATTTCGGCCGGATTCCCGAAATTGATTTTCTAAGTCCGACCCGAATGAATATAATTAATAAATAAACATTTGAATAGGTATATTGATATGCATCAAAGCCACGCTAGGTCTATGTCATGTTTACAATTTAACTTTGAATAGCTCGGCCGCTTTCCAGAAAACTGTTTTCGGGTAGTCGGGCTTTTGTCTATTTTCAGCGTATTCGGGTTTCGGGGATTCGGGTTGACCGCGTCATGTACAGTTAACCTTTTACTTTCATAATAGCTTTCCACCTCAGCTATATACGATGCATCCGTACTGTACGTTGGTGTTAGATTTCGTTTGAATGTCTACAAGTTAACTAAGTGCTATAGTGTGAATGAGTATGCCTTTGACTTTATATTTGAAGCTTTGTGAAAATACTTCTTCCTTTCTTAATTTAGAACGGTAATTAATTAGGGAATTAAAAATGTGTGATTGCATTATACTGTGGTCTTTTTCCTCACAGCAAATAAAGTCTGATCTGGCATAAAAGATGGCGGACAGTGCAGCTGCAGAAAAACTAAAATTGCAGATTGACGAGCAGGCTGACAAAGTTCGACAGCTTAAAATTCAAAATTCATCGAAGGTATTGACTTGACTCCCAGTACAAGTTTTTATCAGCTCGTGTATTAAGAAATCAAGTAGTGTGATGTACCAGCTGCATTGCAAACTTAGGTAGATGTCCAACGCTTACTGACGGCACCAGAATAGCATATGTATACAGTGCCTCGCTAATAATCCTATTATGTATGCATGAATTTTACTGATAATACTACAGAAGTCGTAGATTATACTTCAATCAATCAATCAATCGTTTATTTGTAGCCAAACAACAATAAACAATAATATTGCAAATCAAATACTAAATGTGAATAAGCATTTTGCTTCACCTCCGTCTGTTATTACAAGTGCTTAAGGTAATTCATTTAGTGTTCTTTAGGTTTCTGTTATAGTTTCTTACAGTCGGTCAATCTGTTGGTTGTCTTTCATTTTATTTTGAGTTTTTATTCACATTTTTTCCATGATTATCCACCTACTGTTAGCCTTTAAGCCTGAACATGCCATCATTCCATTCTGCCAGTGTGAAAAGCTGATGCTCTGTGTTATGGTGCTTTGCTGTTATGCTGTTTGGGTTGGAAGAGCTGTGATGAAGTTTCTCTATCGGAGTGTTGTATACCTAATTGTTAATTTTTACCTGAAATATGAATACAATTTTCAGGATGTTGTGGACAAGGAGGTGAAGAATCTGCTGGAGCTGAAAGCTGATTACAAGAAACTGACTGGAGTAGATCTAGCTGGAGGATCAGATGGAAAGAAGGGTGGAAAAGGTGGCAAGAGTGGGAAGGCTGGCAAGGCTGCTGAAGAGAAGGTGGAGAAGCAGGAGACAAAAACAAGTGGACCATCTGAAGTTGCTGAAGTAGGAACTGGCAGAGATGTGAAAAAGATTACCAGGTGACAATTTTCATTAGTAATATGATTACAGTAGTTCATGCATTAGTTAGGTTATACAGTGTGGACTTCTTTATGGGCAACATGTTTACCTATGATTCTGCATAACTCAAAATGGTGTAATGACCTCTGAACTTAACATGCTGTGTTATATAGTGTGAGGTACACAGAACTGCAGTGTAGTGCTAAATATTGGAAGGTTTAATTAAATCACTTGAACGTGATTATAATCTTACGCGAACGTAAGATTATTTCTTTTTCATTGCCATTTTTGTAAGATGTATTGCACTTAATCATGCTAAACATATTTACCCGGTAGGTATTTTTTATGAGCCTGTGGTCAATTTCCAAAAACTTATTGAAGTATTAAACCATGGAAACTAAGGTATCTTCGACAGATACCATGTTTGATAACAGTTGAGTCAGCATTAGCAGTCACACACTGTTGATTAAGAACTAGCTGCAAATCGGTCACTTAGTGGTGAAATGCAAGCCAAAATAAGACATGTTGGTATTGCAGAATCAGTCCTGCTAGGCTGGGTAAAATATGAAATAAGGCTGCATGAATTTGTGAAGCGTTTAAATTCTTAAATTATTTTGGTCATTTGTGGAGCATGCATTACCCAAGAAGGAGCTAATTGCTGCTGGCATCTGCTGCATGCTAGCACAATGGGCCAATATTAGGCTTATCTAATGCTTAGACATTTTTAATTTACATGAAATGACTGACAAGCATGTTACCAATAGTCCACTGTGTCACACTTTAATTTTTTTGTAGACTTGGTCTTGAGGTCAAAAAAGAGGAAAACTTGGCTGAATGGTACTCACAGGTAAGAATGATTTTAAAATTTAAATATATATGTATGACAGTTATAATGAGCAAGTCAGATAAGACAATGGCTATTGTGTGTCAGCTGTTTGATATTGGTTGCCCATGTTTTTGTGTGTGGCTGGTGATAACTAAGCATTTTATAGAATAGCCCCATTAATGTCTGGTCTGGTGGATAACATGAGAAGTTGCAGGAACAGTTTGACTGCAAAACAAGAAATTCAATTTTTTTAGATAGTGAGCTGTAAAATAATCATGATATGGAGAAACTAAGTTCACAGTATGATGAAGAGGTGAGGATGCGATAGTCATTATCATAATTTCTTTGCATTCAAAAACAGCAAACTTTGGAAAAAACTTGTTTTAACTAACGATATTTAAGGGGTTGGTAAAGATTTTTAAGTCTAATTGTTTGTAACTTACCAACCTGTGTTGGTTTTGCATATGATATTAATTACCAGCTTCTGTACTTGTAACGCTTGTGTGCTCTGCTTTGACTGTGACTAATTGTTAGTTTTCTTTACATATTTTGCAGGTTATCACTAAATCAGAGATGATTGAGTATTACGACGTAAGTGGGTGCTATGTTTTGCGTCCATGGGCCTTTTCGATATGGGAGGCAATACAGAAATGGTTTGATAACGAGATCAAGAAGATTGGTTTTGAGAATTGCTACTTTCCTATGTTTGTATCACAAGCTGCTCTCGAAACTGAGAAAGAACACATTCAGGACTTTGCTCCAGAGGTATGATTTATCCTCAGGTTTTTGTGGTTGATTGGTTAAATGGTTACTTCTGAGGGCGCATTCAACCTCTCCTGAAGCAATTGCATTCAAACATCGGGCGTTACAATATTTATCTACTTTTTAAGTGTTCTTCTCTCAGGCAGGTCCAGAATTCAAACGATGCCTTCTCTACTTTGTGGCATTTCTTAACTTTTTTGTAGCACATTCTGATTCTTTTATCCATCACATTAATTCTTTGTCTTCTTATGGTTAAAAAATAACAGAATACGGCTGTTGCTTCTGTACGTTTTATACATGTGTGAGTCAGTAAACTGTTCTATTGACATGCTGGGGAGATTGCTAATGCATTTGCCTTCACCCGTGCCACCGAGGTTGAGTTTCCATCCATTGTGAAATTAACAAATTGTTGACAATTCATGTAACCTGTAAGCATGTATGTATTTGTGTTTGCCCTGTTGTTGTTTTTACATTTTGATTGAAATGTCCTTAAACCCAGGAACATATCTTGAAGATTACTGACATTGGGAGAGATGTGTTATATAAGTCTGCAATTACCTTAACTTGCCAAAGAAGGTTTTGCACTTGTTTGTACATTTTTTAAATTTACAGGTTGCCTGGGTGACAAAATCTGGTCAGACTGAACTGGCTGAACCGATAGCCATCCGTCCCACAAGTGAAACGGTCATGTATCCATCATACTCGAAATGGGTTCAATCACATCGAGATCTTCCCATCAAACTAAACCAGTGGTGCAATGTTGTGGTAAGCTGATGGACATATATTTGAAAGCTGACTTATAGCAATGAATTTGTTAAAACATGATGCTAGAAAGTCAGATAGATAGCTACCAGTACCCAGTAGATTAATAGAAAGATAGTCTTTCACAAAAAGTTTATAAAAAATTGTTAAAATAGAAATGCAAATTGTACATTTGAAAATCTAAAGCAATTTCTGAACAGAATAAAATATATTAAAACACTGCCATACAGTGTTTCCATTAATGCCCAAATGTCCGTTTTTACGTCCGTAAAAACGTCCAAATTTTTCGGTGTGATAGCCGAAAGCTATGAGCTACGTCCAAAAAAATTCCAGGTCAAGGCGTAAATACGTCCTCTTTTTGGACTCTAATGGAAACACTGCTGCCATATGTAGCCACTGGTAACGCAAACTTGTAGCAACAGATGAAGAGTTAAAAAAATAATTTAGTCCAAAACGAACACCTTCATAACCTTCATCGCCAGCACTGTCTTCTAATTCAGAAACATTCTGCATCTTCAGCGCAAAAGTATTTGTTTGAGAGCCTTTGCCTGAATGATATTTTTTTAATGTGGCCAAACTAAAAATATTTAACTACAATGAAACGTCCTATGATCCAGAAGAGTTTAAATTTTAAGTTGCTGTACATAAGTAAATGTATGCTACAAACATTGTTCAAAGTTGCATTCATAGCTTTAAAAAAACCATTGGAACACCAGCAAAGAGGGATTTTCTGCATTTTCAAAATTTTTCCTAACTACTTTATAAATATAACTGTTAATAGCCAGTTATTTGTGGTGGAGAGTTTTGTTTGCTGCAGTAGAGATAAATGCACTCAGGGAAAGATGCTTGGTTGCTCATAACCCTGAAATATGTTAGTTTACAAGAAGAATGTCCGGCTAATTCATTTTAGTTGAGGGATAATTGCAACACTGAGGAAGTCATAGAACATATCTCTTTGCAGAGTATTGTTTGTATGTTTATGTTGTGCCGTCTAAGACCCTTTGAGTTTTGCGCTTGATAACAAATAGTGCAAAACAGGGCTGGGGTATTTAGTATCCTTTGAGAAGTTCTCAAAGGCACTCTACAAATAGTAAGATATGTGCACCTAATTCTTTTCTTCATAATTGTAGAGATGGGAGTTTAAACATCCGCAACCGTTCCTCAGAACCAGAGAATTCCTGTGGCAGGAGGGTCATTCCGCTTATGCCACTATCGAGGAGGCACACAAAGAGGTAGTTTCATGTTGAAGGACAGGTTTTTAAATATATTTACCAAATGCAAAAATACTATAGTTTTGATGAAGCTAAGATTAGTTTAGGTAAAATTAAACCAATTTGTAAATACGTAAATCTTGTATCCATTCTTTACTACGTGCCCTTGCAGTTGTTGTTCTCCATTAGTACGTGACATTACGTGTACAGTACTACAAGTTCTGAATAAAATGGCTCTTGACAGGTTGTGTTCTCTTTTTGGAATACAGAATTAATTATGGTGGCACTGTTTTTCTGATAACTTGTGCAAATGACTTTTAGGTCCACTATATCATTGATCTGTACGAAAACATCTACCAAAACCTTCTTGCTATTCCGGTTATCAAAGGCAAAAAGACGCAGAAAGAGAAGTTTGCCGGTGGTGACTTTACAACAACCGTTGAAGCTTACGTATCTGCCTCAGGTCGTGGAATTCAGGTCAGGTTTATGATCTTATGGGGAAATCATGTGCTACATTGCAGTGGATTGGGAATATTTAAAAGTTTGTGCAGAAAATGATGGGTATCTTATACATCTTGAGTTTAAAGTATCTTAAATAGGTTCAGGCTAAGCTTAATTGAGTAGGTGGATATCATAATGGTATCTTGAATTCAATACTAAGTGCATCTTGAATAATTTTGTTTGTGTTGTTTTGCTTGTATATGTTTGTTTCTCAGTTAACAATTTTGTGTTTATTTTTCTGTTAAGAATTACAGATACAGATTCGCCTGTTGTGGTAGTGTTTACAGGTAGTCTATTATAAATTTATTTGCCACTTAAGAAACTATCCTGATGCATCATGGACTCTATTTTTATTTTGAACGGGATTGTTGTGTTACCGGATTCTGTTGACAGGCTGCAACCTCTCACTACTTGGGCCAGAATTTCTCCAAGATGTTCAACATATCTTTCGAAGATCCGGACACACGTGAGCGGCGTTTTGCTCACCAGAACTCATGGGCAATAACGACACGGTCCATTGGGATCATTGTCATGGTCCATGGTGACAACAAGGGTCTTGTTCTGCCACCAAGAATTGCATCCGTCCAGGTATGTTTCACATCTTTAATAAAATGTTAGTTGCTTACTTGGCCATCATAGAAAGTTTTAGGGGCCAGCAAAAGCACTGTACCTGGCTTAATTGATGTTAATATTTTGATAAGCACGAATAGTTCATTTATGTGGTATAGCTCGGTCAGAGTTTGTCTATTTTACTGTAGTGCGTGCCTGAGTGCAAAATTACTTTATGCCTCAGAGAATTACTGACTACAGCATAATAAGAATTACTTTATGCCTCAGATTCATTGTTTGTCTGCGTGATGTAGTTCAGTAAGAATGAAAAGTTTGTCTGTTATACTGTACAAATCCTGGAGTTGCCAGAACTTTGCATTTCTTCCAATGAGACTAATAGAAGCCTCTTTGTAGACTATTTCAGATATCTGTTAAGGGCTTCTCTTTCGTTGACTTTCCCTCTTGGTTTTCAACTGGACTTTCCCCGGATTTTGACGTGCACACCAATTTTGCTTATGACCAACCACTGATTTATGCCTTGAACATTACTATAGTGGTGCTATATAAGTGATTAGATTAGTTGTGATATATATTTTAGGATTATGTATCTTTGTTTTTTCCAGGTAATCATTGTTCCTGTTGGCATAACTGCTCAGCTGAGTGAAGAAGACAGGAAGCAGCTTGTTGACAAATGCGAAGAGCTGTGTGTCAGTCTAAAGAAGGGTGGCATTCGAGTTAGTGGCGACTATCGTGACAATTATTCTCCTGGATGGAAATTCAATCACTGGGAACTGAAGGTAGTCAACTGTGTTATGATCCTGTATTCACGTGTGTATACTGGATACTTAGAAAACCATGTTTCAGAACCTTTAAAGGTTCATGTGATGCAATTTATAAATTTTCAGGTACACTTAGTCTAGGTTATCTTGAGGTAGATGAATGCATGATTTTGATGTGTTAAATTTATTTAAATCATGTTTTTTTAGTTTTTGAACTTTCTGGTGATCACAGTTGTTTGTTTCTGGGCCAAGCCTACTGAGTTATCTTCAGATAGTTAATAATGTAATTATGTTGTAGTGATATGAAATGAAGCAGATCAAGGCATTACTGAGCCTAAAAAATCAATATGTTGTAATGTTTACCTGGGTTGGTAACTTCACAAAGATTATATTCAGTAGTTCAGCAGTTTTCAATTAGTTGCATTCTCACAATCTTGATTGGTGGTGATGTTGTTATTTGACTTTATTTAGGGTGTGCCAGTGCGTATTGAGCTTGGTCCCCGTGAAATTCAGAATCAGGAATTTGTCACAGTGCGTCGTGATAATGGTGCAAAATCAGTCCTCAAGTTAGGCGACGGTGTCACTTCAGTGAAGGCTCTTCTGGAGAACATACACAACTCCATGTTTGCCAAGTAAGACAATTGCTGTCTTGAAATGCCATTTGTCCTGGCAGGTCTTTGAACTTTTGACCTCTAAGTTGACAGTTTTGCATGCTAATGACTAAACTATCATGTGAATGGTGCAACTTCTCTCACTGATTCAGGCTAATTCCAAGTTAAGCCATACATTTTGCTTCTGTCCAGAGTTAAGCACTCTCACTGCTAGCAACTACAAATTGCACTCTGATTTTTGATTGCGACTGTCATGAACATCATGATATTGATGCTCTAGAAGTCATTAGATCAGATTAAACGTGGCTGTAATATTTTCTTATTGGGCATATTCAGGACATTTCGATCTCATGTTACTTGCGTAAATGTAACTAAAGGTGCCCTTAGAACTGAACATGTTGGTAATCCATTTTTAATTTGGAATTGACTTTTGTCATCTACTTCATACTGATGTTGATATGGGTGTTGTGTTTTGAAGGGCAAAGAAAGACTTTGACTACAACCTTGCCACATGCTTTGACTTCGAGGACTTCTGCAACAAGGTTGATCAGAAAAAAGTTATTCTGGCCCCATTCTGTGGTGAAATTCCATGTGAAGACAACATCAAGAAATTAAGTGCTAGGTAAAACAACTGCATGAACTTAGATTTTCCTACACGTCAGTGTTTCAGGATGGTTACGTATTTCTGATGTCTCATCAAGCAGATTAATTCGTAACAAGGCAAGATATTTTGTATGATGAAAGCTAGTAACACACTTGTTCATGTACTTATATAATAACTATTTAGAAGAGTGGTTCTGAAGTGTTTTGGAGTTTGGGACTATGTTTCAGTTACAGTAATTGGTCATTTATTAAATGTGCTTGACTATTATTCATTAGCAATAGGGCTCAAATGTGAAGGGCAAGACAACAATTAGTTAAGATTCATTTTTGGCTGTAGATTAGACATTAATGTAAAGTTCATGTTTTGTTAAAACTAAGACCAAGTTCTTTTAGAAAAGTTGGAACAAACTGGAGTTTTCTGCAGATAATTTACACATGGTTGTTTCTGGTGTTTTAGGGAAGCTGTTGGTGAGGAGGGTGGTCCAGCAATGGGAGCAAAGGGTCTGTGCATCCCATTCAATCAGCTGGCACCCATCCAGGATACAGACAAGTGTGTAGGCCCGAACTGCAACAAAAAACCTCAGTACTACACTTTGTTTGGCCGCAGCTATTAGCATCTGCTCAGCGTTTGAGCACTACTATGTAATTTCATTAAATCTGCAAACAATCATATGATAAAAACTATGTGAATCTTTTGATCTGATTGTGTTCATGGTATTAGGTTACGTAGGTTATCTCGCTCAGGACATTTTTATCTGTTTTACTTGGATACATGTAGATGTAAGTAACTACAAATGGCAATTGGCTTGCAAACTTGTCTTAGAAAGCTGCCATAGGCGATTCTTTTAGTTTTGTGCATTGTTTGACAATAGCTGTTTTATTGATTTAACTCTATCATGAATGATAAACTTATTCAGTTGTTCTAGGAAATGTTGGTGTGCCTCGTTGGTTTATCCAGATACAGTGTAATAAATTAATAGGGTGTGTTCAGCATTTTTGTATCTTGAGAGCCTTGATTTATGCTATTGAAGTTTGCAAGCAGTGCATCATATTAGGATGTACCTATTCAAAAGCTGTACCAGTACACCAGCTTAATGGTATTCACTGGAACATAATCAAAAGAAAGTCTGCAACAACCAGGTCCTTTGGACAGTTTCATTGTCCTATAATAATCTGGAGTTAAGGCAGTGTACCAGTAATCAGTATGGTGCCAGTATTGAAAACAATTATGATAATTAATGGCTACAGGCTGGTGAATCAGGTTTAGACAGTTTAAAAAGTTCTTTTTCCAGTCTGCATTTAAATGCTTCAGAAGAGAGGAGCTCGTGTGGATAGGTGAAAATGGATGAGCACATTGGCAGGGGTTTACCAAAGAGTACAGATTTACACATTACAGAATTTGAGAGGAAGGCTGGAGGTTGTCAAGATAAAATTGTAAGAACAAGCAGACCTAGGTGATTGAATAGCAAGGGGTTTTCAGTAATGGACAGCTGTAAAATTGACCTAGTTTGGACTCTCCTTCCTGTTGATCGCATATAGCATTACCCTCCTTTGTCCAGTAGAGTAGAAAGGCCTAAATTAGATATCTTGTTTACTGGGCTAATTGATCAACCTTGATACTACGTGTACATGATTCAACATTCACAAGGTACCCAATGTCTTCTGCCTTATGGAAGTTGGTGTTTAAGTCACAAGCTGTACTGAATTAAATTTAGATGCAGACGTTCGCATTAGGCAAAACACTGGCCCTCCTGTCCGTATTTTCGTGATCCTGACCTCCCCTCTCCTTAATGGACTATATCTAAATATATGACAAATCTAAAACAACCGAATAGTACAGTAGGCTCTATAATGCCACAGTATTGGTTTTATGTTCTTCCAAAGTTCATCATAAGTACACACACATGCATAAAACAGAGCAACAATGTTGCTGAGCAACTGCACATAAAGGACGTGCTCAAGGTCTCTACAAAGTAACTGCATCGGGGTAGGTTCGACCTTCGAACCCAAACTCTCTGTATTACAGGCCAGCACGCTAACCATTTGGCTTCTGTGCCCCATAGTAATGTGATGAGCATTATAAGCACAGGGTACAATATTATACCAAATACACTGGTATAATAAAGCCAGTGAAGCGGTTTATGAACTATGTTTTGATTTTGTTTGTGGTCTCAGTTACTACAAGGGCAAAACCATTCTTGATTGTTTGAATACATTATTTTGGACTTGACAAATTTTCTCTAAAAAAGGGCATTGCAGTAGTCAAGTTTGAAATAAACAATACATGCAGGTGCTGGTACAAAAGTTTAAGCTATGATGGAGCCTGAAATTTACTGCACAGAAAACTTCCAACAGTAGTTCTACAAACTTGGTCATCTATAAACATTGCTTAACTGAAACTTTGTACACTATCATATCAGTGCTATAAAAATACAAGTAGTTAGTCTTACCATAAATTTAATGACAAGACAGAATTCATCAGATCGCAATCAACAATATTTCAAACTTACATTAAATCGCATAAGAGCAAAGCAAACATGGCGTATAAATGATTGAGATTTGGAAGCCATGTCACAAGCACCAATTAAAAATTGCCAAAGAAAACTGTCTCAAACTACTGCAAGTTTATTTTAACATCTGGTAACAATTCCACTGTCAGAATTCAGTGTCTTAAGTAACAAAAAAACTTTCAGTTGTGGCAGAAAATATTTCCGTTTCTTGAGAAAATGCCATGCAGTTTTGTTTTAGCAAGTGCGCCTCAGTTGCATTTGACCACTGTACTTGTGTAGCCATATGGCATCAGAAGAACAGAAACCATGTATTTTTCTCCAGGATCTTCAACATGGATAAAAACCTGCAAAGTAGCAAATAACATGCTTATGAACAGACAAACTCATTAGGGTCTGAACTTAAGACTTATCATTCAACTTGCTTGCTTACCTTAACCCGATTTGCAGTTCCTTGACTTACTAGATGTCAACCAGACTTCTCCCACACATGACAGTTTTAACTACTGTTTAACTTGAAGTGACCACTGATTGGTGGCGCCTTGTGCATTAAATTATGATGGCAATATAAAATCATTACATTATAGATAACCAGTCAAAAGTAATGCATTCATGGATGTCAACCAACACTTCAGAGAAACTCGTCACCAGCTCTCTACACTTAACAACACTACACAAGCTTACAGCTATTGATGGATGAGGAAGACATTTGAGAATGCTAAAAAATACTAAACTGTTTAACATTTTACGACAAGAGTGTACTAAAAACAACTGGGAATCCAATGCAGCTCGTCGTTAAAGTGCTAAGTTGCAACATAGTTTGACACTGACCAAAATTAAGGTGGTTAACAGAAGTGCACCACAACCATCTATTGGGGATACAGCCAGGCACTAGCAAGAAATGACTAAATACAGTCAATTCGCAATAAACAATATTAAATAAAAGTTTAAACTACAGAAGTCAACTAAATCACATCAAAGGAAACAGCCATTAAAACTTCTACTTTACAAAACAATTCATTAACACTAAGTTTAACACTGCAAGAAGTTTAGGATTTTACTATACATGTACTTACTTCCGCCTGTGGGAAATGTATTTCAGAATTTGAAAGCTTGTAGTATTCTTCGAAACTGAACTGAATCCGATAAAGTCCACCCTGGAAAAGATCTTTAGTTATCAGCCCAGGACATTCACCATCCACGTTTGTACGCCTAAAAGTACAACAAATTAAAACTTAATTTTAACAACATTCTTGCAAGTTCAGAATCCATCTGCTAGTATCACATAGTAGCAAACAAATATGTACATTGTGAGTTGAAAATAGTACCGCTGAGCTACAAATTCTTCTAAGGTTTTGTAAAATGTTCATATAGCTAGAGCATTCCATTCATGAGCCTTTAGTCAGATCAACAGAAGGATAAACTTATAGATTTATAGTAGATTAAAACTTCTATTGAAGGCTTTTCAAACAGTATAAAAATTCACATAATCAATTAAAAAAACTACTATATAACGCTTTTGTCAAACTGTATCTCGAAGTGTTGTTCATAAGCCAAAAGAATGCTAATTACGGAATTAAGAAATATGATAAGAACTGGCACTTTGGGTCAAATGCTACTAAAACAATATATTCTTCTTGCCGAATTTCCAAAACAATGCGCATAGAACACTGAACATAAAAACAGTAGACAACCAAATTTCCAAAGCACCTGCAATGAGCTGAAACACTTCTATGCCGGTCTCTCCCTAGCACTGAGGCATAAAACAAAACCATAATCTATTCGATTGTGGTTTGGTTTTGTTACATCTGAAACGTTCTGATTTTTTCTCTTGTAATGGTGCTATAAAAATATTTGATTACAGCTACAATTACAGTAGGATTACCTATGACATTTGTGCATTTTCTATAGTAAACATTATATCAATTTAAAATTGAATGCAAACTGTAACGATCATCAGTGGATATTCTGATAAACTATGTCCTGACCTATTTCAGTGGTAAATAATGGTACACGCATATTATGATGAATGTAAGTATGATAAGAAAGAAGTTCTGCTAAAGACAGTGAGAAACATTTGCAATAATGCAATTGCAAAAACTATCACAAAAACATAGTCATTCAGAACTTTCAAGACAGGAAGTTCTTTACCTTTCAGCTAGTAGGAACCACCCTTTGGTCTTGTGAAGAACATTCAGTGTTACCGGAACAGAAACTGCAGCACGTCCAACACCTGCATCAGTCAGACGAACAGTGAGTGGAGAACTTTCAGGAACATTTGGATCCACAAGAAGCTTCTCTTTACAAGCTACGGGCGACTTCTATTAAAACAAATTATTTAACTTTCAAAGCATGGTAGTGAATGTAGGTCAAGTCAGAATATCGGTCTTTTGGGACATGTATCTGCCTTATTCAATTTCGGTTTCATTTTGCCAGATTATTTTGTCTAAATGCAGAAATTGCTACTTAAGTAATACTTTACAACATGTTGGAGTTTGCTGACATTGCCAAGTTTGAGTACTGGACTATTTGCTTGCAAGTTGTCTTGGTAAACATAACCGCATCAGGATGGGCTTCCTGATGTGTGGTACTCTGGGATGTATGGACTGTGTACATGGCATTTGCCACCTATAGCCGGGTAATTGATTGGGCTCTATATGTTTGAATAGGCCTGCAACAGGTATCTCTTGTAGTTTCTGTGCACTGTTTTTCTCACTAATGATATTAATGGTCACTCAGGTTTAAAATTAATTATATTTAATATCATATCAGCCAGTGCAGAGAGCAGCTCTGATTAATTCTCTCTTGAAGCACTGCTACATAAATTTCTAAATTATGAACCAAGCACCATAGTACCAAAAAACATAATTACATTTATTAGCCCCCAACAACTTTGTGCTAACGGGTCAGCAATGTACATACAAAATGTCCAGGAAATGTGGATGCATGCCAAATGCAAATGAAGACAACTTGGCACAAGTAGCAGTTTCCAACGTATCTGCTCGGCCAGCTGGCGTTTCATAAATTACACTTCATCGGAAGATCACTATCTTGAAAGCTTTTATACGTGTCACAGAAACTCACCCAATTTCAAATTTCATTTAAATATTTGTAGCCAGTCAGCACACTTCGTTTCTGACAACGTGGGGTGGTTTACATCTAAATTTGGTACATACAGTGCCAAACATGACATAACCCTTATTTCACCACAAAACATACTCTAACACATATAGCCAAAATGCACAGAAATAAACATGGTCAAGTGTAAAACTTATGCCAGTAAAATCTCGTTTCATGTCTTGTGATCATGGACATGAATAAAGAATATGGCCACCTAAGATTGTGAAAGCATTGCAAACCTACTGGAAATTATCTTCTATGAATGTCACAAACTTAAAGATTTTAATAATTACATGTAAAAAATAAAAGGTCTCCATAGCTCTGTGTTTCTTGTAGGCGGAGTAGCCAGGTCATTTATGCTTAGCCGGTATTTCTATCTAAAGCAAGACTTTATCTGCATGGCCATTTTGAAAAGGACAAATCTTCTGCAGCGGAAGATTCCACCGTACTAGACATACTTTTGCTGCATAAAACCTTTGCGCATATGCAAACCATCGACCGCGTATGCGCATTCAAAACTGCATGTGCTATTGTGCATTGTTCAAAACATGCTTGAAATGGCTGCACAATATTCTTAGAACAAACCATTGATAGTGAACTGTTTGTTACTTCCTATCATTTGGCATTGTGAGGGTCGGTTAGGGTCAGGAATAGGGTTAGTGTCGCCATTAGAAGACAAGGCAAACAACCTGCCGCCGCATTAGTAATTTCTGCATGCATTGCATCGCGGGATCTACCACCACAGAAGCATCACGAAATTACTTCTGCGGCGGAAGGCTTTTTGCATTTTATCTAATGACGACCCTAACAATAACTCTGACGCTAACCGACCCTCACGACGCCTAACCTGACCCTCACAACGCCAACTGATAGGAAGTAACGCATTTTGAACAATGCGTATGCGCCGAACGTTGCGTTGCGCATGCGCCAAGGTCTTCAGCCGCGAAACTGTGTCGAAAATATTACTTTTGCGGTGGAATTTTCCGCCGCAGAAGATTTATTCTTTCGAAAAACTGTAAGCATGGAGAAACGTACTAAGGGAGATCTTTTTAATTCTTGATCGACAGACGATTCCCCGATCTCCTTGTCCTCGTTCTCGTCCAGCGCAACATCATTCGGAATCGCCACTGTTCTACGTCTGCCCGCTGTTTTGGCCCTCTTTTTTGGAGGGGGCGAGCCAATTGCCCTCTTCGCCGCCTCTTTCTCGGCCTTTTCGGCTTTCTCTTTATCAGCCCTCTCCTTTGCTTCTAAGTGGTTCAGTTTCTTCTTCTGGATCTGACGCTGGGCATCCGTCAACCTTCCCGTCGTGACCGTGTGGCCAAAATGTGCTAATCTCTGCTGCAACTCCTCGTCGGTAATATTTCCCAAAGAATCAGCCATTTTAATCAGAAAGCCACAATAATAAACAATTTGGAGCAAGTTCTTGAAATTTTATCAAAACCGAAATCAATGCCCACGTGACTTTTGAATTTTCAGATTTCCGACTTCCGGTTGATGTTGCGCCATAATTTACCCTCATTATTCGTGATGATGATGATGATGATCATATGATCAGATGATGATGATGATGATGATGATGATGATGATGATGATGATGATGATGATGATCAAATCAAATCATTTTATTTATGATGATGATGATGATGATGATGATGATGATGATGATGATGATGATGTTGATGATGATGATGATGATGATGATGATGATGATGATGATGATGATGATGTTCACGACGACGACGACGATGATGAGATAATAGCAAAAGCAACTCTTCGGATAGTTTCTAATAGCCTGAGAGATTATTTCTACTTAGGACGACAAAAATAATGAGAAGATATATTGATCAGGGCTAATGCTGATAGCACAGTATAAATAATTGTAATTATTTATACTGTACACGTGCTATAGATTTCGTTTATTATTAAGATACAAAGTTGATATACCGCAACTTGTTTACATGAGATAATGAAAGTAATGAAATTAAAAACTATAAATTTATGCCTATAGTCAGGATTGAGAGTCAGGATTGAGAGTTAAAACTTAACATCCCGAATGGTACGATATAGAACCCTAGAGATGAAATTGTGGTCATCTTTTTTTGGGAGTTCATATTCATGAGGTCTAGGGCGCAGAGCATATATATTAATAAGGCCTACAAACGGTCGGAGGAAAGAGGCCTCTAAGCATATGTTGTGAGTTCCGGTTGACCGCAAGCAGGAGTTTGACATCTGCTTCTTCCATCATTCGGTCTAAATCCTGTTGTTGAGGAGGAAGGTAGCCCAGTCGTTTGGCCCTTTGCAGGAAACGTTGGAGTTTTAGTCGGTCACTTGCGGTGGTGAATCCCCACCAAGCAGGGGCGGCATAGAGAAGGCGAGAGATGGTAGTTGCACGTGCAACTTCATGGAGCGCTGTCGGAGGGAGACCGTGTGCCCTGAGGACTCTGAGAGCGTGGAGCGAACCAGAACATGCACTTAGAATCCTGTTGACATGGGAAGAAGCACTAAGATCGTTTGCAATTGTCACTCCGAGCATGAGCATTGATGTTACTCTCACGATTCTTATAAGGTAGGTGGGTCAGATGTTCCTTTGACACGTCGACGGTGGATGATCATTTCCTGGGATTTGCTCTCGTTTGAGTCGTAGATTGTTCCTCACGGCCCATTCCGATACATAATAGGCCTAAACGCAGATAGCAGTAAAGAAAAAGACAAACAACTCTTCGGATAGTTCACAAGCAGATATTGATAAGCAGAGGATAATAAAGAAAACCAGCAGAAGTAAGTTGGCTGCGAACGATTTAAGGGATTTCAATACTGCGGAAAATAAGAAACGTTGACCAATTAAGACAATATCGCTAGGTAGGCTATCCATGCAAACAATTCTGATGGTCTGAAAAATAACAGACATTTATACTTGTTAAGAGTTGCGTCTGTGTCAACTTTATTAATACGAATAAACGAATATTATTAATTGAGGTCAATGATTAGATCATTAACGCCGCCATGGACTGAAATTGACGATTCATATCTCAAGACCTGCTCTTGTAGCAAATATATATTCCATGTTGGTTTCTACGCAATCTTTCGTGACATCTAGCAATAGCGTTTAGACTTTGATGTCGTTAACCAATAAAATATGTGTGGTTAAACTTAAATTAGATTAATCCATGTTTTTAATGTAATGTAAAAAGTCAGTTTTATCGACTTAAATAAATAGTAGATTTATCCAGCTTATTGCTTACTCGTGAGATTTCTGTTTATTCATCCTGTGTTACGTGTTTTAAATATTTGCCTTTTAACCGACCATATTCAGCAGTGGCGGCAACACCAGGGCATGCAAGGGCAAACGCCCTGGTAAAAAAACCTTGCCCTGGTCGTTGCCCTGCCAGAATTTTTGCCCTGCCGAGAATTTATTTGGGGCATCAAACTAATAGGCTAACGCTTAACTTTATGTGATCTATGCTACTCGAGTCTCAAATAATTTTGAACACCAAATACGTTCTAAGTGGCGAAGAAAATACATAAATATGTAATGCTTCCTGGCCGAATGTTATACTAAGTTTGCTGATATTATTTACAAGACGTAATAGTATGTGGTTTAAATAGGTACTTACGAAATTAATAAAATGATTACAGAAATTAACGATGGAATGTTACGGAAGTCAGCTAAAAGATCTTGCAGATCTACTAAAGGTTGAAGAATCAGATAGTGATGAAGATCAGGTTTGCTTATATTTGATGTCACATTCCTATCGTGCTTAAACTGTTAATTGAGACTCTGGTTGCTATAATGAGGAAACTGTAAAGAAGAAACATTACCTTACTTTTGCCACTATGACTTTACTATTTATAGGCCTACTTTGTTATGGCATCACTATGCATGTATTTATCAACATCAACAGTTTACTGATATGCTAAGTTGGATTTGATTACATGAGGTTTACCAGTTGGTTACTGGGTTGGTGTTACTAGTCTGGGCTACAAGTCTAGTAACAGTGCAATGAATCTTAATGCTAGGAGCCTGACTGTTAGTAATTCGTTACTTGTGCTTTAATTAATGTGTGCATTAACTTATTTAAAAAAGTTAGAACCTCAGTCAATATCAGTTAATGTCATGTGGCTGAGTAGTATTTATATTTTTCTTGAAACAGTGATGAGGTAATCCCACAACGAATAGTTATATGCTGTAAAAACAGTTCTAGCAAATCATTGACTTGAAAAGCAAGTGATAAGTAGCTTTGTTTTCTGAGATCTATAAACCTTTGTGCATATATTCTTCAACAGCCTAAAAAAAGTTCAGTTGCACGGATGGGTCCTGGTGACATTGGACCAAAGACACAGACAGATGGCAAGTCAAGTGGTAATTACATTTAAAATATATTAAAACTTAAAAAATAAAACAAATAATAAAAAAAAATTAGATTAATCCATGTTTTATAATGTAATGTAAAAAGTCAGTTTTATCGACTAGAAATAAATAGTAAATTTAGAAAATGCTTACAAAAACAAAACATGCAAATGCTTCCAATATAAAAACACTTAAAAAGTACATGGTATGTACTGCCATGAGGTGCAGTATTGTGTACCACTAGGTTTCTATAATAGTAGCTTTCTGTTAGAAATGCTGCATATTATGCTCTCGCAAACACAAAACATACAAATGCTTCCAAGCTAATGATGACACTTAATCTGTCCTCTTCACTCTGACCAAAGATCAAACCTTACTAACATGGGGTTGCAACTGCACATGTCAGCAGCCACAATGGTTGATGTCTTGCCCTGTGTGCCAAGCTCCGTGCAAAATAATTTTTTACATGTTTGGATGTTTGTTATTGTTGAGTTTGCACGTTGGCATTATTCCTTCTTTCTGCTGTGAGTTCAAATGTTTTGGCGGTTATTTCTTTGCATATATCATCTTGTTGTATGCAACTGCGTGAGTAGGATTGGACTTCCAGGTGTATAGTTGCTTAAATCTATGGACCTGTGTATGCTATTGGCAGTGGGGTAACCTCTGTCTTCCAGGTGGAGGACTAATGAGGATCTTTGGCATGACCTTGACCATCAGACGTAGCAGTTCAACCCAACAACTTGCAGGCGGTGAATACCTTTTCTGTGCAGACCTGACTGTTCAAGGGATTTCTGGCCACTAATCTATAACCAATGAGGTTCCACTGGGTGGTGGTGTTATCATGTTGTGAACACTGCTGACTGTTGTCATTTTACACTATCAACGCACCTTGTTCTAGGAACTCTGAACTTGGTGTCATCGTTCAACTCTGGATAGAAATCTGTGTTGGTTGGGCTCCATAAGTGTCCACGAGCCCACCAATGATGACTCTTCAAGTTGCCTATAATATGTTGTTTAGTTTGCTGAAGTATTATTTGTTCTTAAACAATTTTAATATCACTTAGGTTGGCATCAGCAGTGTTTTTGTGAGGTATTTAAAAGGCAGTAGTAAAATGCCTAGATAACTGACTAATGTAACATGCACATGTGAAACAATAGTACAAAAGGAATTTGTCTCCATGGTTTGTTCTATTTTATTTCAACCAGACCTCAGACTGTGGCAATCATAGCCAGTTCACTTCACTTGATACCTTGTGCATTATTACAGTGGTGCTATTGAAGTTAGGTTAGATCTATTACTATAAGTCTTAGTCTGTTTACGATGTCCTTCCGTATGTATGTTTGCGTGTCCGGCTAAAGGCTCCGAAACGGAACGGTTTAGCGATTTGAAAAAATTTACAAAACATTTTTACGCAACGTCTAGGCCAACTCGACTATTTTCAGTTCACAATTTTATTTAAACGCCGATATATGGACATTTTGCTGACATTATTTCCAACTGTTTCGACGAGTTTATTTTAATTATACAGGCCATGGTAGGCCTATGGCCATTTGTCCACGTCACGCATGCTAATTATGTAATCTTACGTCACGCGCCGTTAATTTTCAAATCAGGCGCTTTCGTTAAAAGACGCGGGTCGCTCCGAAAAACAATCGCAATAACGGCCGAACTTCGTCTATTATATTTAGCCCGGGGAACAAATAATAGCCTACGTCGATAATAGAAAATAGGCTATAGAAAAACGACCGAGTTTAGTCTATAGATATTATAATTATTTAGCCCGGGGAATAAATAATAAGCCTATATAGCCTAAGGTAATGTAGAGATAACCCGTGCAGTACACGGGCAAAGCAACTACTTTCACCTCTAAATGTCGTTCCGCTCAGATATAGGCCTATCATCAAATATAGTAAGTAAGTAAATAGCCTTTATTTGCAGCCGTTACATATTACGTCTGGGAAAAACCCGGGCGAACGCCGGGTAAAAACTGCTAGTTACTAGATATGTGTGATATAAACTCTAACCAACTTTTAGGTAAGGAAGCCATTACAAAGAAGAGCACCAAAGACATCTGGGATGTAGAGGAAATTGTGGAAGGTGCAGAATTTGATGACTCATCTGACCCACGACCACAACCGGAGTAAGTACTTGTACTGCTTTTAATTTTTGATTGCTTTCTTTATACCAATAACCAAATAAACAGATCCAGGTGGTAATGCCCACCATGCCTTCCTCCAACTTTAGAAAACCAGTGCAAAGTGGATCACAGTCAATCAGTGGGTTGCTCTGGCTACCCAGTCCAGCATACCAACTTTGGCCCAATGTCACAAAAACCACAAACATTGGCCCTATATACATTACTATTTTGGGATAATGCAAGGCGTATGGTCCACTTGTACATTTCCTTAGTACAGAAAATATGCTAACTGAATTCGTTTTTTTGTCTGTGTGCCCCAGAAGTCAGAATTGTATATTTTGTTGATACTTATGAGTGAACATTATGATTTTAGGAATTTCTTATGTACTGTATATATTGTCAAGTTATATACATAGACGCCGTGTTGGGTCAATGTCAGATCACAGCCTGCATATAAACACTGGGCTGCTGATGCTGGCTAGTGGCTACTTCAGTCATTCATTATGGAAGATGGATTCAAACCACTTTTTATTTGCACAATTTCAGTGAGCATCTGCGTGTATGTGGCCTGTTGTTTGCTGGACGTCAGGCAGTCAAAGCATGGATTATGAACAGTTGCTCAAAGCCTCAAACAGTTTTGCGTCCATTTTGTAGGTCTCATCTCTAAACCAGTTTGGGAAAGCAATAAGTTATTGCACGTTTGCAGCGATTCCAAATATTGGCATCTGCTATGGTACATGTTCACAGACACTAAAAGCAAAGCGTTTCCATGAAGTGTTGCCTTTTTTTGTCCAGAACAGATCTGTAATGTTGACTGGAACCGGAATATGATTTCCTGCAATCTGTTTCTGCTTTCGAAGACTCCATTGATTAGTTGGCATTCCTGATATAGTAGCACTGCAGTGGAAGAAGTTATGTTTCCAATGCTGTTGAGTAGGGTTTGTTGAGAAGGCTCTATAGTAACCAATGCATGTCCTTTTTGTGCTGATAAAACTTTCACTCATTGCAGGTGGCAGCATCTGATACCCAAGTGTGATCAGCAAATGACCAATAACCAACTTTTATTAGCCAGGAAGATATTGTTGTAGAGGGGTTTTCGCCTGGGGTTATAGGCATGAGGTTATTGTCCATGCAGTTATCGGCCTGATGCCATAGATATATGTTGGATTTATGAAGGGTGTACAACATAAATTTCCATGTATACCTTATCATGGTAATGGCACATGTAACATATTAGCTTAATGCCAGATTTCCTAAGCAGGCTCAGAGATTTGGAATTGGACATAATTATGTGACGTCGGCTGAGAGAAGGGACCACTTCTTGCTTTGGCCTTGGTATCTGTGGGTATCAATTGCTCCCTGTATCAGTTTATCTATTTTACCATGAACTTTCTGTTCTTTGTGACACTTGACATCGTTTAGGCTAGCATAGTTTTTCTTGAATCAGATTTATAAATTTATAATCAAAATTACAAATTCATGGCCTCAACATCTGGAAATGTTGTGGTTTTCTCTCAACCTCTAAAGAAGTCTACTTGTCATCAAAGACTCATCAATTCCAAACTACATTTTTCCAGAGACCGAACTACATAAGGAAATATTGTGGTGTTGCTAGATTTCTATTGTTGTGTTTATACTAGCTGCTATCTACTGGCCACAACATACCATATTCAATAGGCTCTCATAGTCAAATACTGTGCACTATATATAGATACGAATATGAATAAAAATGTGTGGATATAAAACACTGCATTTTAGTACATATTATCCTGAAGGGGCAGTTTAGAAATCATACTGTAAATAAATTACATTGATTTTCATTTTGAAGCTTATATCAATCTCTTGCAAAATATTGAACCTACCTATTACTGTTCTTCTGTTTTTGAATATAATGGGTAAATTTAATGAATATTGCTATAAATTGTATAATACTAGTAATTTACATTACAGATCCAATACTAATTTATGCAGACATGTACTTCTGATATTTCTGTAGATATGAAATCGTCTATCGACAGGCGGTGACAAGTGAAGACATATACCTACAGATGGGAAACAAAAACCCAAGTACTGCCAGCTGTGAAGATATGGTTGTAAGGATACTTTTTTGTTTAAAAAAAGTATTGCAAGAGAACGTAATAGTTCTATCATTCTATGAGAAATCTTTTACTAAAATCACGATCGTAAGGAGTATTTTTCAACCAAATGTAATTTTTATGAATAGTTTCTCATCATGACAATAGTTCTCAGAGCAGTTCTTCACAAGAGTTATTAATATATTCTCAGCAAGTTTGAGTTTTAGAGTAACCCTTCTTTAAATACATGTTATATTTTTCATTCAGTGGTTTACTAACACATGTAGATGTGAATGTAAGTATATTTCAATTCTTTTTTGTGCAACCAGGTCCGTGCATCCAATTATAATTTTGTTCACCTATCTTCCTATATTAGTTTTCTGGATTTTTAAATTTGCTACTTTATGTTTTATTCCACTCCATCTATAGGTTAGAATTAAACTGCCAAACACAAAACTCACTGATGTTAACCTTGACGTCAAAGACACTTTTTTGGATTGTCGCACCCCAAAGCAGTAAGTGTACAAATTTTTATTGAAATTAATCTGATTCTTTTCAAAGCAATGCTACAACAATAACTTATTTTTTAGCAGACACCTAAATGCTGTTGTAAATTGTATGTACCTAAATGTTACAGAATGATTCTAAAAAGTGCAATCATGGCTATTCTTAAAATCAATTAAGAGTATTATACATTTTTGATTTAGTTAATGCAGAAATCAGTTATGTTTGCCAGCCATCATTTTAGAAATTTTCAACATTTAAGTATCATTAACTGAAGATAAATTATGCTTATGTTATATGTAAAAGTAATTAATTCTTAATTTTTAGATTTATACAATTGAAGTTTGGGTATATTTCCTGAACTTGAACAGATGAGAAAGAATCTTTGTAAATATTTTGCAACTTGCAATTTAAATATTTTAAACTTGATTTTAATGACTGTATTTACAGCAAGCTCGGTCTTTTTCTACCTTATCCTGTGGACAGCAAAAACGCGAAAGCACAGTGGGATGGAAACCAGGAGAAACTATTTGTCACAATGAGAATGACTCGGCCTTATGACTTTATAAACTTCTGATGCATCAGTGAACTTCTCTTTGACAGCCAATTTTTTGGGAAAAGGAAATTTTGTGAAGTTGTTCACATCAAATAAGTTTAGTTTCCCAAGTCTTGTTATTTTAAGGCTAAGCACAAATGACTGGCAGCTTAAATGCAATCAATTAGAAAATTTCAAAAGTTTTCATTGCATAGAATTATTCTTCTAAAGACTTAATGGAGTCACATTCAACAAAAAGTGAATATTAATTGGCTTATTGTCTGTTCTAAATACCAATTTTCCATGAGACTGAAAGTTAGGATAACTATTGTGCTACTGCTCCCATACAGAACTTAGTTCTGCACATGTCATCGGCCATGTCGGTCGCTGATCGACTTTGTCATTTCGACGGATTATTTTGTCTAAGTGCAGAATTTTCTCAGTAACTTTGAACATGGAGTTTTCTGGTGCTAGGTATGCATACAGGATTTATTCATCAGCTTTGCTAAGGATTTTTGCGTCTAAGGTTATTGTGTTCGCAAGTCACCTTGGCCCAAATGACTGCATCAGGCCCATCCTTCTGACGTATGGTCGAGCCTGAGCCTCACAGACCGTGTACGCCGCCTGTAGCCGAGTGTTTTCATCTCGTTGGAGGATGACTGTGCGGATTGGAATGACCTTGACCTTCAATCACTGGAGCTTTAATCTACCGACCGACACATGATAAATGCTTTTTCGCATACTCCTTGAGCCTCAACGAATAGCTGAACGTGCATCATCTTTCTACCAGTGAGGGCCTGCTCGTCAGCAATGTCATTGTGTGTGCAAACGCCGTCACCTGTGGCTTCTCTACTCTATTGCCGCAACTTGGTCCAGAGACTATGAAGATCCAAGCCATCAGTCAGCTGTCGACGGGAATCCGTTGGTTGGTTCCACGTGTGTGCATGGGCCTCCCACTGTCACTCTTTCAGCTTACTGTGCAGTGTTTTGCCAACTCATGTAATGCAGTCGTTCTTAATGACACTTAGATCATAGGCTAGCACAGAGAGCACCTCTGGGTAGGTATCTTGAAGAGGTGCTATATAAATTCTCAGATGAATGCCTCTGGGAATGTTTTTTAAAAGTATTTACAATGCAAGTAGTAATTTTAATACTACCAGATGCTAGTGTTTGTTACTCAAATACCAGAATATTACTGATAATAAATAAAGTACTTAATGAGTAGGCCTACGTTTAATAAGATTTGTGAAACTGTGAGAGGAGGTTGGGCTGAGAAAATATACATGTAATTGAGGACGGAAAATCTGAAACTGTTGAGGGACCAATAAAATCTACCAAGTTTAACCTGAATTTGAATCTGAGCTTAGTAAACTTTTCGGTTCTCAATATTTGTGCATGGACCAGAACTTATGCATTGTTCCATTAAAAAATGAAGGTCACAAATACCTGAACATGTACCAATGTATTGAACTCAATGCCTCTGATTACATCCACACAAATGGACAGTTAATGCCAACAACATGCTTTATCAGTTCATAGATCAGTTTTCCTGGTACGAAAAAGAAATCTAACAAAACCCAGAACAGCTTTCGAAGGGCAGTTTGCCACAATTTCTATAAAGCCTTTACTTTACACAAATTTTCGCCGTCTTGAGATCCGGCTGACCATGCAGGTAAAAGACGTCATTTTTCCAGACCTTCAGCAAAAACAAAATTCACATCAGTTTTAATGTCTTGGCAGAAAGCATAAATAACCAACAGCAGTGTAAAGCTAAGCTACTCTGAGGCACTCCTTAACTGAAGCAAACTTGCCAAAGTAATGACTGGTAGCAGCATACATTCATTCATTTACTCCATTTGTATAGCACCGATGAGTTGCAATACCGGCCAAATCCAGAACAGAACTGTGTACAAGTGTTGATGAAAGTAGCATCCCTAGCCAGAAAGTTATGCAAATTCAGAAGGCCATTACTGATCATTCTAGATGTTCCAACCACCGAGAGGATTATGGAAGTGCATGCTACAGGAACAAGTTTACCTCTGGACAGTCAATTGTATGTGGCCAGAATGCTCATAGACATGTACTGCTTTGTAACACAGAACAACCCCTGTGACCAACAAATATGTAGATTTGATATGAAAATGATAAATTATTATAATTAGTTAGCAACTTCTGTGGTGCCAGTGTCTAGTGCACAGATTTCAACCAGTGGTGCAAAGAGACATATTGACGCCACAGGTGTTGTTCTTTATTGACAAATCAACATCTAGGAGTGTTTACTGTTACCAGACCTTACACTGATGATGGTTGGTTTAACACTTGCATTGTAACACAGAGACTTCCGACATCCCCGGTTGAGCACTAATCTGGAAACTTTTCAGTTTGGTTTTGATGTGTCTTGTGTACACTATTAACCCTTAAGGTGACTCAGCACTAGAAATTATTAGTGCACTGCTATTTTGACTATTGTTGCACATGCTCTCGATATTGTAACTACAACATGCCACTGAAGCTTACCGCAAAGCTCGTAGCCACCAAGAAGAGAGCGGATGCAGCCAACTGCAGATTCCATTTAGCATTTTGCTTGTTGTGGTACTCTTGCCATGAACCGCTTGGCACAGGCATATCATTCAAGGTCACACGAGTCTGGCGTGCCACCTCCACAGCTGATTTGCCGTGGCCATGGCCAGAAGCAAATCTCAAACCTGTTAACACAGAAACGCAGATCAGACTCTCGTCAAATAAATTTATAAGATTTAATTTTGGCACCCAAAAATGTCCAGTTATATCCTTGTTACCTACAAACCAGTTGTGAGGCATGATTTTGGTGCCCCATTGAGCATATACTCGTTACAAATGACAAACCCACAATGCAAGATTGCTAGGCTAATCAGAATCAGATTATCTTTTTATTATAAAATCATAGATTGGTTCCAGCTCAAGTAAATCCGTCATGTACTAAACGTGGCTTCTGGTTTTACTATATATTATAAACAAATTAGGTATAATAATTTTCAACTTCCCTGTATGGGAAACTTTTAAACCAACTAGAATGAATAGCTGTGTTCTGCTGCATCCATGGCCGATGAGAGGGAGGGTGGGTTTGAAGTATGCTGCCCCACGTAGGAGCTTCTGTCCACGCGTAGGCTGTCAGAGGGTGAAGCTACCTGGGCCAGCCGTGGCTCTTCCATGGCTGCATCCATGATCTCAGTAAGAAATAATATTATAATAAGCATCAATGCCACATCATGGACGCTGCTGGTGCTGGCTGCTGCATCCAACTCAGCAACTGATCGCTGATAGCTACAGGGTTCAAGTGATTTGTTTACTTTATTCGGCCAAGACCCAAAACTGCAGACTAACTTTCAACAACAGACAGTTTCAGTCAACACTCGTCAGTTCAGCTAGCTTTGATTTCAATTCTGAAACATTATTATTAGGATAAAATAATACAAATATATGTGGGCTGTCTGCGGTATTGTACAGTAACGAAATAAAAGTAACGCGTTACTGTACTTAAGTAAAAGTGTCAGTACTTTTACTTGTAACGAAGTATCACAAAATGGAAATACTTTTACTTTTAATGTTCAAGTAAAATTTAACCCTTTATTCAATACATTTACTTCGTTACAATTTGCGTAATATTCGTTACAATTGTGAGAATGCATGTTTAGCAGGTGAGCCTGGTGTGATTTGAAGGAGCAATTTATTAGATTGAACATTCCACTTCCTGCCAGTGCAGCAGTCAAACACCTTTTTAGCTCTTTCAGTTAAACGATGAACCATAAACACACTTGAATGAATGACAAGCATTTTCAGAATTTAGTCTTCTTGAAAGTAAAGAATGGAATCGAATTATATACACAAGACTCAGTACTTTTACTTTATACTTTAAAAGTATTATTTTGAAGAATACGTTTTACTTTTACAAAAGTATCATTTGCGATGAGTACTTTTACTTTTACTTAAGTACAAAAAGTACTGTTTACTTTTACATTTACTTAAGTACATTTGCCTGATACTTATAACAAAACTGGCTATCTGCTGCTGTAATTTTTCTTAATGCAAATATTTACTATTTAATTAAAAATAACAAGTCCAGTTTAGTTAAAATATAGTACAAATCAACTACACAAGTTGCCTCCTCTTGCTTTTTTATATACTGGAACTTCCATTGACTAATGAGCCCAATGACCAGGATTTTGCCAACGGTCTGTGAAGTTGCCTCCTCTTGAATTTAAGTCTCGCTACGTGCCTGACCATGTGGTTTTGTTCTTGAAGTGTTGGTCTTGTTTACAAATACCGTACTGGTAAACAGTAACCATTGCAAGTGTATCGAGAATGGTGGCAGATGATAAAGGTAATGTCCCACAAGTGATGTTGGCAGAGGTTGATGATTTGGAGGGAAAAGGTATATTGTACAGATGACAGCCAGAAATAAAGCAATCTAGAGATTGAGCTGAAATTATATTTAAATTGAGTAAGGATTCAGCTAAGACAAATATATCAGGACGGTGAGAGGAGAATGTAGTCAGTGGCGGCACCAGGGGGAGCTAGGGGGTGCTTAGCCCCCCCTAACTGCGGCTCAGCCCCCCCGCCCCCCCACAATTGGGAAATCACTGCAAATCACAGCGAGGAGGGGACAAAAGGGAAGGTTTTTTGAGCTTTAGCCTCCCCAACCTGAAATCCTGGCGCCGCCACTGAATGTAGTGTTTTATTTCTACAGTGTGCAGAATAAAGAACAGAATTTAATGTTCAGCATGCATAGTAGGTAGGCCCTATCAGTTGTCTGTGTTCTACAAAGATGAATTTAGAAAGGGAGGATGAGAATCGTAAATTAGATCTAGGAGTTCTGTGGATGTCTCCTGAGAGTTGGATTAATATGGTGAAGAAAGTGGGTGGGGTGCTGCATTGGTCCAATGAAGTTGGAGGTCAGAGAGAATATTTTAGCTTGCATCCCTTAAACTGTTCCTTCTGATTAAAAATCCTATCCACAAAGATAAAAGAATGGTCTCTGAATTCAGTACATGTCAATACAAACTGGATGAAGTTTTCATATTCTTGCTCTTTAATTAGGATGCATTCAACCAGTGATCAGTATTTCCGTTAAAGTAAAAAAAGAGGACGTATTTACGCCCTGGCCTAGAATATTTTGTACGTAGCTCATGTATTTCGACTATCACACCAAAAATTTGGACGTTTTTTACAGACGTAAAAACGGCCATTTAGGTGTTAACGGAAACACTGCAGTGATGGGTAATTAAGATTTTGTAACTAATTAATAAGCATTAGCATTAGTTTGAATTTCATAATTAGAATTAGAATTAGCAATTTAAGGAGAGCTAATTAATTAGAATTAGAATTAGCATTCAGCTAATTATTTAGAATTAGTTGCTCTTGATGTCAGAATACAAAACGACACAAAACCAGTTTCGTGTTCAATCTATTAGACAAATATTATATCAAATTATGACAAAAGTCAAATTTCAATTGTCTTTTTCATCCAATTTCTTCTTATTAATGTGGAAAATGTTTTTATTTATAAGAGATCGGAGTTGCACTTTGGAACTATCATGAGTTCTAAAGTATTGTCTTCAATTATATTTGCTCAATTGTAACAAATCCTGCAAAACCAAATGCATGCTCCATTGATGCTGACCTTGCAAGAAGGTGATGTTTCAGATGCAGATGGAAAACTGAGAAATCTTACATTATTTTCATGCCAGAAGCTAAGAATGTTATTGCTAAAAAAGGCACTTTTCAATTAATTTTACATTACTGATGGATTCGTTTATGTACTGAAATGTTTCATAAAAACATGTCATGAATAAAGGCAATTCTTCTTTCAAAGATATAACAACTAAAAAGTCAAATATTGGTTGATGTTTATTAGTTACAACTTACAATGAAAGCATCCAGCAATAAGTAAGTATTATTTTATGCAAGGTAATTATGGAGCTAATTATGAGATTTTAGTTAGAATTAGCCAACTTTTAATTAGAATTATAATAATTTTGGTTACTAATTAATTAGAATGAGATAATCTGCCAAGATAATTAATTTGCTAAATACTTAGTTTCAAACTAATTAGTAACCCATCAATGCCTTCAACACCCATGTAACACTTTCAGTGCTCACAAATTGTTAAAGGTGCTATGTAAATGTGGTTACGTAACGTTATTTAATAATGAAACATTAGCTAAAGGACACGACTAGCCTACTAGGCCTACTGCAAGGTCACAGTCTGACTGACAGATAGCTCTTGCAGTTTCGATTTAGCATATATACCCAAAGCTATCTACGGCTAGGGACTATAAGCAAAATTAACTGTCACCGGGCTCTACATATTAGTCGAAAGTATCTTACAAATGAACAAACAAATTGTATTAAACGGGATCGTCTGAACTATTATATGCCCTAAAGTAAACAAAACTGCATCTTTAGCTACGAATGGCACAAGCCGGAACGTTTTTCGGGATTCAACATGCTTTATGTAAATATTAGCCTATGTTAAACTTTAATCGATAGAATCGCACACGATATTTAGGACATGAATTACAATAATTATGCAGACTGAACCATAAGTTCATAACAAAACACGAAAAATAAATAGGCAACTGTGATTGCCCGCATAGCAGACCAGACAGTAATCTAGTATAGTCTTAAATCAGTTGCCTGATCGATCATATAATTACCTTGGGCTCTCGTTGAAGCCCTGGAAATTGTTCCAACGATGCGAAACATAGCGATCCAAACGTTAGCTTAAAATGCGTAAATTTTCCGAACAAAGAAAGAAATCTTCCGCCGTCCGTCTAGACAAACTAACTATCCGTCCAATCTGCTCGCTGCGATAAAGTTGAGTGGAGAGCCGATTGTTCCGTGTAGCGCCACACACAACCACAGCCGACCCAGAATGCAGACGCCTGAAGCATTCAGGACGCGCTGTCCGCTAATCATTGATAACCGGAAGACGTCAAGATCACCGGAAGTCACGTACGCGTACGCCATTACAGAACTCATTCTCGACCGCTATGGTAGTCTGAGGAAGACCTCACTAAATCAATCAATCATTTATTTCTGTAACGTTCCATCAGAAGACAAAACGAACAATGAAACAATAAGGAAGCGGTTTGACACGTACTGGCTACACGGAGGCCCAGAAGGGATCATGGATCCCTCTAAATAGGGACACCTAAACATTTTAAAAAATACAGACAGGAAAAGAAAGACAGCCAAATCCAATAGATACTTAAAGCAAAGATGTTAGAGCCTACGGCTCTAACATCTTTGCTTAAAGTGGAGTAAGATAGGCTCAAAATACAAAAACAAACATAAGATTGGTCCATCAAAATCAATAATGTATTTGATAACTTCTTGCAAAGTGATCGCAGGAAATATAAAATGTTATACCTTGCACTATTATTTATTATTATTGCAGTGCAATTATGTTGTGCAGTGACTGCTCATATTAAAGTTTAATACAAATATTTGTTCTACAGTATTTAAAAGCGCTAGCAGGAAATGATGTTCACTTTCATAGCACTGAGATTTGACATCGATGCAGTATTAAACGAATTTGAAGTAGGGTTTGTTAATTTCAAAATATAATCGTTCTTGACTGGTGTATCGTTACACTCTAAAATGATATAAATTAAGAATACGCTAATATTTTTCTAATCATCACAAATAGCTACTTGAAATTGAGAGTAGCTTATAGCTTATGTTCTGTCAATGAAAAAATTAAATACAGTATAATAATAGCAATTCTTAATTAAAGCGCTATATAAGTTTGGGCGTATTTAGTGAGTCAGTACGGCCTTCCATCGCTGTCTACCTCGCTATTTCCGGAGTCGTGCAAAGGCGTGGCTTTTGCTTGTTGATGTTTGAGTTATAATAATTTATTTTCATTTACAGTACATTTTGTTTGTGTTTAAGTAAATTGCACCTGGAATATCAATATGGTAATTAACTGTAGTAAATTTTTGCGACCATTTTCCGTTATTCTGAAATTCTGCCTTCTATGTTTGAGATAGAATTACTTTAAAACTTCGTGTTGACATAAGTTGTATGGTACAAAATCTCGTGTAATATTTGTAATTATGACTATGGCAATATTTTTATTGGTAGCCCTTTCTAGATCACCTTAGAGCTGCCTATGGTTCAGCTTGATTAGTCAGGCGGCGATTGTTTTGACTGCTGAAAAACATGGATATAGCCCTAACATTGTTATTTAAGTTGAATTTTGTATAAGTATATGATCATAAAAATCGTCTTGCCATCAGTAAATGTAATTTGGAAAAGGGGCAGCCCTGCAATAGCGGATTATTTTATACTTTAGGGCTGTCCTGTTGACGGCATCAGCAGATTAACTTTTTTTAAATGACTGATTGTTAATTAATTGTGCTGTTGAGCCTGTTGTTGATTCAATAAACAGCTGATTGATTGATTGATTGATTTCCAATTTCGTTTTCTTGGCATTGGCATACCAACGATAGCAAATCATCTCCATGCCAGTTTTATCTCAATCTCGTCGGTTTTCTTGTAACTTCAAAGTAACTTCCAAATTTATTTTATGAAAGTTTTAAAGTAGCTGTGAACGATAAAAGCCTATTTGGACTATACAGATCATATTTAATAAGGAAGCTGTGATTTTTATGGCTTTACCGTTGATGACACGTAGTGACAATATTTGTCCGGTCATGTTGTCCGAATTTATTCAGCCCCAAAAATCTATGTAGTGGGAGCTAGATTATTCAGAGATGCTTAGTGAAACCAAAATCAGAAAAGAAGGCAAGGCACTGTTTTGAGTCGAGATGCTAATCGCCCTTTTTATTTAAATGTATTGAATGCACTCAAGTTCAGTTTCGAGTCGAGATCCAAAAGGTCAATCGCCCATTTTATGGCATTTGTATGAAGTATATTTAAATTTTTAATTTATATTTTAGTGCTAAATAAAGTTTAATAATAATTATTGGTTACAATTTCAGGCCATAAGCTTCAACGAGAGTGACATTGATGGTACGTATGTTAGAAAGATCACAATCTTTCTCAATTGAGTTGAGGTCCTTAAGAAAGCACAAAGTATAAATATCAGATACATACATATATAAAATACTTTTAAAATGTGTTTGGGTATGTATGTATTATTATCAGAGATAATGGACTTGCCAGTGATAATGAGACACAGGTACCTAAATACATCATGTGATTGTGATACATGGCAAATTTGGCCGAAAGTGATTACAGTCAGAGAAGTGGCAGTGAGGACGAGGATGAGCAGCAAGTATGATGATAAGTTGAAATAAAGATACCAAGGCTAAGGTGATAAATAGGAGAAGCAGGAGGCGGGTAGTTAGGATGATAACTGGAATGCAAGATGAGGAGTGCTGTTTATTACATGTATATGCCTTAATTAATCAAGTCTTCATGGGTGTGTAGTTGGAACACATGCTTGAGAACTTTAAGCCAGCAACTGATAATTTCTGAGAGGATTAAATGATTTGATGCTCAAAGGATAGTGATGATGCTGATGATAGAGGATGATTAGTGACATCATAAGGATGATAAGCGTTTTATAATCATTAACTCTGTTGGCATTTTGCTCTTATTTTTGTAGAGTTTCGAGATTGTTTCTCTCTGTTTGCGAAGGATAAGTTTATAACAAGCCCTGACCAGTTGGCGCTTATCATGAGGTCACTGGCATTCAGTCCAACCATTTATGAAGTCCAGAAATACTTTGAAGAACACAATAAAAGTAATTTGGCTCTTCTGCATTATCAATATAGAGGAAAATTCTTTAAAGTTGGTTTCTTCTTTTTAAATGGATTACAGAAATGTTGTGCAAAGCTATAAGGAAAAAATAATTATCATAATCATCCTTATCATTTATATCTGCAAATTTTAAATTACATTCATAAATGACTTAAATCCAGATAATAATATCTGGAATTACAGATAACTATCCTAGATGTCATTCAGTTTCAAGATGTTTTAAAATATCTCGTGAAACCATTGCTACCTTGGGTAAATAATAATGATTTTAGTTATAGTGTTAATACTAATAAGTTCAATAATAGATTACTTTGCTGACCTAAACTGAAAAATCCTGTGGGATCTCTCACTGTTCTATATGATTGCTACTGAAAACTCTGTGCATTCAGTGTTACAGTGATTCGAAATAACTGCTATAATGAAAATGTTCTATTTTTATTTCAATGTAGACAATCACATTGACTTCGCAACATTCATAGGAATCTTAGAAAAGCATTCCAAAGTGGAGAAATGTCAGCAGGACATCGTAAATGCATTCCGAGCGCATGATCGAAATGGTACTGGGACCGTGCCAGCCTCCGAACTTCAGTACATTTTGACACAGTTTGGTGACAAGATGAGCAAGGCAGAAGGCAAGTTAACCGTTTAGCAACTGCACATGCCTCACAAGCGCGACCAGTTGCTGATGACTACAGATGTCATGGTCATTATTCTGGCATCTCTGCAGACAATGACAAAAAGTCAGAGTGGATTCAGCCAGTTATCTCTCATGTGTTTGCCAAGGCTGCTAGCCCATTGCTATATCCCAAGGATACTGTGCTTTTTTCCTGTTCTGTAATATCTTATTTCTGCTCCCAAGAGTCAACATCCATGTCCAATGTCTTATAATGCAGTCACCTCTGTTCTTAGCTCATCAGAGACCACTGTGCAGTTGTTTCATTCTGTCTTGTGCTGCCAGAGTCAAGCTGTTTGGCACCAATCTTCAAGCTAATCTCTGCTAGGTGTTTTTCTTCTTGTCAGGCCATATGTTGTTCCCTCATCATTACATTTTTTTTATCTCTCCATCATTTTTAATCGTGCACTTGTGTCAAAAATGACCCAGTTTCCATAATTATGATCTGTTGCATGGTGGAAACTGTTAACGCATGCTGTCCATTTTTTGCTATGTCGGAGGTTCAACTCCAACTGCATTTGTGAAATTGACAATTTGTTATTTGTCAAATTGTGTAATGCAAAGATAAAGCTGTCGGGTTGTTTACTGTTGTCCTGATTCAGCTTCAGCAAAATTATTCTTAAAAACGACAATACAACACCAGACGGAATTGTTATTATCTAACCAACAGCTATAATGCTTCTACAAATGCTTTGGAAATCTATCATAAGCTGTGGTTGAGCAAATTTGGTGTAAATGCTGCATTTTGTTATATTCTTTTATTTTTGGTAATGGATGGATGGTGTGTTACCTATTTTTGGTGATAATTGAGGAGCTTTGGTTTAGGTGATGCTTTTAGAATGCTAGATAGTTGCATTTGTACCAAAGAGCCTGCTAACAAGTTGACTATTAATTCATTCAATAATAATAGTAATAATGATGGTAATAGAATTAGTAATGCTAATACCCGGTAATAAAAACAAAACTTGATTGTTTTAAACAAGATGCAAGATCAGTACTTTTAGAAACATACACGTTTACTTTCTTTATTTTGCAGTGGATAAGTTATTCCGCGATGCTGGTATCCAACCAACTGGAAACGTTCGCTATGACGACATAGTTCGCAGTCTCTTGACGCCACTCAACAATTGATTCTCAGATGTCACAGTCTTATCAAACTGTTGTCATTTTCTTCTGCAATTGATAATGCGTAACTTGAAACTTTTACATATCTGTAATCTGTGTAGATATAGTCTGGGTCGGGTGCATAAACTTCAGCTTACGTTTATTATATATATTTTGTTTTGATATTACTCTTTTTGAAAAGAAAGAATGAAATAAATGATCTTTTTCATCATCATAATCATTGCCAGTTCCTGATGCTGATCCAACTGACACTGCCGGGTGTGAATAAATGGTCTTGATTCTTTTGGTAATTTGTCAAGTGTAGGTGTCTACTCAAATGACTTCTATAGTGCCGTTACAACACACAACGTTAACAATAATCTGTTGCAGAAGTCCCATCAAAATACAACAAGAGTTATGATAAACAAGTCGGGAACCTAATTAAGCGGCTGTAATGGATATGTACAACTGGCTGCTGATCTAGATTGGCCAAGCATTTGGAGAAAGTTTGACACCACTACACAGGTCCCGCTCCTTAGTTTCATTGAAGTCTGGGTTTTAACTGGCTGGAAATCCTATGATTTATTTTCGCATAATCATAGTGACATCTTTTCACTCCATGAAATGATAATTTCAGAACAGCGTGTTGGTTTTTGCCCTTTGGCAGTCCAGTTTCTACTAAAAGATTTCATATGATGTGCACTCTAACTTTTAACTCGGGCCCAAATACTATACATGTAATGGTAATCTCCAAACTACTATAAAAGCACCACTCGAAAGCCAAGCACAGGGCACCAGCTTATTCACGAGCACTACATCAAGTCAGATAGAGGTTTCCAAAGGGCAGTCAAAGGAGGTCCGAGTTTGGTTTCCAGGCTGTCCAGATTCAGACAGGAGGCCGAGCAGCTGCTAAGGTGGGTGTCGTTTAGGTTGAGAAGAATTGGAAGGCAGAGGATCAGATGGTTCAGGGTAGGGATTCTTCAAAAGGTAAGACTGGTTTTGGGTGGAAAGTCTGGGGGTGATGGATAGAGGGGCCTGAGTCGGATGACGAAGGGTGGGTGGCGATGATGGAGGACCCGAGAATCTGCATAATTCGTTATGAGATAGTTCCAGAGACGTGGTGTCGTATAGCCTAATATACGAGCCATATTATGGCTCGGTTGAAGAATTTGAGTATTGTCCGGGGGTCGAGAAAGATGAGGATGAGCAGGTTACCTGGATGGTAGAGTGCGTGGAAATACTTGGGCTGGAAATATTGTAGGGAATTGTATGTTAGCGATGGGACCTTGAAGTGAATTCGCTCTGGGATTTCTAGCATGTGGACTGATTAGAAATGTGGATCAAAAGTAGCACCAAGATTGTGGACAGAGGAGTCGGAGCCTCGGAGGTGAAGGTAAGACCGTAAGAGATAGTTGATTGGTGCACGGAATGGTCAGGGATTTTCTTCATTTGATCAGGAAGGCTTAAGATGCTAAATTGTGTTGGAAGGGTTAAGGCAGAGGAGGTTGGATAGCATACATTGAGAGGTTTGGTTACGTTGCTAAATTATATCACAAGAAAATACGCTGCTATAGTATAGACCGTATACATTAGAAAACTTTCAACCGTTCTGGGGCTTTTAAAGTGGATAAAATGTCCATGATAACTGTCATCAATCCAACTTCTATTTACGCAAGTAGGCCTATTATTTTAATCAATCCAACTTCTAATTTCACAAGAAACTATTTTCATCAATCAAGCTTCTATTACCACAGAGTCACATAACTTTATTACAACTATTGCTTATCAACGTAAAATACGGGATATAATAGAAACTATCGTATTAAATTAGCAACGTAAGCTAAACTACGGCATTTAATTTTAAATTTTAAACATGGTATTAATATTATGTAGCAACGTAATTTACGGTTTCTTCCTCTATGCTTGAATAGTTGCTATTAATAGACATCAATGCATAGACGTAAACGCGGGGCTCGTTTTATTTCCTTTATTGAAGCACGCATTTCATCAGCCAAGTCTAGTGTTGCACAACAGTTGCTGCGTTGCGTAAGCATTTTTGGCATGTATAAAAACTGCAGCTTACAGAGAACTCACTCACATCTTATGCTACACAACCGCTAAAATGAACCGATGATAGGTATTTAAGTGTAACGTGTTAGTTTATTCGAGTGAACGTCCGCTCGCGTGGTCAACAATGACCTGATTTTTCCAGGTATGCACACATCCCTTGGACAGCTATTTGAGGATTCTTTAAGTGCAATTTGCACAGTCAGTTGCATAATATGGCAATTAGCACATATATAAATTCGAAAGATAGAAAAGATAATTAAGGATGGTCACTAAACTGTTTTCGCAAGACAAAGGGCAGAGATGACTGTATATCCATCTATGGATGCTGTTTTAAAATTCTGTTTAGCCTAACGTAAATTGCAATATCTACACAATTAATCGTAGCCTCAGAACTGCTTCAACGTCCAACAGCCAAGTCATAGGAATAAGCTTAAGCATAGGATCGAGCTCAATTAAAGTCGAGAGACCGCTATGAAAATGGGTATATGCATGCTTACAACATAACACCTTACGCTGTGATGTCCAAGAATGTTCAACTTACCTGGCTGTTGAGGACCCAAAAGGTGTAAGAATCTAAGAATATGTGGATATTATATATGTAATTTCTATTATCAACGTCTTGCTAAAGCGCGATTGGGTTATAAAGCGCAATTGGTTGATTACTTAATGAAAGTTACAAATTTATGCGCTAAATAAAGTGTTATCATTGTAGGATAGAGCGGTGCGCGTTTCCGGTTGTCATTCATTGTGCGTTCTACCACGTGGTCGAAAGGCAAAGAGCGGTGGTGACCAGTGCGCTGGAGATGTTTTGATTAATCCGAATACTTTCTCCACAAGGTTTATTTGGGGGAGACGCCTTCTTGTTCAGCCATGCTTGGCTTTGACGGAGGTCGTCTCGTCCAACAGCTCTGCCGCTGTCTGCAGAACTTGGACCGTCTGACAGACGGACAGGCTGAGATTGAGGACGATGTTCAGACAGACAGCACCACCGGCTGGGCCACCATCCGTCTCGCCATCCGCCCTACGTCAGGCCCCTACAAAGGCGGCAGATTTATATTCCAGGTAAGAATTGAGTAAAATGGTTGTTACTGGGCGCTGATTACAAGTCGTACCGATGACTCATAAGGCGCAGTTTAACTGCGAACATTTGGATTGCATCCAGTCTGGCATACTGGCAAACTCACAGAAAATTGCAAAATATTGAAACTATAATGGAAAACTATTTGCCGACTGAATTTAGGTTTAAAGTAAGCGTTAAATTTCCGTTGTTGTGTAGTAAAATATGGCAAACATCACAGAAGAAATTCCATGGGTCTAGAGTAATTTTTTGCAGTTTACTGAACTTTAAAAAACTGTGTGGACACCTAACACTGTTTTTCTTTATAATCCAATATTGGTAATTATGATGTGAACTGGTCATAAATTTGTGCATGGTTGAAAGTGTTGAATGGGTTCTATTTCACAGGGATTTTATGCAGTTTAAAAGTTATCACACTTGTGCAGTAAGCATTATTCTGACTGCCTCAAGCGGTCTAATCAAAGTCATCATGATTTCAACTGTACATTGGCATTCTTGCAATGTCTTCGCTCTTAGAGCAACTTAACCTTTGTTCATATATATTCATTTAATATTGATATATTTCTTGCAGAAATTGTGATCACTGCCTTACTTAGAAAGATTTATTAGGTTAAGTTTACTATTCATGGTTGGCAAAAACATTTGTTTCTTTTATTTATATAAATGTAGTGATTCTGGTTATTCTTAAATGTGGAAACTCATATTGTGGAAAACTGTGTATTTCATCTCCTGTGTTAAAGTGATTGAGCACACTGCATTTCTCTAGGTAAAAGAAGAAATTCAGTTTTTTAAACTTTTATATAATTTCTAAATTAGCATTGTCCTGCATACATATTGGTTGTCTTGTAAGCTTAATCATTTGCATTTAGATCAAACTGTGTCTTTCAAATCCGAGGAATGTTCCGGAAATCAAATGCCTGAACAACATCTACCATCCGAACATTGACCCAACAGAAGACGACACAAACGTCTGCCTCAGTCTTCTCGAGGAGTGGCAGCCGAATTTCGGATTAGACGACATCATTCAAGGTCTCCTCTTTCTTCTGCACAACCCCAATCTCTCCGATCCTCTGTCTCCCTACTTTGATCCAGACATGGATGAAGCAGAGTTCCAGTCTAATGTCCAGCGATCGCTTCTTGGCCAGCAGGTTGAAGGCTGCTTCTTTGACTCGAGTGTGATGCAGGTCGATGATCCTCACAGAGGTAAAAGGTCACGACCTATAGAAGATCTCCTCCAGACTGTGATGAACAATTCAGACCTATAGCATATATGATATTATCCTTAGGCAATAATAATAATTCTTTTACCTCTGGCAGTAGTTGTGTGTAATAACAATGCACTTCCGATTAAACTTTTGTTAATGTGTTAAAAATCTTTAAACCAATTCGTTGAAACTTCTTTAGTTTATGCAAACAGTTGTATCATTGTTTTGCAAAAGCATAAATACCTCTGAACCTTAAGTCATTATAATTATGCAAAGACATTGGCTTCTGTGTCCAGAGGAACATTGAGCTCAAGTTTCTTGCACTGCAACAGTGTTGCAATAAAAAGGCAGTATTAATACTCCCATTGTTATGTCTGAATTTGATAGTAAGATGTACAAAATTTGTGGCTGAGCATGGTAACCTGGTGAAAAGTTACTATGTCGAATTGTTGCATTTTATTCTGCTTCAGCCAAACGGTCCTTAAAGTGATTGTTCATACCTTTGACTTACAAAAGTGCATAAAGAACAGAATAAAGTGCATTTTGTCTTAATTGTCTGTAATTACATTTTGTCTTAATTATCTGTAATTGCATTTTGTCTTAATTATCTGTAATTACATTGAAGTACTTTGAGTATAAAATCTGGCATTTAATTTGAAGCTCTGTTCACATCGTACAGTCGTGTTCCTTACAAGTGCTTAACTGTCTTGAGTCACTGGTAAATATATTTGTTTAGTAAATATATTTGTTTGACACATTGAACTTTTGCTTAATTGTTAAACACTCTTGACAAATTGAACTTTATTTTAATGCTTATGATAAAGTTAAGAATTCACCACTTGACGACTGCTAAAGGTGAAACTATAAATGAAGTCTGTGTTATCAGTGTAAGTGTCTGCTTGATTGAAAACTAGTGGTGTTGTTTATATTGTGAGAAAAGCTTTTGAGCTCAGAATATGATAAAAATGTCTGCAGACATTGCAACTGGAACTCAGAACTTATTTATTTATTTATCACACTATCACACACATGCATGCACATGCACACACACACACAGTCAGTAAATTGGAATCTGAGACATGATGCAATAATTCTGAACAACTTGTCCAAGGTAATTGCTTGGAATCTGCCTGCACCCTACCAAATACACCACCATGCAGTGCAGTGTATTGAGACTTAAACCAATACAATTTGAATTGTGTGTTCTCAATATAGAGCAACCATAATTGGTATTACACTGCTTTTGATATGGCTGTGATAGGCATTATAATGAATTTCCACTGTAGTATGTTTTCAGTCTTGACTGTCTAACAGTAAACCATCAGAACTCTGGGGGTTGTCCATAAAAGGATGTCCACAAAGAGAAAAGTGGGGTTACCCAAATGATAACTAGTGGGAGTGTGGCTATGCCCAATGTGGATAATGGATATTGACATCCAATTTGGTATATAGGTATTTCTGTTCAGCCTGTGCTTTAAACATCAGTTTCAGTCATTCAGAAAATCTGTACTGCATTGTATCTATAGCTACAATCCCTTTTCTGGATTTGTCTGCATCAAAGTACCTAACCCTGTAGCACAGTTAACCCCACCAGCTCAACAAGATAGTCTATTCAGTGGCGTACCGTAGGGGGGGCAGGGGCGAGTCGCCCCGGGCGGCACTTGAGCAGGGGCGGCAAAATAGGGTTGAAGAAAACTAAAAGAAGGAGTGAATGCAGAAATAATTGAAAAAGTATAAGAGGAAGTAATAAAAGTAGACAAAGAAGGAAGGAAAGGAAGAAAAATAATAGCATACAGTGGCGTAATGAGGGGGGCGGCCCCCGGGCGCAGGACAGGGCGGCTTCTGACAATTATAGTATAATAGTATAATAGTGGTAGATGAGCATGAGAGCATGAGTCTGGCATGGGGAGGAGAGGAATCTGATCTATTTTCGAAAAAGTCATCAGAAATTTTGGTGGAAGTAATAAAGAAAATTTTCCGGAAATTTCCAAAATTAAGTGCAAAGGGCGGCATTTTGGGCCGGCGCCCCGGGCGGCATTTAAGCTCCGTACACCACTGAGTCTATTCTAGGCTTTCATACTCTGTTCAAGTGCAGACATCTGCAAAGAGAAGAGGGGTCACCCAAATGCAGACAAGGGGAAGAATACATCTAAAGTGGCTATATGTCATTTTTGGTGGACAACCTTTATGGACGATCTCTGGATGCTGGAGGAGTCCTCTCCAGCTGTTTTTGATTAGAGTGCTGGGGTGAAAGTGAGAAAAAAAACCGTTCATTGACTTCATTTACGTGGTCTAGGTGCAATAAATCCTGAGTCCATAAGTTGAAATCAATGCAGATCATATTGTAACTTTTGGGGAGATGTTTTGAATTAAAGTCAAATTTGAAGGTTAGCTGGCCACAGGAATCTTCACTTCACAGCTCAAGGTGAACTTGCTCAATTTTTTCGTGAATTTCAACAATGCAGCATCATGCTTTTTCTGTGGTTGGGCCATCTACAAGAAATAACCTTCCTCATGATCTTCATGGTCTTTTAACCAGTTTTGCTGCATGCAAACTCTATAAACATTTGAGAACTATTCTTGTTTGCCAGAGCTGAACCAGGAGCCTCTGAGTGGGTATCGGGAAGGGCGCTATATAAATGATCAGTATAACTTAGCAAAACTTAGGCACTGTTTATTCAAAACTATTTTACGACATTTTAAGGATATGTGGCATAGAAAAGCATAACAATAATAATAAGACGATTTGTATAGCGCCGTAGCTCAACCGAGGCCAAAGGAAAGGGCGCTGTACATGAGTTCAAAAAGATAATGGCAGTCATATGATTGTTTAAAAAGATAAGTCTTGAGCTGGGATTTAAATGTCTCCAGAGATGGCGCGTTCTTCACGTGGTCGGGAAGACTGTTCCATGCAGGTGGTCCTGAAACAGAGAAGGAACAGTTCAATGTCAAACCTCGTAGAAGATCGCGGGACTTATAACAGATTTTTTAAGATGATCATAGCCGGTTGTCTGCTACCCTAATGCAGAAATCTTAGATGTAGTCTGGCATGTTATTCCTTGCTTTGTAGGTTATTAAACAAAGTTTGTACGTAATCCGCTGAGGGATACGCATCCAGTGCAGGACTGCAGGTTATCGCGCAGTAGATCGGTGACATGATCAGAGGGTCAGAGTTGAGCACCGACTGTATCCGCTGTAGCTGACAAGTCGACAGATGTAAGAGCATGTAAGAGTATTGTCCAAATTGTGCCAATATGTGATATTTCATGTATGGTGGCACACGAGAATGTGCTGTCTTGTGCTTCAGTGTCCAGGTTTGAGTTTCCTGCAGAGCATACTGCAAAATTTAGTAGCTGGCAAACTATGTAATCCATGCGGTAAGACTGTCCAGTTGTTAGAAAGGTGTGGAATAAGGGGTCGTCTACAAAGGACGTCCGCACTGGGAGGAGGAAGGGGTCATCCCAAATTCCCAATGCGAAGAAGGGGAGGGTCTATGACCAGCGCTAATGTCCGCATTTCAGTGTAACCTATGCCTTGAAGCACCAACTTGTCAGATGGCAGAGCGTAGGCCTACTGCATTGGTTCGTCTTTGGTAATTTTCCGTTGCAGACAGCTTAATAACCATTTCATGAGCGTGAATAAGGACTGGAATAATAGTAAAAGAATGATGACATGAAAAGTGGGTTCGAGTCTGGCATGCAAAAACAGCAGAAAGGAAAAATCGGTTGATGGGTATGTGAAACCGTGCTGCCACAGGGGTCTTGTAGTCAGTCGTCCTCTGATGAGGACGTCCGTAAAGGAGGATTAAGGGTAGGGACAAACGCAGACAAGGGGAGGAAAGAGATCGAAAGCAGGTCATTTTTGCGGACGTCCGTTATGGACGACCCCTAATAATGTAGTATTGGATTTCTGGACCGGTCTGCATATTACGAAATTACACATGGAAATTGATCCAAGGGAATCTCGCGACCAATCAGAAAATGAGTGTGGATTTGCCTAATGAATAATCATGAATATTCATCTACCTCTAAAGGCAGTCTAGCCAGACAGAAAATGCGAAGAGTAACGTGGGACACGGTAAAGTCACCTTGGATCTTCCAACAATAGTCTTAAACTTGTTTTTGTATTCACGTGTAGAGTGAAATTTAAAATTAGAATAATACAATCAAATCAGTAAGTGGAACAATTAAACATTTATGTGATAAGGCCAATAAATGTCGTGGTTTATATGGTAGCCTATTACCCGAGTTAAAACTTTGAAAATACTGGGTGTCATCCTTCAAGATAATTTCAAACTCACAGCCCATATAGACCACCTCACAGCTACTTGCTCCTCCTCTTTTTATGCTATCAGAAAACTCAAAACCCATGGCCTTTCTTCCTCATCCATCCATAATGTAACCAAAGCCACTACCGTTGCTAAACTTCTATAGCATATATGCCTCCCCATCCTGGTGGGGTCTCACCCTGGCTTCGTATAAAGAACGCCTGGAAAAACTCCTAAAAAGAGCCAAACGCCTAGGATACCTAGAGCAATCCTTTCCAACAGTCTCTGAACTTGCCAATATAGCCCATGCTAAACTCCTTTTCTCCATATTGTAACGTTAAACGGGGTTTCACGTCTCAGGATGCGAATGTAAGGCGCGTGTCGCTCAGGATGGGAGCGTTAGTCCGGCCTCCGTCGTCTATCGAAGGACTTCAGCATCTGCCAGTCGACGAGCTGTAGCGGTCAATGTCACCCACCGAAGGAATCAAACACCAGAGTTCAATAGACGATCTTTATTCACACCACTTCAGATCCACAACATACAAGCATCACAACTCTCTACAAAGACGATCTCTACCTCTCTTCTTCTCTACCTCTCTCCACAAGAGCGCCCTCTATATATACCCAGCTGGGGCAGGGGTAGGACTCCAGAACCAAGGCTAGGTTGCCAAGCCTAGCAGGTTGCCAAACCTAAGTCGCCAAGCCTAGGGAGTTGCCAAGCCTAGGTTGCCAAGCCTAGAAGTTGCCAAGCCTAGGGGTTGCCAAGCCTATGGTCGCCAAGCCCAGGAGTTGCCAAGCCTAGGAGTTGCCAAACCTATCAGGAACCAAGCCTACGGGTTGCCAAGCCTAGGGGTTGCCAAGCCTAAGGTCGCCAAGCCTATCAGGAACCAAGCCTATGGGTTGCCAAGCCTAGGAGTTGCCAAGCCTATCAGGAACCAAGCCCACGGGTTGCCAAGCCTAGGGGTTGCCAAGCCTAAAGTCGCCAAGCCTAGGAGTTGCCAAGCCTATCAGGAACCAAGCCCACGGGTTGCCAAGCCTAATACACCACGGCCAAACCGTCAGCAGCCCGAAGAGGGTGGTCCAAAACGGGGAGACCCAGAAAATCAAGGGTGGTCCCAAAAACCGTAGGGTGGACCCAAAAACCGGAGGGTGGTCCCTGGCAAAAACGCCACAATATTACACAACCCCAAGCATGTACTTCATCAACTCCTACCCCCACTCCGACCCCTCTCCTCTCACCAATTAAGACCTAGAGTCCTAGAGCACACAACCATACTCTCCCACCCAAGGACAACTCTCAATTGAAGGGTTCAGAGCAATAACCAGGTATGTCTGAAATTATGAGTTTTGGGAAAATGGCTTCAAAGATCTGATACTTCAAACTGTTGTATCTTAGCTATTAGACCACATATCGACAAGCTGTTTGAAGCACCGTATAAGTATTATTGTCTTTAACGACAACTATGCACGATGCAATGCAATAGATAACATTATTGTTTTTTACACGACAATTTGCTTCATACCCGGTTATTGTCAACACCAACACCTTACCATCAGTATAATTACGGGTGCAGTAACAGGGTATGTAGACAAAGTTTGTTTCTAGCTGCTGCGTACCAACCATATGTCATCTGGTGTTAGTCGACATACCTTATTCTTGCACCAAACAGTCACACTATTACACAGTACGGAAATCGTGCAAGAAGAAGGTAAGTCATCATGACTGCAGTGCTGTCAAGATAGAAAGAATGCAAAATCTGTTAAACCTACAGTTTTAATGACATAACCGTTGTAATTGTACGCTACATCAGATATTTCATGAAGTCGACTTTAGAAACGAGTGGACGCTAAAGAATGCCAAAATTGGCTTTGACAACCTTTGACAGTTTGATGTTATAGCCTATCATACCTGGATATTGCAATAGAGTAATGGTAGAATACTGCCGGATGCACAATTCGCGGTTATGTTGACATATTTGTTTTTCAAAAATGACTATCAAAAATATTCGGATCTGCACGAAATTTACAGGGTAAATAGAATACTATATTCCAAACACGCTGGCATACTTTTTAGCAAAGAAGTGGTATGTCGACATAACTGGTTATTGCTCTGAACCCTTCAATTTATTCCCAGATCATTATATAAAAATATTTAGCCTACTAGTTTATTCTAAAATCTTCTGATGAACTTTAATTATCCATTATCACTCACGTTAGCATTTCTGCGTTTTTGTGAGATTGTTTTTCTCAATTAAACGAATATATATTATAAGGCCTATATAGTGCTGTCTAGGTGGACACTATAGGCCTATAGCGGCTTCTCAGAGAAAGCTAGGCGAAAGACCGCTTTATAATGACTTTGGACGTCAGTGTAGTCGCCTGTGAACTCCGATGGCCTATATTGATAATCGGCAGGGAAAGTTTTCATATAGGCCTAATCGGCCATTTCGCAATTTATCAATTTAAATTCGAACTGTTTTTACAAACTGGACTTTACTGTTTACTGATTTAAGCAAGGCGCATAGCTAATGAGTATTCATGACGCAGTGAATGTTATTACTGATATGGCGGCTTCTGATTGGTCGCGAGAATCCCTTGGATCAATTTCCGTGTGTACTTTCGTAATATGCGACCGGTCTGACTTCTTTGTCCCACGAGCTAGGACCACGATTGCTCAAACTCGATCCTTTGCCATCATTGAGCCCTCTTTGTGGAATGCCCTTCCCTTCACTTTGCGTGAGACTTTCCTTTCTGGATCATTGCCTCCTCTCTCTCTCTCTCTCTCTCTCTCTCTCTCTCTCTCTCTCTCTCTCTCTCTCTCTCTCTCTCTCTCTCTCTCTCTCTCTCTCTCTCTCTCTCTCTCTCTCTCTCTCTCTCTCTCTCTCTCTCTCTCTCTCTCTCTCTCTCTCTCTCTCTCTCTCTCTCTCTCTCTCTCTCTCTCTCTCTCTCTCTCTCTCTCTCTCTCTCTCTCTCTCTCTCTCTCTCTCTCTCTCTCTCTCTCTCTCTCTCTCTCTCTCTCTCTCTCTCTCTCTCTCTCTCTCTCTCTCTCTCTCTCTCTCTCTCTCTCTCTCTCTCTCTCTCTCTCTCTCTCTCTCTCTCTCTCTCTCAGCCATTAAACGGGGTAGGTTCGACTTAAGAAAATCTAATTTGCATAAATATCATATTTAGTTTGAAATTTATAAGTAAGTGAGTATTGTTAAGTATGACACAAATCTCGTACTTTCCGCCGTGTATGATACTTATATTAGAAAATAACGTCAAGACTGTGAAAATGTGCCAAAAAGTGATTTTGAAACTACGTCCCTACCTCCTTAACATTTCGCCTATAATTTCCTAAAAAATGTGTGGCAACTCTGAATTTTTTTACCAGTCGAGGCATCCTTAGTATCCCCACAAGTACATTATAGATTAAAAGGTTAACCACCCACCATGTTGCACAAAAATTTCATTTTGACAAAAAAATCAACCTTATGTTAAGGATACGTCCTTGATCGAAGTCATGAAAATTCGAAATTGCAGAAACAGTTGTTTTCCATTATTATTGCAAATTTCCTCAAAATGACTGCTGATAGTAAAAATATTTATGATTCCCTCAAATAGAAATATAATTTTTCTCAGGAAAATCCACTTTTATCACATTTTTGAGGCCTCTTCATCGAAAAAAGAGGATTACGTTACAGACCGAGGTATATTCGTCCGTATGTTTATAAAACCTCGCTTATAAGGCATATTAGAATCATATACTATCTGATAATCGATTATAATTGAAAATATGCAGAAATTCTTCAATTAGATACACATTTTAATGCCTAAAACACGTTTTTTATAACTTTGCCATGACTAATTTAAATTGCATTTCGACCGGCCTATATTGGAACAGTAAAACCTAAAATGTGGATCTGGTTAGGCCTACAACTTACAAACCTAAGCGTTGAAGTAGGTCTAATTCGATAATAAGTAACTTTGTGGCGAATAAGTATAATTTAGGCCTATAGTGAGGACCATTAATTTTATAGATTCGTGCATTGTTCAACAGTCGATAAAAGCAACACACTTTTTTATTGGAGATAAAACCCTATTTTAAGATGTTTCAGGTAGAGGCATCACATAATTAAAGCGGGAACACAAATAAAAATTATTGAGAATGTGTCATTAATGCGGTACTTTGGCCTGGCAGCCATTAGTTCAACCATTTTGTGCTGAAGTCTTGCGCTATAAAAAGACGTTCGCGCGATTTTGATAGTAAATACTTTAATATCGCTATGGTAAATTAGGGACTGTTTAAATATATTTCACTTGTAAGTTGTGCAGATGCGTCTAATTTCTTGCCATGTATGTGGTAAAATTGCATTATATTTGAATTTATCCAGTGATCTCTATTAATAGTTAAAGTTGAGGTTATCCGTTATCGCCATGTGTGGCAATCCCAGGATTCCTTGGGGCAAATTAGGTCAAGGTCGATGGACCAGATGGTTTAAGTTGACGTGTGTTCCGTTAAAAACTGTTTAATTATCTAAAATAAGTTAATCTAGAAAGCAGCTCTAAAAATTAAATAATCGAAATATCTTAAAATATAAAGTGTTCTATAATTTCGCTTCTGAGTTTACGCATCGAAATGGTTAATTCGTGTTGTGCAACTGACTGCACAAATCGAGTTGATTCGTCTTGTCCATTTACCAGCACTGTTGTCGAGGTCTACTGAAATGGTAGGCCTACTTTGTATTACTTGTAAACCTTTTGAGCGAGTTGACATACAGATTTAGAGATTTTCAGAAACATTGCAAATAGAACTTATTGGCATTTAGAATGACAGTCACATGAAGAGAGCTTTTCAAGGGCATGACCTTTTAACATTTTACAGTAAATTTGAATCCCAGAGCCTTTCCAAATCTGTCCAATCCTGCACTTATGTATATTGCACTCTTTGGCAGCACATATTGCTGTGAGCAGTCTTTCTCTAGAATGGCAAACATTAAAAACTAGCATTCCAACTTACATATATACACCCCACTATATACATACATACATACATTGCTATTTTTATTATATTATCGCACAGGTTGAACACGTAAGGCTTTTCTCCGGTGTGGGTTCTCATGTGGCGGGGATTTTAACCCCGACCTGTCAGTTGGTTTTTAACGATACCTTTTATATTATTTTCTGGGACTTTTCCAAATTTGTTCAAAATAAAATACAAGACCTCCAACACAACAACTTCCCTTATGGCCACCATTTTGATTCAAACATAAAAAGATCAATGGAAGTGAAGCATACTATGAAAAGTTCCAATTTACACCTTAACTGGTGATCTACAGACAGAAACATGAACAGCAGGTTTATATCTCAAAATGAAATCAACCTCTTTTAATCACTAAACTGACAGAAATTAATCACTCTCTGACTTTCTTGGGCTTAATTCATCAATGGTAGGATTCGAACCACCACATTTATTCGAACTTTTTCCAAGGGTTATCGACCACATCGCTTTTCTCAATAGGACCATCTTTACCTAGAGCTGATCCTCTTACCCTTTGTAACAATCGAAACTCGTGAAACAGAAAGATTTCACCAAAATATCTATTCAAACCCAAAGGTTGCAAATTTAAAATGTCAGCATTGCCCGACAAAAACAACCCAACTCTAAGGCCGGAAATCTTCTTGCTACTAGAACTGACGTCATCTGACCTAGAAACATCCTATCAGCCAATGGACGATAAGCACCTGACTTTTATTCACAGTGATTGGCAAGCGAAAGTTATTACTAGGTCATGGGTGCAATTTCTGAACACTTCTGTATCCAGACATGCCTCATTGAGGAAACCCTAGGTTCTTCACTCTTCAATGGCAGGTTCAATTTCACTGTAACATGTGTTTGAATCCAAGAAAACATACATCTTTGGGCAACAGTTAAGCCATACAATTTGCTAGAAAATTAAAACAGGAAATACTTACATCAGCTTTTGCAAAATTATGTTTTTGTTGATAGCATGTTATCTGTTCACAAGGCGCATGAAAATACAATGTCTTTCAACCGGAAATGCAAGTAACAAGACGGTTCCAACTAATATTTGAAATCGGTATATTTGATTATTCTCAAGATTCACAACTTCAATGTCAAGCTCATCTGAAGGTTGATTTATTACGCGAGCAATGTAATGAAAGGCAGTTTTCAAGCCTTTAAGCTGCACAACAAAATTTCCAAATTTTAAATTTTCTTGTCTGATGGAAGATTCGTCACTTTCTATGTCACATCTAATATCATCGTGAGATTTGTCAGATAACGTAACCTGAATAGGCTGGCCAGTTTCTTCATTGTTCCCATGTTTGTGACTTCATCATCACCACTGTCACTTTCATCGGTCAGAGTAAGCTTTCGACGTGCCTTTTTTGTCTTGGTTGGGCCTGAGATTCTTTTGATTCTCTTACTGCAACTGTTGGTTTTTAGTTTGGTTTCTGGTTGGTTTTTCTTTATTTTTCCTTTTGCATCTTTTTTAGAGACTTTGTTTTGCTTCCTCCGTTGTTGTAGCGGAATTTTAGCGCCTTCGTGAGTTTCTTATAAGGCGCTATATAAATGGCCATATACATACATACATACATACAATTTTATCTCGGACAGGTATATCGGTTAAAATTTGTGTTCGCTACTGTCTGCGACCTCTGTTAGTTTTTCGAGTACGGTTTTATTTTTTGCAGGCTCAAAGAGAGAGTTTCTGCTTCTGTAATTTGTTCTTCATTCAGGGAACGACATTCGGCAGATCCAGTACTAGACGTCGATGGAAGAGCAGAAGCAGTGACATTGTCTGACGCTGAAACAGTGCTTTTCTGTGGCTGTGGTGATTGGATGCGGTTGATCCGACATCAGGCCAGGTGTAGTCAGACTAGCAGTTTCAGTCACTGTCTTACTTGATGGTTGTACAGCATCTGTGATGGTGGACATGACAACTAGTTCTGGGCAATCAGTAACCAATGATGCTAGGTATTCGTCATCCTTGCAGATGTTGGGATTAAAAGGTTGTATGCCAGCAACCATAAATCCAGCAATAATATTGGATGGCGTCAGTGGCGGCGCGTGGGGGGTGCAAGGTGGTGCGGTGAACTGCCGTCGCACCGGGCGGCCGCTTGAGGGGGGCGGCACTTTGGCTACCTGTAATATTTTTCGGCGACTCAGTTATTGATTTGTGAGGTATAAAAGACTTTGTGTTACGTAACTTCTTACTCGGAATGATTTAAATTTATTTCAACTTTCAAGTTTCAAGTAATAAATGCTTAAATTGCTAATGCTAAGTGCACAGAACACAGTACTAGTGAATAGTGATACTAGTAATAACAGTGATAATAATAAGACGATTTGTATAGCGCCGTAGATCAGTCGAGGCCGAAGAAAAGGGTGCTGTACATGAGTTCAAAAAGTTAATGGCAGTCATAAGATTGTTTAAAAGATAAGTCTTGAACTTTGATTTAAATGTCTCCAGATCGAGATAATGCGTTCTTCATGTGGTCTGGAAGACTTTCCACGCAGTGGGTCCTGAGACAGAAGGAACAGTCGCCAAACCGCGTAGCAGACCCCCGGACTTCTCCAGATTTTGGAGGAGGATCGTAGTGGGTTGTCTGCTATCCTAATGCAGAAGTCTGTGTTGTAGTCTGGCGTGAGGTTATTCATTAATTGCTTTGTAAGTAATCAAGCACCGTTTATAAGTGATCCGTTGAGGTTGTCGCGCAGAAGATCGGTGACATGATCGGAAGGTGTCCGACCATTATAATATTATGAGACGTGCTGCAGAGTTGAGCACCGACTGTATCCGCTCTAGCTGACAAGTCAGCAGACCCGCCAGTATATGCTGTTGCAGTAGTCAACCCTGGAGACAATGAAGCTGTTGACCAAGAGAGCGGTGGTTGAAGTTGGAATGAATCTGCGGATGGTTTTAATACGACGCAGTTTGTATAAACAACCTCGAACGAGTTGACTTTCATGGGCCATCATGGTCATACAGCCGTCAAAGTAGGCTCCAAGGTTGCGAATGGGGTCAGCTGGGTGAACTTCACCAAGGGCGAAGGTACTGCCGTCAAGTAGATGGCAACGCCGGAGGGTGGTGCGCACCATAGGAACTCTGAATTTGATGGATTGAGCTTGAGACGGTTGGATGTCATCCACTCTTAAATGCTTTCGATACACAGCAGCACTCTGTTTTAGTTCAGCGGTTTGTGATGGTTCACAGAAGAAGTAAAGCTGTGTAGGCCTATCGTCTGCATAGCAGCTAGTGGTGGATGAGGCCATGTTCTTCTATAATTCTCTCCACATCGGCCATATATAGTACAAAGAGGAGAGGACCGAGCACTGAACCTTGTGGAACACCGCAGGTGACCAGCCTAAGTGGCGTTTCCTCCCCTACCAGCTGGACGGATATTGTGCGCTCTTTTATGTCGGATTCAAGCCCACTGAGCGCTCTGTCCTTGATTCCAAACGAGCGCGACAGTCACTGTATTAAGATTTCGTGCTCGACTGTGTGACTGTGTCGAATGCGGCCGACAAATGATAGAAGCGCCAGTTGACCAGAATCTATGGCATCGACTGCGTCCGAGAACACATTAAGGAGCGCAGTCTCGGTGGAATGGCGATACCTTAAGGCAGATTGAAACCGAGGAAAAAGACGAGATTCAGACAGGTACTCAGTCAGCTGATGGTTTGCAAAACGCTCAAGTACTTTTGATACGAACGCTAGATTTAAGACAAGTCTGAAGTTCACAGGTGACGATTCCTCGGTTCCAGCTTTCCTAAAGAGCAGTGATGTGGTCTCGAGACCGAGGTCTTTGTCACGAGAACGTCTCGAGACCGAAAAATGCGGTCCTGGTCTTGGTCTCGAATGCAACGCATTTGGTCTTGGTCTTTAAAGGTGCGGGCTTGGTCTTGGTCAGGTCTTAAAGGTATGGTCTTGGTCTTGGGCGTCTGGTCTCGGTGGAGTATGTGTTAAGTGTTGTTGTCGATATTTGCCTGTTATTGAAAGTGATGGTCATTCAGGGACTTTTGAGTTAGTTTCGAATTCATGCGACGATCCGCCAAGGACAAAGCAAGAGAGGACATCGTTCTGATTAGAAACGACATGGCACAGTTAACCCTGACTGCTGGTGCATTAGTGGCTATGGTTACATTGATGCAATTTCTCGAGGTAAAATCAGTAGTTGGGCAAGTGTTGCAGATCACGAATTTGGTGGACTTTTTCCCTTCTGGAAAAGTTTTTCAGTAGGGCCTATCCCAGCAACATCTGGACATGTTGAGAAAGTGTTTAGCTGTTACAGTAGTGGACTTTTCATGAGACCTCTCAGGACAAAACTTAGGGACAAAACTTTGTGTGATTTAGTACTTATGAAATGTAATAAACATCTGATTTGAATAATGGAATTATAAAACACTTCAATTGAGAATTGCGTTTATGGTCTTGAGACTTATTGTCTTAGACAACGTGGTCTTGGTCTTGGTCTTGAACCAAGTGGTCTTGGAGTGTTGGTCTTGTGCACAAGACTGTAGTGGTTTGACTAATACGTGCTTCTATTTGGACGAGAAACGGCGGATGGCGAAGGAATGACTGATCTACATCATCGTATCTGCACCATCTGCTACTGTGCTCTATATATAGGCTACTAATGGCTAAGGCTACTACTAATTACTATCATACACAACACATACACATTTTCACTAGAGTGACTAGACTACTAGACAGGCCTGCCGCCTTACGGGGGGGGGGGCGGCACCATGCTGCCTCGCACCACCTTTGAAAAATCCACGCGCCGCCACTGGATGGCGTGAAGTTTTGTGTATAAGGCTGCTTTGCTACTTTAGCAATATCAAATATTGTCATTGGTCTTAAAAGTAATGTTAGTCGGAGGGCAGAGTCGTTCCGCCGCAGCGCGTCGTTCCTGATGGAGTGTTTCCACTAAGTGTTTCCAATCATCCTCTTACTGTTGTATGATTTGTAAGATAACAGATATTTGATCTGGGTTCGTGGCTGTTGTGTCGTGTTCCGATTTTTTGCCGCTTCTGCTCATTGTGTTTTGCATAAAGTTTGCGTGCTTATAAAATCGTTGCGTTTGTTACTGGCTGTGCCTCTGGTCTCACATCTTCATCGATGTGAAACTTAGCTTTCAAGCTTTTCAGTTTCCCACTCCTTCAAAACACTGCAGATATTCTGTTAAGAGGTCCTGTCCTGTACGAATCTCTCCTACTCCTAGTCGTACTCTAAGAACTCCAAGTTGCTCAGCAGTTGTTCTTCCTAATAATGGTTTCCCATTCCCTTTATGACATAAAAATATGCTTCACTTGTTTGTCTCAAGGTCACTTTGGCTGAAAACATTCCAATTACCTTCAAAGGCGTCTGAGACCCATAAGCGATTAAGCGTATATGTCTTTTGTTGTCTTCTTACATTCACACTTCAGCTATCGTCTCTTCATTCCATTCCATGTGATTTGGTCAATGACATTACATGAAGCACCAGAGTCAAGCATCTTCTCGATCTCAACTGAATCCATCTTTTTCTACTTGAGTCGTCACAGAAACGAATGTGGCAGGTAGTGCAAGGCACAATATTTATCATGGGTTTTCATAGCTTCTTTTCCTTTAGATTTCTCCTTCTGAGACGTTTTACCTCCTCCATTTTTCGTGGTTGTGTGACTCATTTTTTCCTTTTCTTTGGCCTTCACTAATTCCACGGGCTGCTTGTTGACCCTCTTTCCTAATTGCCTACCTTTGTTTTTTGTTGACTTGCATGTAGGTCTACCATTTGAAGCGGTTTTCCTCTTTTGTTTTTCTCCCAGGAATTTTTATGAGGTGTTGATGTTAACACAGTAGCCCTTTCAGTTTTTTGCTTTTGTGTTCTGGGAGTCACTTTTATGAGGTATTGATGTTAACACAGTAGCCCTTTCAGTTTTTTATCTTTTGTGTTCTGGCTGTCACTGCTTTGATTGGTCCACAGAGATCGAAAAGCACAGTTTTTGTGCTAATTCGTGGTTAGAACGGGTCCATTCATCAAACCTTTTTTGATGAATGGACCCAGTTCTGGTTCCTTTGACTGTTCGTTGAATGTGGAGTGGAGTGACTCATGTTGTTCTGGTAGGCATGTTGGTTTATCTGGCAGGACTGGGTCATTTTGTTCTGTTAGGCATGTTGGTTCATCTGGCTGGACTTGGACTGGTGTCGCGTCCCTCTGATTCCGGTCGTGGCCACTAGAGGGTGCGGCAAGTTAAATTCGAATCCGAAGAGATTTTCACACGTTTAATGATGATGAATATAACTACGGTACTCAGTATTTAGTCTATAAGATAATGCAGTCTCTGAAGCTGCATGAGCCTTCCTATTAATTTAATTAAACTGCACAGTATTCGATCTATTAGTTAAAGCAGTCTCTGAAGCTGCCCAAGTCTTTCTTTATCCACGATTCCTCCCAGACTGTGCGTCTCTCTTTGTTTTCGTCCTCATCCCTCTTCTCCCTTCCCCTTAACCAGAATCGACCGGTTTTCAGTTCCAACGCCCTGCTGTGATACAGTTCCAACGCCCTGCTGTGATTCACCGTCCGACCCTGGAATCTCGGCCAGGCAGGCTACCCGATCCCTCTGGTATGCTGGCGACCCGATCCCTCTGGTATGCTGGCGACTGTCAAAGGGTGGATCTCGGAGATGCTCGGAGATGCACCCATGACAACTGGCTCATGTTGTTCTGGTATGCATGTTGCCTCTTCTGGCTGGACCCCAGACTGAATTTAGAAGTTGGAGAGACTGGTCTCATCAGTCAACTGTGAAGCCACGAAGTCCTCATCTGAAAACTTATTATCATCATATGGCCAGATTCCACTTGATTGAAAACTTATTACTGCCTCCTCAAATGTTGCAGCTTTGGTGTAGGCTTTACAGAAAAACCGGCAATTTCGTAACATGTTATTCGTCGGCCTTTGTTGAAAACCATCCAGTTATCCGCAGATGAATTATAGGTTGCCTTTAGTCCCTTGAAGAACGTCATTTTTGGTTATGGTTATGGTTATATCAAGGGACTGGAGTTTATGTGTGCAGGGATGTGGCATAGTTAAAAGTTCAGTTCCATGCTCATGTGCAAACAACGCGGCTTCCAGTGTTTTGTGGCAATGGTGACCATAAAAAATAATAAACTGTTTGTGCTCTTTTGCGGACTTTGCAATGCTTTTAAAGTGCTTCATCCACCTCATGAAAAATCCACCTTCAGTCCAGCCAATAGGCATACAAGTATCTATGGAACCAGCCACTACCATTAGTTTTCTAGGAAATATGAGCATTGGTGGATGATAGGATCCTGCAGCATTCATGGCACACACAATGGTCACCGTCTGACCCCGCTCACCACTGGTAATTCATCCAATCGAGTGGATTAGCTCACGTTGTTCTGGTAGGCATGTAGGTTCATCTGGCGCGACTGGGTCATTTTGTTCTGGTAGGCATATTGGTTCATCTGGTCGTGTTGTTCTGGTACGCATGTTGCCTCTTCTGGCTGGACCCAGACTGAATTTGGAAGTTGGAGAGATTGGTCTCATATAGCCTCATCAGTCAACTATCAAGCCACAAAGTCCTCATCTGTAAACTTATTATCATCATATGGCCAGATGCCACTTAATTGAAAACCTACTACTGCCTTCTCAACTGTTGCAGCTTTGGTGTAGGCTTTATAGAAAAGACCTGCAATTTCGTAAAATGTTATTCGTCTGTCCTTGTTGGAAACCATCCAGTTATCCACAGATGAATTATAGGTTGCCTTTAGTCCCTTGAAGAACGTCATATCAAGGGACTGGAGTTTATGTGTGCAGTGAGGTAGTAAAGTTAAAAGTTCAACTCCGTACTCATGTGCAAACAACACGGGATCCAGAGTTTTGTGGCTATGGTGACCATCAAAAATAATATTATGTTTGCGCTCTTTTGATGGCTTTGCAATGCTTTTAAAGTGCTTCAGCCACCACATGAAACATCCGGCATCAGTCCAGCCACTAGGTGTACAAGTACCTATGGAACCTGGTGGGACACCATTCGTCAGTGCCTCTACCATTAGTTTTCTGGGAAATATGAGCATTGGTGGAAGATACGATCCTGCAGCATTCATGGTGCACATAATGGTCATCATCTGACCCCCTCACCACTGGTAATTCGTCCAACCATCCGGGCGCACTTCATTGCAATTACCTTTACTGGCTTCTGAACGGTGCTAATCCTTTGATATGTTTGTTGCTTCCGGTTGTCTTATAGAGAGTTGAGGATGTCTTTGCAGAAAGCCACGAAGCCATTCTGTCCCTGCCATCTTGCTGTCTTTGTTGAATTGGTGACTGATACCAAGTTTAGTTGCAAAGTCAAATGCTAATTTCCTGACATAAGCTGTACTCAAATGAAAGAAAGCCTTCTCCATTTTCTGTATAAGACAGACATGCTCTTCCTCATGATCCTTATGTAATTCGGCAACAAAGCGGCCCAGGTGGACTGAACCAGGAGTCCTCACTTTGCCATCACAGTGTCTTTTCAGTGTTTTCACAGGAATACCATGGTGTCTTGCTGCCATCTTCAATGGCATTCCTTTTGAGACTGATGACAGGGCCTTGCTCAGCGATTCTACACCGTATGCTCCTGTTTGAGTAGTTCTTTTGTAACCGTGACCCATAGCGATACCTGCACAGTTTTTCTGACCCAAGGACAAGATTGCAGTATTGGTTATTACAAGATGGACCTACAGAGAATAATTTAGATTTGTTGGCATTAAATATTACATCAAGTTCTGCACCTTTCTTGACACATGTATCAATCATTTCTTGGAGTCTACACACCGAGGTAGATAGAAGTATGATGTCATCTGCATAGACAATGCACCCTACATAGGTTTGACCAATGTGGGAAACATTATCTGAGATTTCCAGAGCATTTATAATCACATTCATATAAATATTAAAAAGGATCAGAGAAAGAATACATCCTTGCCTAATTTCACTTTTAATGGAAATTGGATCCGACAGACTGTTGTTCCATTTTGTCGCTGAGAAAGTCTTACCATACCAGTCAACAACAAGTCTAACCAATCTTGCAGGTAACCCTTTGCCAATAAGCAATTCAAATAATTTAACATGATTAACTCGATCAAACACTTTTTCTTCAGAGCTGCCTTGTACACATTACTGTCATGACTCACAAAGGAGTCAGTAACTTGTCTTAAGGTAGAGATAGCAGAGGTTTTTTCTTTTCTTTCAAATTTCTTGATGGCGATTTTACGTAGATGCTCTGTATAAACTGTCTCTCTGGCAGTTTTCAGTTTTTCCCGAAGTACCTCCAGCCGCTCCTTGCGTCCACAGTGATCGTCTGATTCTGTACCCGACATCTACAAATGTTTTATTATAAATGTGTTCAAATAACACTAACTATTTTCAACTAACTAACTACTATGACACTGGATGGCATAGTCAAAAGAGCATTATACTCGGACATCTTTATGGCAAGCTCACTGCTGTTAGTTGGTTGTCACGTAATTTTATTTGGGCGAGAAATTCACTTACATATGCCCAAGTCGACTTGAAACCCTAACCCAAAACTGACCCTAACCCCTAACACTAACCCAAAACCTAACCTAAAACTAGCCCTAACCTCAACCATAAACTAACCCAAAACTTACGCGATGAGGTTAACGGCACTAAACATGGATATGCACTAACTATTATGAGGGCTAACGAAGCACAAACAGTTTTTCTTACTTGGACCATAAACCTCATTCGAAAGTTACAGCGCAATATATCGTGTTAGTTAAACTTTAGAAGTAACAGATGAGGACTGTAATGAGACCTGAAAAGTCCGATTGGTAGTTTTTAAATCATATTCACAAACATTTTCATGATTTCTTTCATTAAGTCACATGTTTAAGCAAATTATTGTTTCGTTCTTTTTATAGTTCTTACCGGAAGTCTTGCCAGTCATTTCCGGTAGGGTGCGTCCAAAAGTTGATCGAGATTCACACTCGGATTAAGGCATGACCGTAATGAGGTGCAACCTGAGGGACTAGATTATTTGACGTGTTGTACTTAAAATAAGCCTCCGAATTAGACGATCCGTAAACAGATGAAAAAGGACACTCGTAGTTTTAATAAATTGCATCATTGGTATAGCTGCTCAAGAGATTACAATTTCTGTGCACATCCAAAATCGAAAAATACGGATCGGGACGCGGGACTGTAATGAGATTTGACGTGTTTGGAGCGTTAAATAAAATTAAAAATGAACAATCCAATCCATCAAAGATAGCAGATTTTGTTCTGCAGGTCACTACGAACATTTTGATACATTATGTTCCTCCGTACCTATATAAATATTGTCTTAATTGCTGAGGGACACGAAATCCAAAAATTGATGGAAATACCCATGAGGCAACATCAAGGATCACCGGCGAGAGTCGAATAGATGATCGGAAGAAGACGACAAGGCCGCCTCCTCTGGCTGGAGAACCATCAGGGAGTGGCGGCCGCAGACAATCTCGTGAGGAGTATCCAGGTGGAGTAGCTCGTAGAATCGTTGTATCTTCAGAGCATTGGTACCAACTCTCTGTTATTACTATTACAACACCGTAAACGAACATTTGATTACTGCAGAAACACACGTTGGTTGGCAGCTCAGTACAATACAACTAGATACTTGTATATATCAGTCTTTTATTCATTTATGGTAGCACAGTAACAAGATAAAAAGAAAAAACAGATACAGCTTTCTCTGGACAGCAGACCTGACTGTATTATACGAATTAAAAAAATAGCAAGTCCAAGTTTCCATAATTCAAGTTATATTAATCTATAATTCACATATAGGCCATATATTTTTAATCTTCAATTCACCAAGACATGGTGAACTTGGCATTTAAACCAGACAAAGAATCAAGATTGTTGTGGCAGCAACCAGTGTTCTTGCACAAAAATTACACAACAGGTTTGGTACACTTCAAACAGCATTGACAGGCCTTGGTTCAGACCATGTATATTAAAGGACCCAAATGTATGGAACTTTGAGTCCATTCTTGGTCAGGTCAGTTTTATCAGTTAGGTCTACAAGGTTGTTGCAGGATGGTTGTTCTGAATTCTCTGCTGACTCCATACCTACAGAGGACTTCTTGGCCTCAGCAAGTTTGAACTTCCACGGTCTCACCATGATGCCACGTGGCCAGATTTCTTTATCCAAGATTTTGCTGATGATTTCTGTTTCGACGCACAGACGAAGAGCTCTGCTGGTGTTTTCCTGCAATCCCTGCTTCCGCCACGACTTACACTCAAAACAGGAGACAACTGGAATGTCCAGCGATTTGAGGTGGTCAATGATGTCATTTGGTTTGCATCCTTCAGAGGCATTGTCCACATGGAATATGGCTTTGTGTACTACTGGCCTAGCTGCAGACAGCTTAGACCCGCTGGCAGTGAAGGAGCCAATGATTACTGGCTTCTTACTTTTTGGTGTTCTGTTCTTTTTTGATTTCAAGGTGGTGAAAGCATCGCTGCCGCCATCGGTACTTAGCCTAACTGTCCAGTAACTTCTACAAAAGTCCAATTCTTTGTCACATTTGTTGGAATGCGAACTGGTTCCTGCTTACTCATAGGCACAGGCACTTCAGGAAGATTCATCGGTGTATTGCCGCCTCCCGATATTGCCATCCCATGCACATTGGGTGGACCTGCACCTGTCTTTGGTGTTGCCATCCCTTGCGAGCTAGACTGGCCATAGCATTCAGTTTCTCATCACTTGTGGCCTCTGCCGTGCCCATTGCAGTAAGCACATTTACCTTGTCATCAGTTGCCATGATTTTTTGACCAGGACAAACAGATCCAGATCCTCGTGCTTCGTGCTCGGGATGTGATTTAAGTCCTCTGCAACGAATATAGGAAATTCAAGGAGCACAAGCTTCTGATCAGCGAGATTCAACAACGCAAGCAGGTCGTCCACATCCGATTTTACTCTATTATCACCTTTGCACTTCTAATTTCTTGCTCTCCAGTCGCTGATAGAACAGTTCTTTTCCAGCAGCTATCTCCGACTCATTATAGAAGGTGGTAACTATATCTTTTATATTATTTTCCGGGACTCTGCCAAATTTGTTCAAAATAAAACACAAGATCTCCGACACAACAACTTCTCTTGTTGCTGCCATGTTTTCTTGCACGAGAGCGCGATTTGCTACATTCATAGTCATAGTACAATGAAAGCAGGTGAGTTTTTAATTTTGATTTAAATTGACGAACAGATGTGCATTGCAGAACTGAAGTTGGAAGGCTGTTCCATTCTTTGGGGTCTGAGACCGAGAAGGCACGACTACCAAACTTTCGGTTTGTGCAAAGTACAGTAAAATCTCTGCGCATGGACGATCGGAGTCTTCTAGCATTGGAGGCAAGACATGGATGCCATGTATGATGGAGAGGTTCCAGAGTAGATGTGATACATGAGGAGGGAGATTTTGAAGGTGATATGGGCGCGGATGAAGTTGTTGCAGTGTAGGCGTGATGTGATCTCTGGTACCAAGACACTTAATGAAGCGAGCGGCAGCGTGAAGAACTGAGGAAAGAGTTGTAGTGTCGATGACAGAAGACTGGATAGGACAGAGTTGCAGTAATCGAAGCAAGAAATGGCGAGAGCTTGGATGAGAATATGAAAACAAGTTTTATTGAGGCAGTGTTTCACTTGTCAAATTCAGTGAAGGTGAAAGTGGCATGTGTAGGCGTCAGAACAAATGTATTCAGTCATGTTTAGACTGCAATCCAGTAGAACACCAGATGGTAGAATAGAGCAGCTTGAGTCGAGATTGACAGTTTTCATCCATTTGTCATCATCAGGTCCACTTCTACAGTCAAACCAAAAAGTTCAGTTTTGGAGGCATTTAATTTCAGACACATAGATGCAAACCAGGATTGGATGTCACGAATGCATGCAGCGATTTTTATTTTAATGTTATCAAAGTTTTTGCCAGAGTTTTATGTAGAGCTGGGTGTCGTCAGCATATAAGTGGATCATAAGGCCATGTTGTGAAGCGATGCTGACAATGTTGGAGGTGTACAGTATAAAGAGAAGTGGACCAAGAATGGAACCTTGAGGTACACCAAAGAGGACAGAAAAGAATTTTGAGGAGCACCCACTAAGTTTAACACTGTGAGAGCTCAAGGAAAGAAACGAGGCAATCCATTGAATAGCTAATGCAGTAACACAACTTCAGCGGTTGTGACTGACTTCATCGAACTTGCATAGCTAATGGTTAAGAGGTGGTAGAGTTGAAAAAATCAGGCATTGGCGCGTCTTTTGTTGATTCACGAATCATGTCTATTTTATTCTCAAAGTAATTGAATCTGGGGAGATGCATATGGAGGTGTGTTGAGGCGGGGTGAGTTGTGTGTTCAGCGATTTCCAAAGTGTTCGACCATTTCCTTGAGCACCCTCAATGCTGTCTCGAAGGTAGTTAGAGCGTTTTTGTTGAAATTACTTACGTTGTACTTTAAAATGGGTTCGCCAGCGATGTTCCCTCTCTTCAGAAGGTGAATTTCGGAATTGAAGTTCCAGGCGACAAGTTAATATTTTTGAAGTAGCACAGATTCCATCAAACCATGGGCAGTCAGGTACCTTACGTGTAACTATCTCCGAGGGCATGTTTGTCCAATAAATTTTCCATAGTGGTGTCGTAGAGATCGAATAGATCAACAGCATGAAAGTTTGAGTTTTCTATTGGTAATGCAAAACTAAGTCAGATACAATTTAGTTAGGTTACCAGATACCAGAGGGTGGGAATCTTGCCACAGAGTTGTCTTATTACAACCTACCCCTATAACAGCTAATTTTGTAACAGTTATATTATGCCCCACTGTGGCCCACAATAAAACATCTAGAATGCAAGTGGCTCTGGAGTGCCCCCATAGTAAGAATGTGTTCTTTGTGAACCCAGGAGAATGATTTCATGATAGGCTCTGCGTTATGTATGGAATATTCCTATCTAAATCACTGACAGAAAAGAGGTCATACTGTCTGAACTGGCTTTCTATGGCTGCCATGCAAAGCAGTCTGTGTGGGTTCTTGCTCGCAGGTACACAGGAGTATTGAAAGACCTCCAAGAGCAGTCTAGTGAGCCACACTCTTCTTTTGTAAGGATAGAAACCTATTCGAGGAGTGCTTCTATTGGCTGCTTCAGATATGGGTCATACGGCGTAAACTTTAGTTCAGTGCTACCTTAGACCATCTGTACTGACATGAATTGAGTACTGTAACTCCATCCTAGTAAACTGTATGCAAGAATACAATACAATACTCCTTTATGGTACACAGGAGTATTATTTTGTTATCTGTAGAAGTTGTGTCTGTGTCAACTTTTAAGTTTCAATATGTCGATGTGGCAGAGAGACTCGAGGCAATCGAGGATTGTATGTTTTATCTTTTCGAGTTTGTCGTTGAAAAAGGCAGAAATCACGTTGCAGCAGTCCTCTGTATTTGATGTGCTGTTTGCAGCTGATGGTTTTTTCGATGGAGAAGTTCTTTGGCGATTTGCCATGTCTCTTTTGGGTCGCCGTCTGCTTCGTTTATTTGCTACTGATAGTTATCACATCTGGACTTCCGGATTTTGCAGTTTGCTTTACGACATGATGCTCGATACAGAGTACGATCACACTCAGCTCTCGTCCATCTGAACCGGCGTTCAATATATATATTTTCGTTTATTGAAGAAACAAGTTGTCATACTGCAACGAGGTACAGGCATTGAGAATTTAAGAAATTAAAAGTTTTGATTTCTATCGAATGATTGAATGTCATGGGTTGCTATTTTCTATAGAGTATACGAGGTATATAGTTTTTATCGTCTTTAGGTGGAAGCTGAAAGTTATGTTGCCTTGGTCTGAGCTTATAGTGACTTTTCACGGTCTCTGGGAATAGGCTTCGTAACACGTGACATTCGTTCCGTATAACTGCCTGTAGAAGTCTTCTCTCGATCGCCTCAATTGTCTCAGTGACGCTTTTGGCCGTCTGAGGGAGATAGCCCATTCGCTGCATTTTCTTCTGAAAACGCTCGATTCTGGAACGTTCATCAGCTTTCGCGAAACCCCACCAGGCTGGTGCAGCATACAAAAGGCGGGCCATTGTAGTAGCCCTTGTCACCTCGTGTAATGCTACTGGTGGAAGGCCGTGTGCTCTGAGCACTCTGAGCGCGTGAAGCGAACCAGAGCAGGTGGCCAACACTCCATCAACATGATTCGTTACACGAAGATCGTCCCTGATTGTGACTCCTAAGATGTTCATGGAAGTGATTCTGACCATGTCGAGATGCTCCGGTGGAGTAACTGTCCACTTTCCCCGGTGGGCTATGAGCATCTCTCTGGATTTGCAAGTGTTTAGCCGTAAGTTATTTCTTTCCGCCCATATCCTCACTCCGTCTAGCTCTTCTCGTACCGTGTCTCTCAGCGCTGCTCCTATGATTAAGTATGTATCGTCAGCGTACTTGGAGATCTTATTTCTGACGTAGATTGGTCGCAGATCGGTTGCGTTTACAATATAGGAAGAAGGTCCGACCCCTGACCCCTGGACGACACTTGCGTTGATAGCAACTACCTCAGATAGCCACCCTCCGAATCTGGTAGCATGCTTTCTTTCCTGCAGAAAGTCCACTAGCCAATTGTGGATGGCATCAGGCAGTTCTAGCTGTCTCTAGAGCTGTCTCTAGCTGTTCTAGCAATACTCCGGCGGTCCTGCTTGGCTTGTTTTGCTGTTGATGAAAGGTTTGAGGAATGCTTCCTCAGATGCTTTGCAAACTTTCACATAGGGACAGGACGTCAAGAACGTGAGTGATGTCAGTTTCGAGTTGAGATACGAAGGTGTCAAGATCATCGGAGGGAGAGTCAAAGCATGACGTGTTTAGGAGGTATCGGCAAAATGTGGTTAGATTGAGTTTGCTGGTGTTTCGGGCAGATGACCATATGGTATTCGGTATGTTGAGTTGGTGTTAAAGAGTAGCTGTGATGAGGCAATGATCAGAGATGCCTAGGTCCGATACTGAGGCATCATTTATTGGGTTGTCAGCTTCATGCTGAATTTTCAAGTCGAGCAAGTTTCCAGACGACGCGCCCATTCGGGTTGGAGTGTTGAGTCATATTGTATGCGAAGAGGATGTTTGAGAGTCGGTGATCAATCGTGGATGGTGAGTTTCCATGGCAGTTGAAATCGCCACAGATGAGAGGGTGGCCAGATGTGATAGAGAGCTCATCGAGAAGGTCGGAAAATTTGTCAAAGACAATACTGGTAGGCAGTGCTGGATTTGATCTGTAGATTCCGATGATGTTCGCAGTGGTTTGTTCAAAAGTGACTCAAGCACAAAGACTCTCATATGAAGAAGCAGTGGATGATAGGTTGAGAATTTTTAGATAAAGTTCTTTGCACTTGATGATAGCAACTCCACCACCTTTGCGGTCCGAGCGGCAGTTTTGGAGGCACTTGAAGCCCTTGGGAGCAATATCGTCTCTGATGGCAGGGGGTTGTCGGCTTTGATCCAGATTTCTGTGATGATTAAAATGTGGAGGTTATTTTCGAGAATGATGTCGTGTATGAGTTCAGATTTGTTGATGGCAGAACGACAGTTTAGGAGACAAATTTTAAGTGTTGCCTGTTCGGCCAGGGGCGGCACAACCAGTTCAAAATTAGGTAGGCACGGAGGGAAATGGGTGCTTACTATTAAAGTAAGAGAATATATGTCATAGTCTAATAGTGCTTACTGACAGTACCTGACTAGTCAGTAGTCACTAATGAACAGTGAACACCGTCATACCGGCTCATCCCTCAATTTGCGTGAAATCTAGGAACACATTAATCAATGAAGACGCTCCGACGGTAGTCGTTCCCTGAAACGAACGCCGTCTGAATGGACTTAATATCCAAGCAGTCTAGTCTATTCTGATGCACGTGCAGTAGGGTGAATTTATCCATTCCGGAATCCTGATAGTGTCTGAATAGTTCGATAGATTTATGAAAACTTGAAAAACTCAAACTTCAATGTATCTAATGCTAAACTGAATATGATAATAATTTCTCGCTCAGTGACATAATTATGCAGCCATTGCAGCGGACATGATAGAAGTAATAGTACTTCCGGCATGACGACAGCTACAAAGCAAGGATAATACATAAAACAAGGCTTCGCAAAACTTGCGTCAACGGTCAAAAGCATACTAGCGCTCCTACCGAGAGGAATCGCGTCGATTATCGCGAACAACACATTCAGGAGAAACGCATTTCATGCTCTTCTCACGAATTTGACATAAGACTGAAAATGTTTGCAGACATAATAAATAATCATAAATCATAAATATAACAAAGCAGGTACGCATAAATAGGTAGGCACGCAGTGGAGCGTGCCTTATGGAACCGTATTTTCAGTAGGCACTGTGCCTGCGTGCCTAATAGGATGTGCCGCCTCTGTGTTCGGCCCAGGGTTCACTTCTACGCATCCAATAAGGAGCAACAAAACGGGTTGGGCTCGTCCAAAGATTCGTCTTGGTTGAGGTCTGGAGAGTTTGAACGGTGGCTGAAAGTCGAAGTTGTGTAAGGTGCGGTAGTCCATATTGAAAATACTCCCGATATGAACGGGGCCAATCCCAGGCCATGCATACCGGCGATTACAAGTAGCAACGCAGGAATTGTTAGTAGACAATCAGAAAACATGACTTTGATGATTAAGAGATGTTTTAGAGATGAAAATGCATGCTAAATTTGGAACTGGAGGTTAAAAACCTAGAATTTAAGGAAATGTTTAGGTTAGAAATTTAATCAAACGGCCATCTTGGGCACTGGTTCCCTGCTAGCAACTGTGTGTGGAGTTCTACGATAGGTGAAGAGAAATCGAGACACCTTTCGCTGTATAGCAGCTTTTCTCAGATTTCTTCATAGCTTCTTTGAATGATTGAACCACTCGCTCCGCTTGCCCATTGGAAGAGGGGTGAAATGGTGCCACCAATGTCTGTTGGATTCCATTTTGGCTGAGAAATGTGTGAACCTCATCACTGGTGAAGCATGATTCGTTGTCTGATACAACCTGTTCAGGCAAGCCATGAGTGGCAAAAGTCTGCACCAGACTCTCAGTGGTCGCCTTAGAAGTTGCTGTTGACTGAATGTGGATATCAATCGATTTGTTGTAAGCATCAACTATAATGAGGAACATTTTCCATAAAATTGTCCTGCATAGTCCAAATGTAACCACTCCCAAGGTCGTGAAGGTTATTCCCATGGATGCAGTGGAGCCTTCTTCGGAGTGTACCGATGAATCTGACATGACTTTTCTGCCTTCAGTTTGGCTGTCATGAACCTTTCTTCATATTCGGAAATCGACATCATCTCCGAGTCTAAATCTTCGTCTGAACCCTGTAGAGTCAGACTGGATATGACTTGTTGATCCATGTCATCTACCTTTTTGAAATTGATTTTCAACATCTCCAACTTTACTTGTACTGCCGTTTTATCTGGAATATCTCTAGATAATTCTACTTCGATTTCCTTGCTCTTTTTATTTAACTGAGCTCGAAGCGGTCGTCTTCCCTTTTTCAACACGTCTAGACTCATTCCATCCTCCATGTTGAGATCTCACAACACTGGTCACGCTTCTTTAGCGAGAATGAAATGTCAACCACCAAACGTTTTCTTAACAGCAGAGATCACGTCGGGGTCACCAAATGTTAGATTCGATAGCTCAAATCACTAAAATTCAAATCTCTGCTGATAATAAATCGTATATTATCCCAAAATGTTGAAAAGACAATTATAACCTTTTGTAATACAAACCGACAGTACACAAGAAGAAGACAAAAGAACAAGAAGCCTCATCAATAAAAGACAAGCTACTCAACACTGTAGTCAAACCCGTTATAACGCTTAATCGAGTTCCAACAGTGGTCGCGAGGGCGGGCATGTGGTGGAGTGCTTCGACTTTTCGCTGATATGGGAGGACACCGCTTCTCATCAGTTTGTGGCCGCAAAAAAGGTCGATTCGCGATAGAGGCGCAGATTCTTGCGATTCAGCTTGATGCCTTTGTCTCGACAGTGTTCCAATAGCGCGTGCAGGTTCTCATTGTGATTGGCCATCGTCAACTCCTCAGTTTCACCTGCGCCATAGATCAAAATGTCATCTGCAATGCATGCTATGCCCCTCAGTCCCGACAGTGCCATCTGTATCCGACTTTGGAAGATTTCCGGACTTGGAAAATCGGATCACTCCACAACCACAGTGCGCAAGTCAGTGTGATGGTTGCGGCTGCATTTCTGCAAATAACTTACAGATCTCAGGTTGAATGTTTGTAGTTGACAGACACAGAACTCCTTCAAGATGGTCGTCAGTTAGTTGATTCCGTATGCTACTTTTATTCAGCTTCACCTGTGAAAGGTCTGTTCACAGAGATATGTGCTTTCAAGCATGCTTGCCTGAACAAGATTAGCAAATGTCGCTGGAAGAGACCTGTAAAAGTCAAGCAAAGTTTCGTCTCTTGAGAGCAGCTCGCATTGCCTCAGATGGCTGAAGATCAAAAAGTTCCAACTAGTAATCTGGTGACACCTCATCCATTGGAACAGCAAAGGGATCTGCAAAGATTTGCTTCTGCTGTCTGTACTGTTCAAAGGCTTGAAAATGACAGTTGAAAGAATGGATCAGAGTCTCCAGCTTCCCAACATAGCTCTGTGTATCAATGTCCTGGTTTTTCTGCAGCATTGACTGGAAAGTACGAATGTGAACAAAATTCCCTGAGCCTGCTTGCTCTTGGAACAACTTAAGTTTCGTCCTGAATGCTGAGATATGATTGGCGAGATGACAAACAAGTTGGCTTTCGCCTTGCAATTTCAGGTTAAGATCATTCAAGTGTTGTGTCATGTCGACAGGGAAGGTCAATTCAGTGTGCCATGCTTTGTCAGTGAGTGATGAAAGTTGCATATTTTTCTTCTTGCTTCTCCTGAATTCTATAACCTTCATATTCGATATCTTCACCACTGCTACTGTCGAGTGGCAGAGCAGGCAAATGATGTTTCTGTGTTGTTGAACAAAACAGTAACGCTCCGTCCACTCGTCATGAAACTGTCTGTTTTCATCGTCAACCTTTCGCTTGCGACCATTGGCGATTTGGCATTTAAAACTCTTTATTAAAATGGTAATATTATTAATCACGCAGCCAATACAATGGAAACATAAAGCAAAACACACGAAAGATGGTGGCGACAGTTGTGTGCTTTGGGCTGAAATTAGAGTTGTGTGCCACTGTAGACTTAATGTCAGTTTCGGTTCTTAAATAGTTGTTATAATCACCAAACGACAGCACAATAGCTCTAGATTAATGACTATTTATTCAATAAAATTGCATGTCAGAAAAGTGAGCATCTTGCCCCATACCTGGGGCAAAATGCCTTGGATATGAGCATCTTGCCCCAATGACAAAACACATAGTGAGTGTCATTTCAAACTTTTATTGTTCGTTAAGCAAATAATCAGTTTTTACTATGCTTTACTTTTAAACCCTTTTTCATGCTATGCACAGCAGTTTGACTTCTTTTTGCTGACACAGCACATGCCAGTCTACTCCACATATTCAGCACAAAGAAAGAAATCGTCATCAATACTCCTTTTGCTTCAGCACGTACCTCGTGAAACCAAGTTTCACACTTCTTACAGGCTATCCACCCAGAGTTCAGTTCAATGTCTGCAACACTCTTCTCAACAATCCCACAACCTGGGCACTGGTAGCAAACTTCTGACTTTGTGTGATCATCAACTCTCCTCTTAAATCCTTTTCTTGTCATAGGCTTACGCCCTCTTGCTTCAGCACAGGCCTTTTTAGGTCTCTGTTTTCTGTCCTCAATGTGTATTCTATTTTTCTTAGCCTTGTCTTGGGTCTACTTGTGGAGTTAACCTTCTTGGATTTAACTACTTCTTTAGAAGTTTTCTGTGCAACACGTTTTTCAAGTGTCTTTGTTTTTTCGTCATCTCTGTGCAAAAGTATCTTCTTATATGGTGATGAAGTTAGAACAGCCGCAGTTTCTGCTTTGCGTTTTCTGACACGAGATCTTTCAGCTTTTGGCAAAGGAGACAGTTGATGAATGATGTCAATAGTTGTCTGCATATCTGGGATAATGTGGGGTCTCGCCGTTTGCCGCGTGTCCGCGGTTTCTAAATCTTCTCGAGGTGCTAAACTCGAGCGCTCTGGTTGTATAGGCAAAAGCCTGGAGTGACCATTAGCTCTCTTCCTATTGGCTACGGCTGCATCATGTTTTGCACATGGCGTAGTGGTTCCCTTCTCATCAAGTAAGAACCTCATACATAATTCTCCATCTTAACAAAACTTCTGCTCGTGGTGCTATTATCAAGCAGTCCATATTCATTCATACGACATCAACTCTACACGGTTCAACGTAATCCAATAATCCTTCAACAGTTAAGCAATCATCAGCATCATTTAGTGAACAATCTCTGCACATAAGTTCATTTACGCTTCATCCATTTGATCATCATCCTTAATCTAATCATTTGCGTAAGCCTTATCTATGCTTCATTTACACAGATCATCTCATCAACATAACTCAAAAGTTAAACATCTACGCAGTCCTAGCTTAACTGGTAATCATTCACAGTTCACATATAACATCATAATCATAATCATCAGTAATCTAATCATTTCATCAGCATCATAACTTTTCGTTGCAGTTATAGTTCAGTTCATCTGCTTATGCAATCATAATCATCTTAATCATATACGAACAAAATCTAATCAATCTTATGCATTTCATGAGATTTGGATGTGTTAGGCACATCTCTCTAACAACATTTCATACTACTGAAATCTAATTCTTTAGAGAAACCTACAGATATCAGATTCATATGATCACGACTGATCATCGCAACGACGTTTCAGAACATATTCGATCCTTACTTTAAAATCGGCAGAGTTCCTTAATTAAAACAACATTTCGCTTCGCTCGTTTCACATCTAGTGGCGGCAGAATATGACGGACCAACTCCATGGCTGATTCCGCAGAAAATAGAGGGTGTAGATTACAACCTCGATATTCCACCCATCCAATCCGGTGTAGGCATAGAGCCCGGAGTGGTTTTGTAGGAACTCGTGCTCCGGCATCGGCAGATGCTGCATGAGGTAGTCACCAATCAGGTACACAGCAAGAGACCATAGACCAGCACTCCAATGTGGGTACATTTCCCATGGGTCTGCGATTGCGACGATGGCTTGCCATCCATTTCCGGTCGTTGGCATCCATGTGCCAGCGCGGATACTCCACAGCTCGAAAACCTCGCGTGCTTCTCTGGCTCGACTGACCGCCTGTAGCGTTACTAGCATTGCAGGTAACGGATCCCGGACATCGTTAAGTGGCGGCATCAACGTACAAAGTTGCGCAATCACCTCGGTCGTGAGGCCGACGTGACCTTGGGTATCGAAGTAATCAAGAATACGCCAAAGATGACCTGCTGAGTGAATGCGCCACTTCGGATCACTTAAGCTCATCGGTCGCGGTTGTGCAACAGACGACGTTGACGGTGCGTTATACTGTTGACGCAAGTTACGAGTCGCGTCCATCGGATCGGGTGGCGAAATGGGGGAACAGTTTCCAACGGCTCCGTGGGGTGCGGTGCTACCCGTCGGTTGATGTGGCGGTAGAATGGCACTGGAAGTAGACGGTAGAACGTTCTGACTCATGTTCACTCCCTGTCCTGTCGCGAACATTACCTCTGAGTTGTGTACAGGAGCGTTCAGGGATGACTGTGTCCATTGGCAGTCCACTGCACGGATATTGCCAAGAAGACATGATGAAACGCAACTTGTAGTAGTTGGCGAACGAAAACACACTCGTTGTTATGATACTTTTCGAGCGCTTACTCCTTAGTCTCCCAGGTTCAAACAGTGTGTGACTTGCCTCCCTGTCTTCCTTCGTCTTAATGGCGCCCAATGCCTTGTCTATGATGGCATTGATTAATTGGTTTTGGGGTCTTAGCCCATATTTTCCCTGCTTATGATCCCCTAATCTTCTTCGTCTCCCCTTTCGCTCCTCGAGGTGGCATGCAGTCGGTCGCAGGGGCTTCGTTGGTGACCTCCGACCTATAGGCAACGGTCGGACGACTGGTGAGGTCTGCATTCGGCTGTCTGCCTCCCCTCTTTCCTTCGGTCGCGGCATCCCTGGCGAGTCTTTCGTTCTCAGCTCCATACGGGTTGTCGTCATTTGGCCCACAGAACAGACATTTTTCTCTTTCCGTAGATTCATATCTAATTGTCCTAATCTCTCTTGCTGCCCTTCTTTCATCACACATGTTTCAGCCGGTACAGATTCATCCACGTTTTCCCATAACGGCTTCAAGGCTGCCTCAACATCTTGTGCTGACACCTGGCGAACTACAGCACAATTTAACGAAGCGTTATCTGTGCTTACGGCTTCACACACTTCAACAGCTTCTACATCACATCGCATTCCTTGTGTCAACTTAATCTCTTTTTCTGTAGGATTCATAACTCGGAGAGTCAAATCCATCTCTCGTTTCGCTAATAGCGTTCCTGCTATTACCAAACCATTAGGCAGAACAGTAGGTTGTGTAGCCCATGTTAGCGGTGTCGTCTGTAAATTTGGCATAACAGCGTACGCAGCAATATCTACTTCACTGAAAGCTGGCACTACAACGTCTTGTGCTGCTGCTATGCGGCGTACTTGTGAAGCTTCTGAGCGGTCGCCAGTGTGGGGTCTCCCCGTTCGCCGCGTGTCCGCGGTTTATAACTCTTCTCGAGGTGCTAAACTCGAGCGCTCTGGTTGACTAGACCAGAGGCCTTTCACTGGACCGGGGTTTGTCAGTCCCCATTCGACAGAAGACTCGACAGTGTTGGCTGGCCTTATGATCGACGTGGATCCAGCTACTATGTCCCTAGACTCGTTCAGGGCATGGTAATTCACCTTCGGAAGGCCTTGCAGCCTAGCACTCCTCCTAGGAAGGAAAGTTACCACCCCGTCACTTTCCCTAGGATCATCAGTAGCTCCATCGACCTTATAATTTGACGAGTGGCACGAGTAAGGCGCGATGGAAGTTCTTTCCATAACCTGAGATCCTACCAAGTCAGGGTTCGAATACTGGTCCAGTCTTTCCCTCTCTCTCTCTCTTTCTATTTCATTTAGGCGATTTATGACTGGTCATCGTGTCTACTTGTCGTTGTTCTGTCTCATTTCGTCTCCGTTCTGTCTCAAGCTGTCTCTGGTCTGTCACATGCAGTTTCCTCATCAATTCTAAGATTAGCTCGTCCGTACGTCCTTGTCTCTTCTCCATCTGTCCATGTTGATAGTCCATTTTGTCCAGTACGTCTGTTATCAACACATTATCTGACATGTGTGAATCTGCTCTGCATAGGTCTAAACCTATTCTTCCTTCTTCATCTGCTTCTATCACTCGGTGGCGGCTAACACAATATTAATCAGACAAGAACTATGATTAGTTATGCAATCATATATTCATCACACATTCAAACTGAATCCTCTAATACGTCTCGTTCTCTAGTCTATGCTAATGTCTTACCCCGTATCTGAATTTAAGGACTCCAAAGGCCTTATTAATACAGAATCAGACGTAGATCATCCTCGCTTTGTGCGCGGCGTTACTGCTTAATCACAGCGCAGCGGGCGTCAGCGCATCATCTGACCTCTTTGTTCCTCGCTATTAGTCAGCAGCAATCCTCCTTTCGATCGGCTCCTAGTTCCACCAAATATAATCGTCTCATTGGCGAAGTTTCTCCTCCTTCGTCTCCTCCGATTACAGTTGATACGATTCGTAGCTCTGTACTTATCGTAACGTAATTCTACATATAATTTCGTACTAAGTAAAACACTTTTCAATACAGTTAACGGAACTCTTAAATCATCAAATCACGAGTTACGGGCCCAGCAACTTGTTTAACGACGGCATCCTTCATCGTCTTTCCTCCAGTGCTGCGTCAAGTCGTTTCCTCGTCTTCTCTCGGACGGCAATATACGACTGGACGGTCCTTCCTCCTCAACAGAAATACACGACTGGGCTGTCCTTCCTCCTCAACGGAATTTCACGACTGGCCCCGATTTTGCGCGTTCCTTCTTTGTATAGGCAAAAGCCTGGAGCGACCATTAGCTCTCTTCCTATTGGCTACGGCTGCATCATGTTTTGCACACGGCGTAGTGGTTCCCTTCTCTTTTACACTATATCGGCAACGCCCTTAAACATGGCGAATTATGTAGCTCTGATTTACTCAGCATCCCTTTCGCTAGACGGGTTGTGGGCCGTCCTACGGTCTTACAATAACACCTCAAGTCTGTGGTTGAGAAATATTTGCTGACTTTGCCTCTATGAGAAGCTCAGTATTGTCTGCTGACAGTACCTGCAAGTGATTGTCACCTTCCTATTCCAGGGCATTGACTTGAAGGTGAAGCTCAGTATTGTCTGCTGACTGCAACTGGTGATTCTCAGCATTTGAAGCAAGTCCAGTCATTGGGATTACAGGTGAATAAACTGAAGACAGTTTAAATTTTTGTAAATTTAAAGCAATTTAAGTGAATTATAAAATAAGGTGCACAGCCTGAAATATAAACCAGCTCAATATTTTGAGAAAATTGTATTTTTGAACTAAAGGCACAGTGTGCTTGTTTTTACCTGGCTTGCTCTTGATGCGTGATACCATAAAGAATTGTGTGCAGTCCAATTATTTCTTGATTTTGGTTTACATACCAAGACTGTACAGAGAAACACTGAACATGGGCCTATTTCTAACAGGGTAACAAAATTTATGTCAGTTTTTAACATATTTTCCATAAGTAAAATGTAGGCCTACTTCCACTGACAGGAGCAAATTTAAAGCAATTTAAGTGAATTATAAAATAAGAAATTACTAGACAAATTGATGAGAACTGACTACAGCATGGACATGTTCCATGATTACAGCTTATGACCATAGTCACATACTTATAACATTATCAGCAAAGCATCTCCAAAAAACTCCATGGCCTACCTCTTGGTATCTGAGCAGCAGAACTGTGGTTTGGTTCCGGTTCATCTGTGATCTGCGAGGGTGCAAAGTCATCTGGGCTGAACACGTCTGGGTTGTAGGCCAAAGACAAGTGCTGGAAAATCCAGTAACTGCCTTGCTGACATTGGCAATATTCATGTGTGCAGTGCCAAACAGCTCTGCTTGGTTGAACACAGAAATTCTCTCACCAACATGATTTGTCATCCACTTATCACATTCATGGTTGTACTGAGATTTAAGTGGGCCAAACACAGTCTTATCCAGAGGTTGCAATCGATGAGTAGAATGAGGTTGAAATGATATCATTGTTATATCATTTCCTCGTGCAAAATCAATAACAACCAAAGACTTATGAGAAGTGTGGCCATCAACTTTTTCATTCTGTTTAGTTTCACAAATCTTGCAAAATGCTGCAGCCATTTCAGAAACAAATCTGAAGTTCCCCCATCCATTATCACTACATCTGCCAACAGATCCAGGAGGTGCACCTCTTAGCAAGAGGTCTGTCATCTGTTTTCTTCGGAAAATCATCATAGGAGGTAAGTACTCACCAGCTGCACTGATGGCGCAAATCACTTTTGTAGTTACACCTTTTTCACCTCTAGTGATTTTTTCCACCTGCCTGAGACCACGCTTGGCCAATAATTTCCCAGGTCTGTGTACAGCAGTAATGCCTGTTTCATCGACATTCCAGATGTGCCTCGCAATGTACTGCTCCTTGACTAGCTCCTCTCTATAAATCGCAAAGAAATTGTCAACATTTGGCTTGTTGAAAGATATGGCTGAATTCATGCTAGTGGGTTCCGGATTCCTAATTGATATTTCTTTATGACGTTTGAGGAAACCTGCCAACCAGTCCTTGAATACCAGCCATATGTTGTTCTTTTCTGAAAGGATGTGGCATCTTGCAATGCTCTGCAATGTCATACACAAGCTGGCGTATATGGGCCATTATCCGAAAAGTGTCCAATTCGGTTTTCGGAAAATGAAATTTTTTTCTATCAGAAACGTTCTTGCCAGTATGTTTTCGTGATGGCTATTATAGTGAATTTAAGTAATTTGAAAGAAATCCAGTATATTTGTAAGCGTAAGTTAATTATTTTTAACATTTCATGAGAAGAGAAATGGTGACTTGTCATTACCATCCCCCTTTTTTACTTCATCACACAGACCTAAAATATTCATGCGGTGCTTAGATTTCTTGCATTTATGAAATACATGATAGTGTACGCTTCTGACCCCTTTTGTGTTTGGAACGTGGGCTCCGGCTTCTGTAGCGCCACAGTAAACAGGGCCGGATTTAGGTTGGTGGGGGCCCTGAGGCAAACACTAAGCCAAACAGTATGGAATACTTTTTTATAATTAACTATTAACTAATAACTAATGTACTGTAGTCTGTAGGTAAGTTACATCTTTAACTGTACTACAGAGTACAGACAGACTCACTTGAAGTCACTTCACTCACAGAGTCACAGTCACAGTAATGACAGTAATCACAGTATGATCAACTTATTGACACTTTTCTTGCTTTGCTATTAGCGAAGTCTTTAATGATGTCACGAAAGTCAATGCTTCGCAAGACATCGCTTTCAATGCTCATCAGTGACAGCCAATTCAACTTCTCCTGGTCCAAAGTTGTTCTAAGACGATTTTTTATTATTTTAAGCTTGGAAAAGGATCTTTCTCCACTGCAATTTGAGACCATCATACATAGATATATGCGCAGCATGATATCAATGTTAGGAAACACAGACTTCAAATCTTTTGTGGCCATCATTGTGTACATCCACTGTTCAATACTTCCTTGCAGTGGTTTTTTGTCTTCACCAAGGAGTGCCATGAGCGGCAAAAACTGATTCAGTTCATCACCAAGAGTGTCCTCGATGTCAGATGAGTAGATGTCAACCAAGTTCTTTGCAGCTGTTCTCAATTCTTCAGTAGTGAGCTTGTCGATATGGTGAAGAAATCCAAATCTATCACATATTTCCTTGTAGGCACTGACACGAGTAGATAAGGCTGACACCAACATATCAATCACGGGCACGAATGAATCAATTCATTTGATAATTTTCTCTTCTTAGCACCACTACCATACTGTCGCGGTGTTTTGTGCCGGTCTCCTGGTCTGCTCATGATGACCACTTAATAAATTTCAATAGAAAAATTATTATAAGTGACTTACGGATTTCAGGATAACAATCATAACATCATAATTATTAATTTATTATATTTCTTGTCTGTTTTGAAATTTATCTTATTTTACAATTTCAACGTGACAATGTCTGCCGTTTTGCCGGAAATCAACATCAGACTCAGTTTATAATATATTTATATAGCGCTTACATTTTTATATCGCGACGCTGACAATTAGTTACAAGTAATATGACTAATATCTACTATTTTTAGTTTTGTAGGTCTATTTACAATATTTATTACATTTATTTCTATTTATCTATTTTTTGGTGTTTGGTGGAATTGGTGGGGGCCCTGAGGCAGCTGCCTCATTTGCCCCATAGTAAATCCGGCCCTGCCAGTAAACACCATCCTTTCCTCTCTTAGCCTCCTGAGACCCATGCAATATCTACACAAGTTTTCCGAGATATTTTACTGATTATATAACATTAAGACACATCTAAAACACATGTAAATTTTGTAATATTTTTATGATGAAGATTTTTTTTTTAATGTGCATTATAATGCACACTGGGTCTGTAGCACCTTCATCAGTCACCCTTAACAGTAATGTAGAGTCACTACTTTCTAGAATGAAAGCTCTTGAAACAATTGCGGCTTGTTGTCAGACACAGAAATACACCACAATAAGAACATTTCACTTTGGTTCTGTTTGAACATCCTTGATTTCTGCATCGAGAGCTGAATGTTTGGTGTCAAACTCTGGAAAGTGATCACCTTTCTGACGCTTATGATCTGAAGGAAGGGGAGTAATTGTTCTCTTTTTTGGTCGCTCCGAGATAACATCATCAAGGTCGGAGTTTGAGTCTCTTGCTTCAGCATCGGACTCGGACATCAAACTCTCTGCCACATCCAGTTTAAAATCAAGAAGCTGAAATATGTCTTTTCTATGATCCCCAAGTTCTCTGCGATCATTTCGATACTGGATCCAGGAGTTAGCCAGCGCCAGATTCACCATGTGAAATATTGTTCTGACAGTCCACTTCTTTGTGCGAGAAATCATCCGGTAGTAAATGATATACCGATCGTTCATATCCACACCACCCATGTTCTCGTTGTAGTGCTTCACAACAGCTTGACATTTGATGGTTACGAGTTTACTGTCCTTTTTGGACCAGCGCTTACACTCCCCTTCTGGCTGAATCCCAATGAAAGATGACATCAGAGTGATCGGCTTATTGTCATACCATTTCACCAAACACATATGTTTCCCATCTCAAACAACAGCATCAGACTTTGATGCCCGGTACATCTTCAGACAACCAGCTCGCACCTGGTCTAGGAGTGGTCGCACTTTCCAAAGTCTTACCGCCTTCTTCACATCATCCGAAACATCGTTGTCATCAACGATCTTCAGATTATTTCGCAACCTAAAATGCCGATTGCGGCTCATAATGTCGGCAATTCGCGGAACTCTTGTCACTCCCATCCAGTACATCCTAATTCTTGGATAGCGTAAGCAGCTTGTCAACAAACTAATGCCAACGAAGCGTTTCATTTCAGCTGCAGTAGCTTCTAAGCTTTTTCCTGTTTCAAAAACAGCGCGGCGATTCGTTTGGTTGGCAAATTCTTCGAATACGCTGTCTGGTATGTACTGTTCGACGAGACAGGCACTTTCGTTCTCAGCACTCGACACCTTCTGACACCAGTCAAGTCCGATTCTCGTAACAGTCGCTCTTGGATCTGTCGAACAGGATGCCCAAGGACAATTCGGTCTCGGATCATGGACTCGGTCTGGTCACCGAAGTCACACGATGATGCTTTGACGCGCAGCGAAGTGGCAAAGGCGTCTACCGATTCTCCCGGCTGCTGTGTTAGCTGCCAGAACTGGTATCGTTCGTAGACAATGTTCTTTCGCGGGAGGCAATATGCTCTGAATTTGCCTATAACAGTGTCAAAATTCTTTTCCTCGCCTTCGTTGTCGTAGGTGAACGTGTTATATAGCTGCAACGCTTCGTCGCCAGCGAAATTTAACAACATGGCCAGACGAGTTTCGCCTGGCTTGCCTTCCGACCCAGTGGCCAGCAGGAAGATCTGAAATTGTTGGTAAAACGTCTTCCACTCCAGTTCGAGGTTGGTGGAGTCTAGGGGAAAGTTCCTAAGACGCACCCCCATTTTCAAAAATCTTAATATTTTCGATCAATATAGAAATAAAAATATGAAATTGTATGTGTTCATCCGTATCCATGAAAGGTACAAAGTAGCTATTCTGGAAATTTATTTGAGTAAATAAATTTTGTGTATTTCGAAAAAATCATTGTTTTTAATAAGGGTGCGTCTTGGGCATACATCTTCCCAAGATGCACTCCCGGGGTGCGTCTTGGGAATCCATGCAAAAATGAATAACAAAGACAAAGACAAATGTTGCCAAACATAGGGTCTAATTGCTGTCTTGATCTGATACCAGAACCTAGATGAGAAATAGAAGTGTAAATATGCAGAAAGTTTACTGGCAGTAATAACAAACTGCAGTGTCCTCGGGACCACAACTCTCGTGGTACCACTTTTTGCATGTGGGACACTGCTGCCATGGCTCAAAAGGTGGTTCATTATACCGCTTGGTGCACATGTTGCATGGTGTATCATCAGAGTTACTCAGTTTCAATTTTTTACGTGCACAGTCTCAAATCTTCCTAGACACTTTTTGCCAGGATTCCTCACTTGCCCCTTCATGTGTCTCTGAAGAGTTCTTCTCGGTATTCCAAACTTCTTCGCAACACTGTGATAAGACATTCCCTCAGTCAGTTGCTGTTAAAGCTTGCTTCAGCTTCTCCTCACCATATGACCCTCTCGTAGTCGTGCGTTTATAATTGCGACCCATACTGAAAATCTGTAAACACATGATAGTTCAAAATTTATGGAGTAGGCATACTAGAACAGAAGAATAGGCCTCAACATTAATAAATGGAAATAACACTGTGATAGGCCTAAGACTGTTTTCGTTTAGGCCTACTTACTGCAAAGCTTTCATATACTATGCCCAAGACGCACCCCCGGTGCATCTTGGGTAGCATAGGTGTGGTGCGTCTTGGGAATTATGAGTATGCTGGTTTATCGGCCATTTTGTCTTAACGACGCATAATTACAAAACAACTTTTACGCGGAAAAATAATCGGAATGAGTCCTCTTTTTAATACGTTTTAGCACTTTCTCACGTCTCAGGTAGTTTATGCACAATAACAACTTAAATATTAACCATGAATCTGTCAGAAATAGGTAAAATCTTACCTTTCACATCACCACACGCCAATGCACGTGATATGAACTTTTTCTTGATCAATATGCAAGCCTGCAGACATCTGACGAATGTATGTTAAACTTTTCAAAAAATTTATAGCGCTTTTCTGTATAAGCAATGAGGTGCGTCTTAGGCTGTAGGTGCGTCTTAGGAACTTTCCCCTAACTGGAGGGGCCTAGGGCCGGAAAATGTCGACTGCGCCATGTAACAATTGTATATCGTATTATTAAGTGCTTTAATAATATTCAGCTAGAAATATCGAGAACTATCGCGAGTGGTGTTTATCGTCCAGCGAGCGTCGTCCGACTAGGTATATCTGTGTAGAGTCCACTATGTGTTATGACGTCATATGTCACACCCTCAGAACAACTTTTCAATACAGGATCCCAGTTGATATTGCTAAGAGAGATACCAAATTCCTCTATCCTGTCATCATTTAATAGGCGCTCGTCCCTAGGACGGGACGGTCTGCTCCTGGGTGTATCAAGCGATAGGCAGGTGAGTATCGGAAAGTGATCCGACAGGTCGATGGAAATTATGAACGAGTCAGTGACTTTGGACCACGCATTGGTGAAGATGTTGTCGATAAGTGAAGCCGAAGTTGGGGTAATTCTAGTAGGTCTCGTGATGGTAGGTATGAGTAGGTGAGAGGTCATGCAGTTGTAGAATGAATTAGTATCCTTGTGCTCATTGATTTTTAAAAGGTCAATGTTAAAATCCCCTGCTAAAATTATCTCCTTACTATTCTTGAAAGTGTTAGATAAAAGCTCCTCAATTTCCAAATTAAATTCAATCAGATCATGCCCCGGTGGTCTATATATGACTCCCATTATGCAGGAGGAACTACCCAGATTCAATTTAACGAACAATTCTTCATAGGTTTTGGGCGAGCCATTCTTTGGAGAGACACAGACAGGGTTATACTTAATGTCATCCCTGATTAACATGGCCACCCCTCCTCCTCTGCTCCCAGGTCTCGCTCTATGAATGAAATTGTAGCCAGGAATTATAATAGTGTCTTCCATGGAAGCCTCTAGCCAAGTTTCAGAGAGAGCAAGCACAGTAACCGGAAGGCAGTCAAGCATCTCGCGAATTTCAGTAACGATATGGGTATCAATGGGTTGGTAATAACAACTAGAGTGAAAAACACAACAACATAATGAACAGGTAACAGGATTAGCTGACCTCTCAACAACCCGATTGCATATACCACACGATCGTCGATCCGCATTAAGCGTACGACTCATGATAGGCTGGAGGGAAGAGAGACGGGTTTTATCAAATGGGTTTGGTTTAAATAAACCCCCCTGGGGATTTGGAAAAAAACAACAACCCCCAACCCCCCCTTTTAAATTTGAACCGGGGAAAACCCCCCAAAGGAAAATTTGGGGGTTTTTGACCTTTCCTAAAAACCCCCAACCCGATTGCTTTAATAACCCAAAAACCCAAAAAAAAAATTTTCTTTTTCCCCGGGATCCGCATTTAAGGGGGGGGCGGGGTAACCGACCCCCATGGAAATTTTTGGGGGGCCCCCTGGAAAAAGGGGGGAAAGGAGAAAGAACCCCCTTGGGGTTCCCCCCTTTTCCCCCCAATTTTTTTTAATTTTTTACAAAAGGTTAATAAACCCAAAAATTTTTTTGGGGGCCCCAAAAAATTTTTAAAATGTTGCGGATTACCCGGTTAAACCAAGGCGAAAAAGGGGAAGTTTTCCCGCCCCTTTTTGTTACCAATAAAAAAAGGGTTAAATTTTAACGAAAAAGGTTAATTACCAGGTTTTAAACCCAATAAATTTTGCCTTTTCCCCAATTCCTTTCGGGAAAAAATCCCCAAAAACCCGGGGAAAATTTCTTCTCATTAAAAAAAAACCCTAAAACCTCCCATAGTTGGCCTAAAATTCTCTATATGCAAAATGGAAACAACAAAAAAAGAAAAAAAACCAATCGGAATTAAATCCCTAGATAATATAAACAGTGGTGGAGGGGGGGGAAAAGGTTTTTCCCCGCAAAAGCCAACCCTTGGGGACAAGGGGAAGCCCTTTTTTCCGGGCGAATTTGGGGGTCCGCTGGGGGGAAACTTCCACCCCCCCAAACGTTAGGGAAAGGGTTTGGGGAGGGAAAAGAAAACAAAAAGTCCGGGGAAAAAAACCCCTTTCCAAACCGGGGCCTTGGGGGGGAAAAGTTTTTTTGGGAAAATTTTTTAACAAACTTTTTCCCGGGGGTTTTGCCCCTTGGCTTTTAGCAAGGGGAAAAAGTTTGGCCCAGTTTCCCCCGGGTCGCTGGAGAATTGCTGAGGCCAAATGGTAATACGCGGAATTGGTAACTGCCTTTGCGGGTGACGAAAGCAGTTTTGTGCCGATCGTGCGGATGCACAGATACCTGAAAGTAACCTGACCTTAAGTCAAATGTACTGAACCATTTGGCGCCTGACAGTGAATCAAGACACTCTCGAATCAGTGGCAAAGGATAGGCGTCAGGACGAGTTTTGGCGTTCACAGCACGATAGTCAATGCAGAAGCGAGGAGACCCGTCCTTCTTCTTGACGATGACCAAGTTGCTTGACCAAGGCGACAAAGAAGGTTCAATGACTTTCATGCGCAGCATTTGATCAATGTGCTCGTCTATCAGCGGAAGCAGTGACATCGGCTGTCGGCGTAGAGACTGTCTAACTGGCTTTTCGTTACCCGTATCGATTCGATGCTGGAGTAGGTTGGTATAGCCCAAGTCCCATTCGTGAAGTGAAAAAGCTTTATGGTTCTGCAAGATCAATTGACGAAGTTGTGCTCTTACGTCATTTGGCACCTCTTCAGAGACGTTGTTCCAGAGTGGAGAAAGGATTTCTTCAGCGTCGGTTGAGACCGGTTCTTCCCTTACTTCATTCACAGCGCAGTGATCATCAGTTTCTGGCTTTGCGGGCATCGTTGAAAGGATTTCTACTTCGTCAATCGGAAAAGGTAAGCCTCGGCGCAGACGTACGTCTTGTGGTGTTGGATTCATCACGCGCACAGTCAGTTCGTTAGTGCGGTCCTGAAGCAATGTTCCTGCGACTAGAAGACCTGAGTCTAGAACTTGAGACTTAGTTGCCCATGACCCGCATTGCATGGTCAGACGTGGCAAGACAGCAAATGCTTCCACATTCATCTCGCACAAAGCAGGCACTTTGACATCTCTGGCGGCAACAATCTTTCGACAGCTCATTGTCTCTGGTCGGTTGCATATCGGCAGCACATGTCCTCCAATGGTAATCTGTGAGTCTCCAAATTGCCATTGTGCTTTCTGTTTTTCTAACCAAGAAAGACCAAGGATAACTTCAGAGATTTGTTCAGTTACTAAGCAATGAACCACAAAGGAGTGTCCTTCGGCTTCACAGCGTAACAAAGTCTCGCCGGTCACGCGGATCTCAGTACCATTAGCTGCTCTTAATAGCTGCTTGGATTTCACCACTTGGTCAGGCTTGACTAGGGAAGATGGCACCAAAGACAGTTCACAGCCAGTGTCCAAAAGACCCCAAACAGTTTTTCCGTGAATTCGTAATTTCAGGTAGGCATTGTTACTTCCCACCACGTGATGTAGATTGGCTACAACAGGCGGTTCTTCCGGAGGATTGTTGACCGGTAGAGCATCTTCGCGGTTCGGGCAGCGACGAGCGATGTGACCTGGTTGACCACAATCATAGCATGACCTAGGACCTTGCCAATCATTTGGTCGAGATCTGCGTCGGACAAATCGGGAGCGATCATTCATTCGTCGTGTAAATGGCTGACCCGTAGAGTTCGGAGGCTGAAAAGCAGTTTCTTCTCCCCATTGTCTTTTCGGTTGGTTAGGCAAATTCTGTTTCGCCAAAGCTTCATCAATCATCTTCTGCACAGTCTCCATATTAAATTCTGGTTCTTTAATTGTTTTCACTCGAGCTGGACGTCGTTCAACAGAGTCGGCCTCACATTTTTCAATTCTCAGATATCCTTCATATCTCATTGCTAGATTGTATGCTTTGTCGAGAGTCGTAGGTTCGTTTTCTCTTACCTTCATGGCAATTTCTTTATTTCTGATAGCGTCGATGAATGAGCGAACAGCGACAGCTTCACTGTGGGACGTGGTCGGACCCGGATAAGCGTGAATCATGAGTCGACGAACGTCTTGAACCAAAGTTCCAAGTTCTTCTCCTTCCTTTTGACGTCGTGTACTCAGTTGCGTTTGATAAAGCGACATTTGATCTGCGCCGCCATAGCGTTGTCTAAGTCTTTGGACAATGTCAGACCAGGTTGTCATGGTAGCGGAGCTGAATTCCCATAGCAACTGGTTGGCAGGCTCAGTTAGCGCACAGGTTAGCTGATTAGTCTTTTCTTCTTCAGTCCAGCCGTTATTCTGAGCACATACCTCAAATTTTCTTATGAAAGCTTCGACCTCGGTTCGACCATTGTATGACCCAAGCTTGATCCATTGTCTGGATGGTTTGACATTACCACTCTCGGTTGAAGAGGCGACCGTCTTAGGTTGCACTTCATTTGTGGCTGAAGTAGATCTACCTTCATCTTGACATGACTTATCTTCATTGAGCGTCTTATCTTGAACTGGCAAGGAAGCAGACTTACCGGAAGAAGTTTCTTCTTTCTTCGGTTTCACTTGTTTCGGTTGCGGTTCACTTTCAGTTGGATCGCCCGTTGACTTACTGACTTTCATCTCGGCAGCTTTCGGTTTCTCTTGTCGTTCACCCTTGAATGCCTTGGTTGATCGTGATTCTGGCGCGTTACTAGGAAATGATGGCGGCGGAGCATGACAGTGTGGACAATTCAGGTCGAGCGGTTGCGACGGAAGATTGCGCATTTCTTTAGCCATTTTCTTCCGGAACGATTCGACATCAGCATGACCGGAACTCGCAGTGAAGAACACTGGCGGTGGACGACGTGTTGATTGGCTTGACTTCACGGCGTTAGAATGCGTCGTGAAAAGAGGCCAGGTTGACATCGTGTTTAGCGGAGCTGAATTCGTCGATATGGACTGGAATGTCGAGAGGCGGCGATGGGTGTCGACAAGAGGCCGGGTTGCAGAGTCAGTCGTTTGGCGATGCGACGAAGAAATGAGAGGCAGGCGAGCGTATCGAGCTAAGCGAGGCGAAGACGGTTCATGCGTAGACAAACCGTCGACCAGGCAATATCTTTTCCCTCGATCCTTTTGCAAAATTTTATCTGAAACTAGAGACTCAGTATTAGTGTATGCTTTTAACTTTATTTGGTCTTCAACCCGACTATTTGTAGGACCAAACAATTGATCATTCATCCATTCATCATCCGGACCATGAACAGATATTTCAGACATTGACTCATCATCTGTTTCATCATCTTCATCTATCGGCCTTCTAGTTGTCAAGTTACTATGACGCAACATACATTCAAATTCATCTTCATCCAAATCCAAAATATGTTGAGATTCATTCACTCTGTCACGTTCAGAAACATCATCATCAGAAAATTTATTCTTACCTATCTCAGCAAATTTATTTTCTTTACTTCTTAGTGGTTCCTTAAATTGTATTTCTGATTCAGCATCAGATTCATCATCAGAGTTAACCAAAGAAGTTTCAAACTTTTACCTCACCTCAGAAGTTTCAGCAAATTTTACCCCACTTCTGGTACCAGGTGTGGCGACCCCCTTCCTATCCAGGCTTGGGTCGGGCAGTTGTGGGAAAATCTCTTTATCAACAGACTTCTGATCCCGGGTTCGAACCCCTGGCGTAGCAATGAATATGCTGCCAGTTTCACCGGTATGAGGTAATGAAACTCTAAGGGTTTTATCTCTGAGTCTAGCGCTTCTACGCAACGTCTGTTGCGATGGCGCTACAGAAGCATTTGTACTTTCAATGTCACTATCTACCAGGGTACCTTGGCCAGGCGCTATATCCGCGGCTTCTGCTGTGGGCAGACCAATACCTCGCAGGGTATCAGGGTCCTTCTTTCCCACAACTGCACTTTCAAGAAACCGTGATCGGGTTTCCAAATTATGTATCTTACTTACTAACAACTTCAAGATGGCGGCTTGTTCTTGTAAGAGTTTTCTAGTATCATTGGTTTCATTCATTGAATGCAACTCTTCTTCCATTTCAGTGTTTAATTATTAAAACCGTAAAATCAATGGGACAATTATATAGCGCCAGCAGTTCGGTGCAATGTTACTGATCAAGGTTCATCAATATACCATCATTATAATCAATCACTGGTAATTAATTAATATACAATCATCATCATTAGACATAAACAAAGAAAATCTTACTTATTTAGCGCTTGAATTAACATAAGATACAATACAATACTCAATACTTCTAACCTTTTACCAAACCACGGTGAAGAGATACAACAAAGCCACCCGATGCAGAACGGTGTAGTCGCACGCAGCGCAGCAGACGTCGAACTAACAACCCTCGGTTGATGCACAGTTGACGGTCTTTCCCGCTTCGTTCCACTTGCTATCTGAACTCAGCCGCACAGAGCGCTGTCGCTCGAGCCACACTTTCGCGCCTAAAACCTTGGCGGGCTTTCCCCTAGCACAACTCGATTGCAGGCAGGCTAGCATCGACCTACGCTGACGACGGCAGAAAAACAAGTGAAGCTCAATGCATGCAGCGAGCGGCCTTTATATAGGCGTCGGCTCCCGCGCAGGAACCCCGCGCTCAGCCGACGCTTGCCGCTGGCGCGGACAGGGTCGCCGGCAGCGATCAATAATTGCCGCCAACTGACTGCAGTAATTAAAGGCGCCAATCTATTGCGCAGCAGAAACTAATTGGCGCGCAACTATGCTAAGCGTAGCGGAACTTAAGCGCTAAACTGTGCCCTAGTTCGGCACAGTTCAAGGCCGATGAGAAGAAAGGCTGAATCTTTGCAAAGGATTTCTCCCCTGGATGAGAAAAGGTCTCTGGCAATGTGGCATTGCTCATAAAATGTAGGTATTTCAGAAGCATGCTGAATCGCTTCTCAGTCATAATTAATTGATCTGACAAATAGGCTATCCACTAGACTAGAGGTGCTGTGCTCCAGTACATTTCTACTTCAGGCTTCGGAAAAATGCCCTGGTAAATCAAAATGGAGATAAAAACTAAAAGTTCACTTTGGTCAACATCAACCCATTTTGACAACCTTGACTTCGGTTTCCGAAGGCCTTGAATCAGCTCCTCGGAACGTTTATTTGTCTCTTCAACCATCATTTCTAACGCATCACAAGTCAGAAACAATCTAAAGTAATGTAAAACATCACTTGTGTCCGGAATTGCTGCCTTTCGTCCAGGAGATCCAGTGAAATCCAGTCGCGTGGGTATTTTGCATTGTCTATCAGACCAAGCAAAATTTGATCCTGCATCGTAGATCACCGTTTCCGTGCTTTCGTTGCTATCCGAATGTTCGAAATCATCCTCACTCGACTCTACTTCACTTGCTGTCGACTACCGACGATTGATCGCTGCTATCTAAGAGAAGGAGGGACTGGTGAAGCGACTTAGACGAAATTTGTGACTAATAAAAATCAATTCGCTAGATGGCGATAGGCGTCGCTTTGAGATCAGTTTTTGTTATACAGCACAACACATTACAACACTGACAGTGTTGTGACTATTTAAATAATAAATACTATTTAAATAGTATTTAAATAGTTTATGCATTTAAATCAACATGAAGCAATGTTTTATGAACTCTGGTATTTCAATACTTCTGTATCAGATCCTCAAGAACTAAATTAATATTCCTTCCACCAGATCAATTGATAGTTCCTGGTGTCGATCGTGTGCCTAACATTATTAACATAAGTGAAATTTTTGCCTGTTGCTGTTGACAAAATCTTCAGAAATAAAGCAGTTTCACCCCTTCTCCAATGTGGAGTTTCCATTAGCCAAAAATCACTTCCCTGCAGCAACAGATGTCTCATGTATGTTTTAGGGACCTGATACCAGCCAAAAGTAGTTTAATATATGTGTATGCATGCATGTAATGTAATGTAAATCTTCGAAAATTTATCAGCGCCCACAAAAGCCACGTATGTATGTATGTATGTATGCATGCATGTATGTATGTAACTGACACTGATAAAAGTTAAATAGTTTTTAAATAGTCAAGTGGTATTTGCAATAGTTAGCACCTATTGACTATTTTAAATACTATTGAAATAGTTTTTTACATGTACTATTTACTATTCTATTTAAATAGTCAGCCTGACTATTTGTCCCAACACTGAACACTGAACGGTATAGATAAAATACGCTGTTGAATGAAATATGCGAAATGAAAGTAAATCTCATAGGAAATTGGAGTACTGGGCATGACTTAACCCGTCTCAATGTAACAACATTAAAAATTACAAGATTCAAAGTGTATGGTGGCAATGAAACTCCTGCCTAAATCATTATACAACATAACTAATAGGTCATCAGGTAAGTTTAGAAACTTTGCTTAATTTGTGTTTCTTTTGCCTGCTAGCACGACTTCTGTTGATTGACTTTTTCAAGAAATGTAATCTCGTGGCAATGTAAAAGTGAATGCAGCGTGCTGTTAGTGATGTCATGTGAACTTCACAACCAATGCCACATTTTGCCAGTTCTGGAGAAATTAATGCCGCATTCAAAATGTCATTATATATGTTGGTATTAGGTGTAGCAGAAAATTTGGTAAAACAGACTTCCAGGAGATGAATAAGTCGGCTCAGCAACGTAGATGGCAGCTGTAATCCGCCTTTCGTTTTGATTTCTACCAGTGTTGTTGCGGAAGAAAAACTGTTGGGAGCTGAAAGAGTTCTCACGCAGTCACTGCAACATGTGAATTTCTTAAGTTTGTGAGCCACATAACCACCAAGGTAACAAAGAATTGCATCTGTGGATTGACTTTTGTTGTAATCATGCTCTGTTCGCTCTTGTCCAGCATCAGATTCTTCTGATTCATATAGCAACAGGTCATCAATCAACACCTCGATCTGAGGAACAAATGGGCACAGTTCATGTTGCGGCTTGATTGACTGAATCGTAAGCAGTATGTTCAACGGATGTGAGTGTACGCTGGCACGTCTTCCAGGTTTCACCAGATTAGAAATTGAAAGCAGTCTGTAGGCATAAAGAAATTGGTTTGGACTCGGATGGTCATTACCTCCACAGGATTGGCGAATCATCCCAAAGAACATCTCAAGGGGATCTTGACAAAATTTGCCAGTCAAGACATATGGAAAACCTTGTGTAAGAAGAGTCGTTGTAAGGTCAAGGGCACTCTTTAATGTTATTCGCAAGCCGTGACATGTCTGACGACTGAGGAATTGCTTTTGCTTTGGCTCTGAAAGGGTGTTGATGTAACGCTCCCAGTTGTCCAACCATAGACTGGCCTCTTCCAGTTCTGCCAACTTATCTCGCTCGGAATCAGCTCTTATGCCATCCTTTGGAAGTCGACCATTGAGGAGATCGAACAAATCATTAATTCTACGAGTAAATTGAATGGTAGCGTCTGAATCCTTAAGTCCAGGAACATGAATTTTGTACAGTTCAAGGCCTGCAGCAACTGAATTACTGAAGAGTTGAGCAGCAATTCGAACTGACATTTTCTGAAAGTTGTTAGGCCAAATGTGCATCTCTGTCAATTTTGGAACAGCTCTTAATCCAGTTGTGGGATTGAGATCATGCTGTAACAGCACTCTGTAATCACTCATTTTAACAGTTCCAGATGGCACTAGAAATTCTTTTGCTTTCAGTAGATTGTTTCGAACAGTCTTCAAGAGATGAGGCGTATCACAGAAGAAGAAGATTGACCTCTTGTCATCGCATGGATTTGTCATTGAATTACAAATTTTGTTAATTTCACCACAGAAACCGAAACTTCTGAGTGCGGCTCTATTTGTCGATGCTCCATCACAAACAAGGCCATCCACTTCTGCTCCACTGTTTTCCAGTAATATAATGGCCCTTAAAATCAATTTCGCCAAAACAGTTGTCGGTGTTGTGCCTGCTGCACAGAAACATCCTATTGTTTGGACCCATCCACTCATATGTGGTTGGAACAGAAATACAAGAGCATGATCACCCTCTTGATACCTCTGCTCAGGTGTTGTTAAGTCTCCGAAATCAACCATCCCAATCATGGTTCTGGTTTCTGACCGGTAGTCAATGTTCTTCGTTATTTGAATTTCGTCGAACATTAATACACCTCTGCGTTCGTTGCGAGGAAATCCTTCCAGTTTCTTTTTCAGCCCTGCGAACAAGGTTGTGTCGAAGCCAAATTCTGGGCGCAAGGCTTTAATTTTCACATTCAATGTTCCGATAGATGGTAAAGGCAGGTAGCCGTTGTCTCTCAACATCCTATATGCAGCTTTGGACTTGCATCTAATCAATAGTGAATCCAACAGCCATTCTGGATCGTACCTTATCCCGGTGTTCGATTTCGCATGTGTGTTCCGTTTTGCTTGTGACAACACACGATTCAGCTGTGGTGGTAAATCCTCATAAACCATTAATTGTTGCTTCAACTTCTTAATTTTTATTAAAGCTTCCCTAAGCTTATCCTTGAGTTCCTTCATTCTCATATTCTGACGACGAATTTTCCTGTTTGTGACGTACCTCTCTGTTACATGTGAGGCACACTTTTTACAGTTGCTACACATTGATGTGCCACTCGGAGTGACGTGGTGGGAAGGTAAATTCAGATGGGCAGAGTTCATATCAATGTCAAAAAATTCACCAGACGTGCAGGGAAGTTCATTGCTGCTTGTCTTCACTTTCTCATCAGTTGCAATGCGAACTTTTGGTTGACGTGGTTTCGAAGTATTACGACTCAGATATAGCGGTAAATTCGGAAAAATTGTGGGTTCCGCATCCTTCATTAACTCCCATCTCCCACGTTCTGTTTCGATGACCTCACCGTTGATGACATGTTTATAAGTTTTCAGGATGAACCTTGATTCAAAGTGAATGTCACAGATATAGTTTCTTACTGACAAAACACCGTCTCGGGGTATTCTTCTGCTCCAAAGCTCTACATTGTGAGGTGGTACATGGAAGAAATGTCGTTTTACTTTGGCATCATCAGAGGCTGTCCTATATCCGGATTTGCATCCAGGTGCCCAACAGGTAGGCATTGCTGGAAAAGTTCTAGGCACAAAATATAACATGAAATTACAGGCATTTGAAAGGTACACGTAATAATGAGAGAATAATTCTTAATAGAGCCCGTGAACATGCAGTCATTTCAAGTGACAGTTAGTATGTGCATTCTTAAAGCATTTTTGAAGGAAGCTAATAGGGCCTACTGTCAAGCTACGTATCTGCAAAGGCAGGTTATTCCCAGTCATAGGACCACAGTGCCTGATCGAGTGCTTCCTGTAGTTAGTGCGAAATCGGACTGGGCGGAGATTTTCCTTGGTCCTTATATTGCGATTATGTAATTACACGAATGGCTCTCTTCTGTAATTTTATCAGTCTATCTAGTCGAGTTGAATAATTCGAAGCCCAACTTATGTTGCAATACGTCAGGTATGGGTGTATCTACACTGACAAAACCGATATCGTTACGCAAGTGTCAGTTAAACCTCGATTTCTTCTCATATACGCGTATCTCTTCAATTTTAATTATATTATCGTTTTTTTAAAGATTTATATAAGCAAGTCCCTCCTTCACCATGAAGCAAACAACTCTACAACGAAGACAACTAGGCCTAGTAAACTCAAGATACATCATGTTAGATGATCGCTAGTTTGCTAGTGGCGCCACCTATATCACTGAAATAAGTCTGGTCAAAAACAATGTATAGCGCACATAAGGAGTCGCTTCACCAGTCCCTCCTTCCATCGCTGCTATCTAAGAGAATTTGCCGAACTTGGCTCGCGCTCTCTTCGACGCCATTTTGGATAAGGGTGCAACATAAATATTCCAAAAATAAGTTCCACCTGGCGAATAAATGAATACTAAACCCATATATATCTTTCCCCGAGAGTGACTCGGGCTTGCCGATTAGCTGTCCGCTTGCAAAGTACAGCCCGCGGCCCACTCGGGCTAGCCGAATAATGAAAGATTAATGCCGGCAACAACCTATTGTTGCCGGGACAGTGGCAATAACCGGTTATTGCCGGTTATAGCCAGTTGTTGCCGGCCGGTTATTGCCAGTTGTTGCCCATTTTCTCCAAAGTAAGGATAAGGCAAATGAAGATCATATTTCACTGCTCAGACTGCATAGTTCTTGTGGCAAATTATGTATAAATCTACCCCTGAGTATAAATGTAGTTAAAATCAACTATGTGAGATTAAGATAAAAAATTCTGACCTACAGTTCAACTACTCCAAAATAAACTGCCATTTGCACCGCAGTATTAATATTCAGGTCAACAGGGTCATTGCCTTTTCTATATACTTACCTGGTAGTATATAATTTATTAATAGTATGTAGAAGCCAATGGTTTGGCAAAATTTCTAATTCATAATTACACAATTCGATATTGACTGTACTTAATATGAAAAACTTGTAAATGTCTTTTATTAGGAAGAAATTATATGGTTATTTAAATCAGGTGATTTTTATTTGGAAAAACTTGATTAATTTAAAGCATGATATATTTAAAACCAATCAACTCTGTAAAGTAGCAAGCCAGAAGAAATAAAAAATGAAGCTAACTGTGAAGATTCCATATTTTATTATCACAATAATTAATGGTTTCTATTTTTGCCAAAAGGTTTTTGCCATTTTTGCCAAGAGGTTGTTGCCATTATTGCCAAGAGGTTGTTGCCGGGACGGTTATAGCCATGGCAATAACCGGTTATAACCGGCCCGTGGCATCAACTTGGGCTAGCCGAATAATGAAAGATAACGCAGCCCGAGTGCCTCTCGGGGTAGCCGGTAAAGGGGTTAAGCACCTGTCGACCAATAACCTGTCTGAAGGTATGCTTAGCTTTGTAGCTTCTACAGTTCTGTGCCTGAGCTCTCAGTTGGTTTATTAGCACCTCACAAAACCTAAGTTTCTTCCTTATTTTAGGGGACACTGCTCGGCCACTAATTACTTTCTTAACATTTCTTACTGGTGTACAACTTATGAAGAAACTCCAAGAAAAACACATAGGACACCAGTTTGCCACTTTTCGGATAATGGCCCATATCTGTAGTCAGGGGCGTCTATCCCCCCCTATAATTTATGATAAATTGGCTCAAGTTCCCCCCTATCCTGAGCACTTTCTCAGGCTATCCTTATGTCGAGGTCGTATGGTCAAGGTAGCGACATCGGTAAGGGCGCATGCTCGTGGAGCCTAAAATGCGAGAGGTTCTCAGTTCTGGTTTTGTAAGGGGTTAGGGATTTTTGCAGAACGTATAAGATATGTTCTAAAATAATTGTGAGAAATCATTCCATTAATTCTCACACAACAAAAAAGAATAGCAGAATATCATGTAATATGTCATCATTGCCATGAGTTATGACATATATATATATACATATAAAATATAATCATGAGTATCGTTAATAGCCTTTACCCTTTAGAAATCAGGAGTATTAGTTTTTATACATAGGCGTAATCATGAGTGCTAATTTCTGTTATAACAACCAACTTAAACTTGAACCAAGTTAACACTAAAGAAATCGTACAAAATTACAATCAGAGTACCATTCTGTCAATTATTACTAAATCCATGAATTAGTTCTTTTTGCAGTGGCAAACTGCACATTGCGAAGCGATCAATGATGCCGCAGAATTGATATTATCCATACATTTTATCTAAAAACGCGTTAACCCTGACCCTAACCGACCCTCACGGCGCCTAACCTGACCCTAACCGACACTCACGAAGCCTAACCTGACCCTAACCGACCCTCACGACGTAAATTTATAGGAAGTAACGCATTTTGAACAATGCATGCGTAAAGATCTTCCGCCGCAGAATTGTATCGAAAATGTTACTTCTGCGGCGGAATTTTCCGCCGCAGAAGATTTATCCATATATAATATACGTATACGTTACGTATACGCCATACGGTCCCTTATAATATACATACATTTATGATATTGTATAAAACAGTCAAATGTTAAGGCTAAACACTGGCACACTACTATTAATTACCTGGCATATTTGAAAGCATGTTTATCCTGGCAATGCTGCAGCCATTTATCGCTTCGTATCAGGAAAGAGCACGCTGGCTCCAAACACCGGTACTTGTAAAGTGTTTTCTCACGCGGCATAATTTGTGGTCAAAACGTCAACGTAATATCCATCGATTGAAAGAGTTATTTCAATATTATAAATTCCGAAATAGAAGAAAAATAAAAGAAACATAAATAGACTGGTATATAACACGTAAAACACTAAAACTTAGCGACACGGCTGCTGTCTATGCTTTAGTGGATGACGTTTCAATCATAGATATAAATTCATATAATAACGTTATCATATCTATGCTTTCAATAATGCTCGAAAAATTAACCTGCAAATTATAGCTCATTTTTATGACTACGCAAATTTTATGAGGAAGGCCTTTTATCTATCTTTATTTCATTTTAGCTTAAGGTGCATTTCGTTTGACTTATGAAATCTTCCACACCCAAAATTTAAATTTAAAATTTACCCCCCCCCCTGTGTTTCAGTTGGCTCAACTTGAGCCACTTCCCCCCTTGGTAGACGCCCCTGTCTGTAGTCGTGAACCAAAACATCATCAGTTACACCTGCACAATATGTGGGGAAAGGACGTTCTCCAAGTCAGTGCCAAGAACACAGGCATAACGACCAAGTTGTCCTGGTTTTGCAACAAGATTGCATAAATGTCTAGTAAGTGTTTTTCTGGTTATGCCATACATCAACTCAGCCTTCTTCTTGCTTATTTCTCCATTTCTAACTTTCTCCATAGCTACAGTCAATTGTTCTGTAACGGAAATCGACTTTCGTCCCAGGAGTCGAGTGTAGGCTGCGTGTCGCTCAGGAGTGAGCGCAGGCTCGGCCTCCGTCGTCTATCGAAGGGCTTAGAGGCCTTCCCGTCGTCCGTCCGTCTCTAGTTCAATCAACCCTAGCTGAGAGTCAACACCGAAGAGCATTTAAAGACGATCTTTATTCAGATCAATACTCAAGCATCGAAAGCACGTACAAGGATCTCTTCGCACACGCTCTACGCTCTGCACATAACATACGCCACCTCCCTGCAACACACACATTGGCGCTATTTATACCCATCGTGGCCAGGGGCAACGACCGGCTGAGGGTCGATCAAAGGAACATCGCCGGCCGACAGAGGGTGTCTAAAAGAGACCGCCGCCGGCCAGGAGAGGGTGTCTCAAAGGAATCGCCGCCGGCCGAGAGAGGATGTCTCAAAGGCATCGCCGCCGGCCGAGAGAGGGTGTCTCAAAGGAATCGCCGCCGGCCGAGAGAGGGTGTCTCAAAGGATGCCGCGGCGGGGAGAGGGTCACCCAAAGAGCAGCAGTCGCCGTGTCTAATACAGCAGTCGGCGGGGGGAGAGAGGCAGAAAAGACTTGCAAGGCGTGGGAAACCAACGGTCGGCGATAGTGAGAAGGAATCACAGCATTAGATCACCCAAATCGCCACACCCTTTCCCTGTCATGATTCGATATGCCCTCATAGCGAGCCAAACATAAAATGCACACATTAAAGGCTAAAGCGGCCAACGGGCCAAATCCCTAAAGAAATCTTCTAAAAGTCCTTCCAAACTTCGCGCGGCCAACGGGCCAAAGCAAAAACACCTCACCTTTTAAGTGGCAGCGCCACTTAAAGCGACCAGATAAGAAAAATCTAGGTTACCACTAGCAAAAGTCTTATCCTAAAAAAAGGTTTTAACTGAAGAACTTCTCTATCTCTGTTGAAGTTCACTTTAGTTCTTTAGGATTATTTAGATATAGAACTGATCAGAGTTTAAACATTTTAATTAGCACAACGAGCAAAGAAGAACGTAAACCGGAAGTAGAGTACATAGAGTACTAAAGAGTCCTCTTAGCACACCACCTATTGTCCAGAATGTGTATAACACAGGCTTAATTCCAACACCCCCACTTTACACACATTCTAAAAACAGATCAGAGTCTTATTTCAGAAACCCCATGCCTAAGATGCATTTTGCATGTACATCTTTAAACAGTCCCTTTGTCAGACAGTCAGCAACCATGTCTGTTGTAGCTATCTGTTCAACACATATATCTCCAACAGTGATTCTATCTCTAATAAAATGATGTTGGATAGCAATGTGCTTGGTCTTGGCTCGATATCCAGGATTTCTTGCGAGATCAATTGCACCTTTGTTGTCACAGAAGATCTTCACAACACTAGAGGCTTGAGGAACTAGTTCTTGATGAAGTCCCTTCAACCATACAGCTTCTGCAGCAGCCATGCTCAGAGCCATATATTCTGCTTCAGTGGTTGACTTTGCAACAGTTGGCTGTTTCTTAGAGTTCCAACTAATTGCCGCACCACTCAACACAAAAATGTATCCTGTAGTTGATTTTAGATCCCTTTTGTCTCCACCCCAATCAGAATCACTGAATCCAGCTACATCTTCATCATTTTTCCTGTATATCAACTTTAAGCTTGCAGTTTGTCTTAGATATCTAAAGATTCTTTTAACTGCAACCCAATGGGCTTGGCCATAGTTGTTGTTGAATCTACTCATGACCCCCACTGCAAACGTAATGTCTGGTCTTGTAGCTTGTGCTGCAAACATTAAGCTCCCAACCGCTTCTTGAAAAGGAACCTTCAGCATATCTTCCTTTTCAGCTTGACTGTTTGGAAGAAGTTCTTCCCCGAACAAGTCTTGGTTTGGATCAAGTGGAGTTGATACACCATTACACTCATTCATATTGAAACGAATCAGCATTTCTTCAATATATTTCTCTTGATCAAGTGAAATTGTTCCCTTTTCACGATCTCTCTGAATATGTATGCCTACACAATAATGCGCTTCTCCCAAATCTTTCATCTTAAGACGTTTCATCAGATCCACTTTCAGTTTCTGTTTCTCTTTCTTATTGTTCGAGAAAATCAAGAGATCATCCACATACACAGCAATGATTAAGATCTTTCCATTTTCATTCTTGTAATAAATACATGTGTCGAAATTTGACTGCAGAAATCCAAGATCTTTCAGCAACTTGTCTAGTTTCTTGTTCCAAGCTCGGCTGGCTTGTTTCAGGCCATAAATTGACTTATTCAACCGACAAGTTCGATTATTTAGCCGATAACCACTTGGTAATTCCATGTAAACTTCTTCTTCTAATTCAGGATTCAAGAATGCCGTTGTGACATCCATTTGATCGATGTCCAAGTCATACTTTGCTGCAAGTGCCATTAGAAAACGGATGGATGTGTAACGTACAACAGGTGCGTAGGTTTCCTCATAATCAATGCCTGGCTTTTGTGAACAGCCTTTAGCCACCAAACGAGCTTTGTAACGTTCAACTGTACCATCTACTTTCAGTTTCGTTTTGAACACCCATTTACATTTTATAGCTTTCCTACCATCAGGTACATCAGAGAATGTCCATGTATGATTTTCAACATGTGCCTTGATTTCTTCTTCCATGGCATGTTTCCAATCATCTGCATTCTTAGAACCGAGGGCTTGTTCAACTGTTAACGGATCGATGTTTCTGCATAAGGTAGCTTGATTTACCACAAAGTCCTCATTAAATATCCTCTTATTCGGAACATGAGTTCTTTTTGGCCGTCCATCATCCTCAGAAATATTTGCATTGCTCAGTGGAATATCTGCTGTTGTATCATCAACGAAATCAACATTGGAATCTCTCAACTCTTCATTTTCAGTGCATGCGCCATCAGTAATGTTAGTCTTTGTACTGGTAGACTCCCCCACTTCAACAGGAGCCTGGATTAACTGGAACTGCTGTTGAGGAGGTATCAAAGAGTCTGTAGGAGAAACAATACTGTCATCAGAAATAACTGGGAAAGGATCGAATGAAGATATCGGTCGAACTGAGAACTGAGATTCGAAGAAAACAACATCCCTTGATTGAGTGAGTTTCTTGGTAAATGGATGAAGAAGTCTGTATCCTGTGGTGCCTTCTGAATAACCAACAAAGATATACTCCTTTGACTTTGAGTCCCATTTTCTGCGAGAATTTCCAGAAATTTTTGCCAAGGCTTTGCATCCAAAAACACGAAGATGACTAAGATCAGGTTTTCTTCCCGTCCATGCCTCTTCAGGTGTCATGTTTGGTAGAGCTTTTGTGGGTGAGCGATTCTTCAGGTAGTTGGCAGTGTTAACTGCTTCTGCCCAAAAGTCTGTGCTTACATTGGATTCCATTATCATGGATCGAGCCCTTTCCACCAAAGTTCTATTTAGACGCTCTGCGATTCCATTCTGTTCTGGAGAATATGGAATCGTCGTCTCATGTCGAATTCCGCAGCTTCGTAGAATGGTCAAAAAAGCATTATTGACATATTCTGTACCATTGTCTGTCCGTATAGCTTTAATACGTGCACCAGTCTGGTTTTCAACAAGTGCTTTGTATTCCTTGAACTTGTCGACAACCTCAGTCTTTGACTTCAGAAAATAGACAACCGAGTGTCGTGTGAAATCATCTGTGAAGGTAAGAAAATACCGTGCACCACCAACAGATGATACTTGCATAGGACCACAAAGATCAGAATGAATAAGCCCCAGAACGTGTTCTGCACGTTTGACTCCTGTTTTCTTAAATGGTTTCCGATGCTGTTTGCCTTTCACACATGCTTCACAAGGAATGCTTGAGACTTCGTCTAATTGAACACCAGACGACATCTTAATTTGCAACAGACGCATCGAAGGACGATTAAGATGTCCAAGACGACGATGCCACAAGTTCACAACGCTTGTTGACATTACTGCAAACGAATGTGATTTCTGGCGATCCAGGCAATATAGTCCATTAACTGCTGTGGCAGTAGCAATGACATTCTTTGAATTGACCTTCAACTGTTGGTTGATTATACGACAACCCTGTTCGTCAAACAAAACAGTTTTACCTTCCTTTGCTATCTTGTGAACTGCTAAAAGATTGATTGCTAAATCTGGAGCATGAACCACATCAAAGGCAGTCATTGTTTCTTTTGACGACAATGGAATGGATATGTTCCCTGTTCCAGTACTTTTCAATTTAGTTCCATTTGCAATTCCAACCTGTTGACTATCATTAGGAGTAAAACTCTCAAACCAGTCAAGTCTCGATGTTAGATGTACTGTAGCACCAGAATCAAGGTACCAGTCATCACCTGTCGAAGTGGTGGAATTCTCTGATGAAACAGAAAAATTCGTGTGTGCTGACAAGGCACCAACATGTGCACTAAAAAAAGGTTTATTTTGTTTAGCACTGATCCTTTTTGAAGATTTGTATTGATCGCACTGTGGACGAGTATGCCCATACTGATTGCATTCAAAACATCTTGGTCCTTTTGGTTTACCCTTCTTTTGGAGTCTGGGCATGGAGAAGGCAGACTGAGTTGCACTTGCACTTGCACTTGCACTTGCTCCAATATTCTTAATGCCATCTTGTAGCAAAAGACCTTTTACAAACTCCACTGTTGTGTCTTGTTTTGACCCTTGAATACCCAATATCAGAGGCTGAAATTGGTCAGGAAGGCCACCAAGTATTATACCTCCCACAACATTCTCCGGAAAGGGTTGACCAATCGACTCTAACTGTTCAGCAATTGATAAAATGTGATCAACATACTGTTGCATCGAAAGAAAATTTTCGAAACGTGTCTTGAACAAACTCGAATATAAACCAATTAGGCGAACCAAAGCAGTGCTTTCATATTCACCTCTCAATGCATCCCAAGCAATTTTTGCAGTTTGGCATTTCTTTGTGATTTTTGCCGCGCAAGGCTTTAGACTGAGATTGATTTTGGCTAACGCTCGTAAGTCCAAATCCGGATCAACAGACTGACCTTCTTTTGGCAAAATGCAACACCATAGACCAGCGTCTATCAAGAAATTTTGCATCCAGAACTTCCAATCACCATAATTCTTTCCATCAAGATGTTTCGCTTCAGATAACCCTCCAAGTGAACTTGAAGTTGCTCGAATGTTTTTCAGGCTAATCTCCGTCTGAATTTGCTGCATTTGCAGTTGTAATTCTTCTAATGACGACATGTCGGAATGAACACGCGGTACAAAGAACACAATAAAAACAGCTTCTGTCGACACTGATAAAAAACGATAAATCTCGAAAAATATTAGTCGACACGCAGTAAACAGTTCTTTACAAGTCGGCCTGGAATTCCAACAATCTCGAACAACCTTAGTCGATGAGTTCATAATCTTAGGCTCGGAGAACACAGACAAGTTGAACACTTAAACTATATTAGCAGCCATAAGCTTAACTCTAGTACCATCATATGTGATTCTAAATGGTATATCTTATCAAAGAACAGAAACAGTTTTCATGCCGAAATCCACATAAAAATACAACAGCGAACATCTTATGACTACGGCTATGTGACTCCAACTAAGAAATTATAACCGTAGAGTACAGCTACTCTTTACAGATTCCGGATGACCAAGGAAATCCGTCAAGGCCCGTCAGACTCCTAAAAGAGACTTTCCCACAACCAATCGAGGTCTTTATAAGCATACAATGCCTGCACCATGATGTCGATCATCCAGGCATCGCCGGCGGATTGGTAGTACGTGTCCTCCATAGAAGCAAAGAACTGGGGTTCAGTTCGCGGCAACTCCTGGGCTACAAACTTGCTGGCGATCTGCAGAGCCAGACACCAAGCACAGAACGTGAAGGGTGCCTCCTCACGATACGACAAGTTAACTCTCCACGGGTGAGGTTGTCCAGCTCGCTGACCAAGGTGCCGATGCTCTCGTTCCGCCCAATCCCTCATGGTTGGCAGTCCCCGAGGCAGGAGACCAGAGCCTCCGTGACAGCGGCTATAACCTGCAACGTGCCATCATCCTGTACCACACCGGGAATCATACTTTCAACTATATCCATGTCCATCTCGGTCAGGAAGGGGTCGCCGCGGCGGCGCATCATCGTTGCCACCGCCCAGATCAACCCAAATCGCTCGGCACGAGTGCAGTCGACGTTCGACCCCGACAATCTAACTGCAGGAAGAGAATTACTACCACTCCCAGGAGTTCGGATGGGACTCTCGATACTCAGAACTCCTAAAGGGGATTGCCACAGACCTCTTGACAGCGAAGACAAGCTAGAGAGCGTCATCACTGACGACAGTCTAGGAAGAGGAAGGCTAGCCTCCCGGCCGACGCGAGGTGAAGACGGCCGTTGAGTCGAAGACAACGGACCTCAGGTCCCTGTAGCAACATCTGAATCCGCCTTAGGAACCATCTGTGCCGGAACCAAGTTAACCGTTCGCGACATCGCGGCAACAGCACGGAGTCGCACGGCTCCACGCCCTTCAGATCCTCCAGTGCTGCGATAGATCTTAACTAAATATAAAACGCCAAAAGGAACGGTTGCTATATGGCTTAACCCTGGTAACATCCAAGGATGCTTACGCAACATTCAACCAAAACATAAGTTTTCCTTATCAGCTACAATTTCAATTGTCCCGAAAGGCTGCGAATAGTATTGGTTCCTTTCAACCCTCCCTTAACCTGACTAGTCCTTGAATCTAGCCGGGGGAACTATTGGTTCTTCGTGGCCTCTGATTTTCGACAAATAACTTTTCTATTTCTATATCTATATCTGGTGGGTCTACATCCAACTGAAGTGTCGTAGGCGATTCCACGACCGGGTTATCCAGAGATACCATGGCCGTATAGGTCTTTAACTTATCCACGTACACTACTTTTGGCTGACTCCTAGGGGATCTCTGTATCCGATAGAGGACGGGTCCCAATTGTTCTAGAACGGTGTACGGGCCTGAATAGAATTTTGACTAATTATCTTTCCTACCCACCTTCCGTCTTGGGCGAAAATACAAGACCAACTGTCCCTTTATGAACTCAGCCGGTTTAACCTTTAAGTTATATCGGGCTTCTCTACTTTGGGCGGTTTGTTTGGTGATCTCCCGAACCTTTTCATAGGCCATTTGCAGCCTTTCACTTGTTGTCTTAACAAAGTCATCAACTGATTTCATATTAGTATCGTTAGAGTCACAGTCTCCAAGAACTACGTCTATCCGTCTATCTACGTCTATCTATCTACGTCTATGGGTGAGATCACCTCTCTCCCCAAGAAAAGAAAGTTTGAACTGTAACCGGTGGCGGAATGACAAGTGGGTCGGTAAGCAGCCATTACACTAGGTAAACAAACATCCCAGTCCCGCTGTCGATCAGACACAATGTTAGCAATCATACTATTTAGTGTCAATCATGCCGTTGGTACTCGGTTTGTACGGCGAAGTACGAATCTTGTCGATGCGTAGTAATTTGTGTCATAGTTCTTGAAACAACTTGGCTTCAAAGCACGGGCCTTGATCAGTGAGTATTTGCTTTGGGCAGCCATAACGGGAGAAGAACTGACTCACTAACACCGAAGCCACAGTGACCGCTTCCTGATTCCTAATTGGAAATGCTTCTGCCCAGCGCGTGAAATGGTCAATTACGTTAAAAATGTATTTGTAGCCACGCCCAGACTTTGTATTAGGCCCCGTAATGTCAATACCCAGGCATTCCATTGGTTCTCCCACAGCCATGTTCTGCAGAAGAACATGGGTGAGATCACCTCTCTCCCCAAGAAAAGAAAGTTTGAACTGTAACCGGTGGCGGAATGACAAGTGGGTCGGTAAGCAGCCATTACACTAGGTAAACAAACATCCCAGTCCCGCTGTCGACCCACGTCGATACTGTGCGCACTCTTGACAACCTCGTAGTTGATTATTCACCTCTTGCTTCCATCCGGGCCAGTAGCTGTGCTAGAGTCCTTCGAAACCCAAGGTGACCTCCGGTCATGCCCTCATGAGCCAGGGAAATCAGAATAGGACGTCTCGACGGCGGCGGAATCAACTGGTAGCGTTCAACTTGACCAGTTTCGCCATTCATCCACGCCCGACTCAGCAGTTCATCCTTTAGTATGAGTTGAGGCCATTGGGCAGCTAAAGTCTTTACAAACCCACTCGATGGTCGGAGCTCGTCATGAGTAGGACGATGATTCGAGGCTCGAAGCTTGGTTACAACCCAACCCAGTTCGGTGTCGGCGGATTGTTCTCGTTGGATCGTCAACCGGTCCCAACCATCAGGCAGGAGTGAACAGGGGTCTGGCGATGTCGTGACAGCTCTGACATTTTCACTGAGGACCGGACGCCTAGACATAACGTCTGCATTAGCATGCGACGTCCCTCCTCGATGCTTGATGTCAAAGTCAAATTCTTCCACGGTGGCCAACCATCGAGCCTGTTGCCCAATTGGTCGCGGAGTCTTTCGCAGCCAATGTAAGGCGGAATGGTCGGTACGAAGGATAAATTTTCTTCCCAGTAGGTACTTTCGGAACGTTTTCAGATAATAAACGATGGCTAAGAGCTCTCGCCGGGTAACGTCATAATTGCGCTCAGCCGGAGAACAGACTCGACTCCCGTAACATATAACTCGTTCATCACCATCTTGTATTTGCGACAAGACGGCCCGATTGACTCCCCCGAAGCATCCGTATTTAGGATGTAAGTACCATCGTCTCTTGGTAACGATAGAATTGGGGTATCGGTCAATCGTTTCTTGAGTTCCCCGAAAGCCTGCTCACATTCCACTGTCCAAATGAACTTCTGTCCTTTCTTGGTGAGATCATGAAGAGGTCTGGCTATTCGAGCAAAGTCAGGCACGAACCGTCTGTAATATGAGCAGAGGCCTAAGAAAGCTCTCTCGTACTGGACGCAGGGAAGACCAATCGTTCACTGCCGTAATCTTTGCAGGGTCAGTGGCCACACCTTCAGCACTGACCACGTGACCAAGAAATAGTACTTGTCGTTGCAGCAAGTGACACTTCGAGGGTTTAAGTTTCAGTTTCTCAACTCGCAATCTCCGTAAGACCTGTTCCAATCGTTCGATGTGGTTATCGAGATCACTGGCGAACACAATAATATCGTCCAGGTATATGAGACAGTGGAAAAATTAAGTCCATTCATGACCAAATTCATCATCCTGGCGAAGGAGGCGGTTGAAATGCATAACCCAAACGGCAAAACACGAAACTGAAAACTCCCGTGTCTCGTTACGAAGGCGGTCTTGTGTCGATCTCTGGGATGCACGGACATCTGATGGTACGCCGCACGAAGGTCGAACGTGCTGAACCACTTGGCATCACCCAACGCAACGAGACTCTCACTGATAAGTGGTAGAGGGTAGGCATCCTTGCGTGTTTTAAGATTTACTGCCCGATAGTCTATGCAAAATCGGGAGGTTCCATCTTTCTGGCGAACCAGAACGACGTTACTGGCCCACTCCGACTTGGAGGGCTCTATCAACTGTTGTCTCAGCATCTGATCTACCTGGGCATCAATTACAGGCAGCATGACTAGCGGTTGTCTTCTAAGTGACTGACGGCCTGGCGTCTCGGTTCCGGTATCAATTTCGTGCTGAACAAGTTCGGTATAGCCCAAGTCCCAATCATTTAACGAGAAAGCCTGGCTATTCTCGAGCACAATCCGACGTCGTTTTTCCACGGTTTCTATCAGTACCTCTGCAGCTACCTCAGTCCATAAACGAATTCTTCATCGACCGCTTCGATTTCCTCCGAAATGTGATTTACCCCCTCTGATTGATACTCGAGCTCCGCATTCGACTGTCATTCTAGCACTTGAACTTCCTCAACTGGCCATTGGTTTCCTCTCTTTAACGAAAGCGCGTGGACAGTCGGATTCAACACTCGCATGATCAGGTCATCAGTCCTATCAGGGAGCAGAGTTCCAGCGACCACAAGTCCGGAAGTTTTGGTAGGGCGGGCCAGGGATTAACGCTGTAGAAATTATTCTGATTGGTATTCAGCCGTCGTGCTCATTTCACGACACCCAGACACGAATGATGTGTCTGATTACCCAATTATGGTTAAAAGTTATTCAGTTTTATAGTTGAAATCATCAAACAAACTGCTTCATTAAAACTGATAAAACCAGCAACAATGGCCGAAACAAGACGAAGAGAACTTATCCAGGCGTCTTGATACTGCATTTTACGAACGTCATACCCTTCTAACCAATCACCGGTCATCGACCTAGAAAGGGAGTTCTGCCATTGGCGCAAATCGCGCCACAGTTATTACAGGCCAGGACGCTAAATAAATGTGAAGGCCCGCGCTTAGAGCGCTCGGAGATCAGTTTCTTCACAGGAACGTCATCAAGAGGATCATCGGGAATCACAATTGGCGTCTCGTACGAAGACCCGGGGACGGGCGGCGGCGAAGGTGTACGCTTGGAAACCGTGGCCATCGGGCGGTTAGTAGCCAAAGTCTCTTCGTCATACACAAGGCGGGCCGTCGGCGACGGGAACCCAGGTAGCCGCTCCCGCACGCGCTCCACAAAACAATCTTGATCGCAGACAAAGCCCAGGCTGCGTCTCATCTTCCTGACACAAATCATCTATTCTGTCGTCGGAGGCGAAAATGGCGCCTTCGGTGGCTCTTCCACCAAGTCTTCCTGGGGAACGACGGCCTCCAAGACCGGCTCTGCTTGAACGAGGTCAGCACAGACAGCGGGTTCTTCAGGCGGTGATTCGACGAGGGCAACTGGTTCTTCCGGAGGCGGAATAGCGTCGGCAGCTGGTTGATCTCTCAGTTGGAAGACCGGCGCCTGGGGCAGGAGACCGTCGAGGAGGGCCTGGAGTTCGTCGGCGCTCATATTTCCCAGTAGAGGCGGCGGCGAATTAAGGAGGTTCCAGATCCAGGACCGACATTGCGGGTTCTTCCCCACCTCCATCGTCTGATGGAGCGAGCATGCGTCCCTCCATCCTACCTGAAAAGACGGAGTCAATTCTTCCGGTAATGACGACCAGTTCGTCGCTTCTGACAACGGACGAGGGGGACCACTCCAGGGCTCGGTCCCGCGACAGCAAGCGCCCCCATCGTAGAAAGCGGGGGCGATGCGACCTCCAACATCCGGCGGACCATCCCTGCAGCCCGATCGGCTTTCTCATGAGTGTTATGAAGATGGCGCCTCCTGGAACGCACTATATATTCTCCAAAAAAGATGGCAGGGCATCGAGGACACATAAGCAGTGTTTCGTCGGCCATGTCTAACACTCCAATGAAGATTGTCATGCTCTCCAGGAGCCGAGGCTAGGTTGCGACAACACTGATCAGTCAAGCTCCTATTGGTGACGCGCATGCCGACAGAAGATTTCGTAGACCAATCTCGTGAGTGTTATGTAAATGAGCAACAATGGGATGACACACACACACGGGAAAGAACCTCCACAAACACCTTTTCATGGCTGCTATTTACTCCCCACGCCAAAATAATAACAATAATCTGCATACGTTTCTGAATTTGTAGTTTGTTTTGGCAGTTACAGAGGTTTAAGGTCTATAATAAAAAATTTGTAGTTTCTTGGCATGTGTCTTTCCAAAGAATTGATCCGTACGTTGTTTCAATGCATGTTTACTGTAGCTGTCAACTGAATGTTTACTAAGTTAAGGTACTTTGTTGCTGACTCTCTTAACTGTCTGGTGCATCGAGAAAACGAAGAAATTGTTAAGTATTAGTTGAGAATTATTTTTGAACTCCTTTTGACTCGCATCAAAATTCAGGAAGCTCAGGATTTTATTTATTTTACATAGAATGACTTTGAACTCTGTTTGACTTGTATCAAATCAAGGGTTTCAATTCTATTTATAGTTTCTTGTACAAGAAATTACCGAGTTCACAAACCAACCGAAGTGTGACAGAGGGTTAAAAGTTTGGGATTTCAAATTCTTATAATTACTTAAAGAAACCGAAATCATTGTCCAGTTGAATCAGCTTTGTTTAGCATTATAAAGGTAAGTGAACTGAATTAAAGCTACCTATTTGTGAGCACTGTAGAAGTTTCTCCGATTATTATTTCAAGGGAGATCATATGGTGTAGGCCTAGTACTGAATGTTGGCATTTCAAAACAAACGTCACGAACTGATCTCTCGAAATTTTTAAGGTCAACTCCGTTAGCGTTGTTGGTACGAACTACGGCACTCTAATCTCTATTATTATTATTAAGTTGCTGGTTAACCAGTCACATACAGACTGGACATTTCAGGAGTTGGTCAGATGAGTGGTCTGTGTTGTATAGGAGAGTCGTACACTAAGAATGTATGCACAGAGAAATGGACGAAGGGGTCACCGAGATGTGGACAAAGGATCGAGGCAGGGTTGTGCCCAATGCGGAAGTCCACATCTAAATTTCAGTACAGCCTTAAACATGTCCCAAATTCAGTCAGTCTGTACTCTTTTGGATCCAATTAAATTCCTTTGCTGGATGTGTTAGTATCCCTACACCCCATACAGTTGTACAGTTAGCCCTGCAAGATCACATGGGTAGCGTTATCCAAGTCATGGAACTCTTTTGGGGTGTGCAGGTTTGCTGTGGAGTGGGCGAGGGTAAGGCAAAATGCAGACATAGGGATGGATGGGTTAAATATGTCTTTTTGCATTATATATGCTTTTTGCATACACTATGGATTGAGCACTGTGCTGTCGCCTCGGCTTGACCTCCCCAGATTCTGACCTGGCACGCGATTGGACAAAACAACCTGGCTATTGCAGACTTGAATAAGCTGGTCTCCCGGCTTTTGTGTGACGCTGAGAAATTTAGAAGATTTACATTTACATTCCATTTATAACACATTCATCTTATGCTATATAGAAATTCTGTTCAGCAGCATTTACGTTTTACAAGAAATTACTTGCTTTCAAAAAATATAAAACATCTAATACATTCGTTAACGACATATTTAGAAATTCAGTTCAAGCACGTTTTCATCTTACAATAAATTGATAGCTTTCCAAAAATATAAAACATCTAATGCATTAGATGCAAAGATGGTTGAATGGTAACACGCTGGCACGAGGATCAGATGCAGGTTCGATACCCGCTAGTCACATAGGCCTAAGGTTGACTCAGCCTTCAACTCCCTAGGGGCAATGGTAAAATGAGGAGTAGGACAGATGGGCACCTTGCAGGCCGCCATACAGTTAAATTCGACTCCAGTTAAACTTGTTAGCATCTGTTACTATACTATATCATGCAATCTTACTGCATACTTGTCAGTTTGAATTAATGAACGAACATTATTATTATCAATCAATCCAACCAATGGACCCCACCCATCCATCCATCCATCCATCGCCTAATAGTAGGAATTAATAAATCATAATTCCCGATGTCCATCTAATGCCCTATCTCCACTGTCACTCCACTAAATCCTACTCCACTAATCGCTACTGTAGCACAAAATCCTATTCCACGAAGAGTTACTGCACTAGTCAATCTAGGTTGGTACGTGAATAAATGAGTCGATAAATCAATGAATGACTTGGTGGGATGGGGGTGCAGGATAGTGTAGTAGCTAGCGTGCCGGACTGTAAGTTGAGAGGTCTGGGGTTAAAATCCCCGCCAGGGCAGAAATTTGGCTCCAGATTTCAATTCCACCTGTGCCACCTAGCCAGCTCACCTATTATGAGTACACTGACCGTACATGTCGGTGGGAAGATGAGTCGGCAAGGGAGAGGACTGGCCACCCGCCCTCGTATGCCGAGGCTAAGAATATGAAGTCGGTAACACTTCATACCCATTGCTGCGTGTCAGGCTAACTCAAGAGACTGCTCTTCTCTTCTTAGTGGTTTGGCTGGATGGGGTGGGGTGGGGGACCATGGGTGAATGGATGAATTAATGAATGACTTTATGAATGAATAAGACTTGTAGAGTAACATGCCGGAGTACTACTCCAGCAACTGCTAATCTATAAGCCTTATTCTCAAAAAGTCATTAATTAATTAATGACTTTATGAAAATAAGACTTGTGGAGTAGGCCTAACATGGCGAAGTAGGCCTATTTCTCCAGCAACTTTTACTCTACAAGCCTCATTCTCATAAAGTCATTCATTAATGAATGACTTTGTGAATGAATAAGACTTGTACAGTAACATGCCGGAGTACTGCTCCAGCAACTGTTGCTACAAGCCTTATTCTCATAAAGTCATGCATTAATTCATCCATTCACTCCCCCAACCACCCCACCCCATCCATCTTCCATCCGTCAATCTCTGCGTCCATCCATCCGTCCATTCATCGATTCATCGATTTGTCCATCGAAGCCCTACCTGAACATCTAAACCCGGCCCAAAGATCGAAAATAAACCGACGCTCCATCCATCCACCCACCATCCATCCATCAATCCACCAATCCATCCATCTATCTATCCACCAAACAGCAACGCTGCAACAGCCAACCGCAGACCATCCAGTCATTCATCTACATTCAAACACTCGTCCATCCCTACATCTATCCACCCATCAAGTCATTAATTCATTCATGCATTCATTCATCCATCAATCCATCCTTACACCTGTTCACTAATAAAGTCATTCATTCACTTACCCACCATGTATGAAAACTGAAGTCCTACCAACCAATAGATCGAAACCCAGCCTGAAGATCCAAATCTTTTTAGGCTGTAGCCTACGTGCTGTTATGTTACCACTGAAGCTGCTCTCGCCTTTACGCTGGACAACATCTTCTCATCTCGGCCCCTATTATTTACGATCTTCACTTAACGAATTCCCTTCCTAACACGTCTCCACCCTTCCGTCACCTCATCACTAAAATTTGCAAATGGATCCACGGCCATAGCTGTTCCAACAGTTCCACGCCTCTGGAATAAACTCCAGCCAGAATTACGACGACTCTTATCCATCCTCCGAACTCCGAAAATCCTCACATCTTGACAATCTTGCTATCTGTAATTAAGCTTATCTTGCTATCTCTCCACCGGTCTTTCACTCGAAACTGAAAAAGCTGCTCTTTCACAAACCCTCTTCTGATTTCCCCTCTTCCGCCTTAGGCCTACATATCTCGCTGCATCAATTCTAAGCACCGTCCACCTTAGCCTTCTGACTGTCTGCCCGACTAACCCTTTGGATCTTGAGCGGCAACCAATTTTGACCCTACCTGCATTTCGATTTTGTTTTGACCAAGCGCCTGTGAACATAGGCGCAACCACCCTATGGGACCCGTGGGACGCGTCCCCCACCTTTCGAACAGGTTGGGACGGTCCCCCAACTTTTGAAAATTTTGAGGTAAACAATTAAGAGCCCAAAATGCACTCCATTTGGTATCAAATGCTCAAAATTGCGTCGGCTTACGACACTCCCCCATACCCCTAGTCTTTTATATAGGCGCTTCTTCCCGAAGGCAATCGCAGCTTCGCGCCTTTGGCAATCGCAATTCCCCTATTCACAGATTCTACTAGGTCCCCCAACTTCTGGACCGTGGTTGCGCTGCTGCCTGTGAAGAAATTGGCTCTCGCGACTCCGCTTTTTGGGCGCTGCAGATCTATTACGATTACCTTCAACCACTATAGTTTCTACATTTTGGGCCGCAGTCTGCGATCTTCGGATCTCTGACAAGGAATGGTATCGACTGCCAGTGTTTATAGCTTATTCGTTGCTCAGACTCCTTTTCTTCTTTCAAGAAACACCTCAAACTCACTATTTCTCAGTGGCCTTCAAATGTCTGGCTATCGAACAGCTCCTCACCTGGCGACTGACTAGGCTAACCGTGTCTCAGATTCGCATTTCTGTGAGACTGCACGCATTAAAAATAATCGTAATAATAATAATAATAATACAATACAATACAACTTGTATTTATAATGCGCCTTAATAAAACAAAGTCTTACTCAAAGGACGCGTTACAATGTAGGGTCTACTTAGGCCTACTAATCATAGTAGGCTAGGCCTACTTAGAGAAGAGATAAGATTTAAGTTTAGATTTCAAAATATTAATTGAGGATGATCTTCGGATTAGTTCTGGTAGAGAGTTCCATTCAGCTGGACCAGCTACTTCAAACATTCTGTTTCCAAATTGTAGATTTGTTCTTTTGATTACGAAGTCTCTTTTCGAAGCCGATCGCAATCCACGTCTTGATTCAAGAGCAGCACGTGCATGGTGTGACTATGGATGATAAGTAGGCTAAGGAGGAGCAGAACCTGACATTATTTTGAACACGAGAAGACAGATTTTAAATGATATCCGAGCCTGAATGGGTAACCAGTTAATTGCTGAAGGGAGTTGCAATGTGATGTGATCTCTAGGGCCAAGGTTCTTGACTATAGACGACCTGCAGTGTGGATAACAGAGGAACTCAGGTAAGCGGTTAAATACACAGTAATAATAATAATAACGTGCGAATGTTTGGCATACAGTTACAGTTAATGGGCTAGGTAAGCTGTGTAAGCTTTTATTGCCCATATGTCTTTGCATCCAATTGTCCAGTTTATGTTTAAATGTGGGCAAGCTTGTTGCAGTCACTACTTCCTGTGGTAGCTGGTTCCAGCGATCCACAATTCTTTCGCTAAAAAAGAATTTTCTAACGTCCAAACGCACATGTTCACGATAGGCCTACAGTTTCATGTTATGTCCTCGCAAATTTACACTGGTTGCATTTCTAAAGAAAGTCTTTTCGTCGATATTTTCCAGACCATGGAGGATTTTGTAGGTTTCGATCAGATCCCCCCTCATTCGTCTTCTTTCCAAGGAAAAAAGACCTAGCATTTGAAGTCTTTCTTCATACGGCATTCTAGCCAACGCATGAAGCGTGGAAATCTAGAGATATAAGAGGCGATCAGGATGGAAAGGCCAAACTCATAATTTTCCTTTTCACAAACCGTGAAAATTCCATGGATAAGAGTACCCAGGTCCCAGAGAGAAACGCCAAATGTTAATTCGAAATTAATCATTTCCCCTTCACTAAGCGTGGAAAACCATGCATAGCCTAAGGGCTATCTGGACAGAAACGCCAAAATGTATTTTCCTTTTTATAAAGCGGTGGAAATTTCTGGTTAAGGGCAACCAGGAGAGAAACGCCGAAAATGTTTATTTTTCCCTTTCATTAAGCGTGGAAATGTCTGAATAAGGACGTTAAACCGATCGGCCGTTTGCGTTTTATGCCAAGCATTCTAACATAACAGAGTAGGCCTGGATCTACAGACTGGGTTTGGATCTCTTGGTAAGACTCAATCTTCATACAGGGTGGGTGGATGAATGAATGGCTTGATGAGTGAATGGGTGTAGGGCCTAAGGATTTATGCATGGATGATTTCACGAATGATACGATGGGTGGATGCCTGGATGGATGGAAGAATAGATGAATGGACGAACCGTGAGCAGTGGTTAAAGTGGTTTGGGTGAGCAGTGGGAAGTTGGGAACTCCGAAGAAGAGTTTTAATGGAACGCATGTGTTACCCAGGGTTCCATCGCATGGTGGGCAGTGGGAACGCAAGCAAAGATCTCGAGAGCAGTGGGAACGCCGTTCCCACGCGTTCTCACCCACTTTAAACACTGACCGTGAGGTTATGAGGGAGACGTTACTCACGTTAGGTATCACATTTCCGCACAGATTTCATCATTTTATATGACCAGAATGAAGATTTATGACTTTTATCCATACCGGTTTCCATGGTGATCGGAGGCATCTTGTGATAATTTTCATTGTCGGATTTTGCAGTAATCTGCCAAGACAAACGCGAAATTCTGCCTGATTCGTCAATAACTATAGTCTAGGACTCTAGGCCTACCTATTTAAATATGCTGTTCTGAAGTCATTCTGGCATTATTGAAATTTCGTCATGTTTTCAAAAAACCTTGATGCATGGTTAGTAATTAGGCCAGTGATTTTTTCTGACAAAAATACCGACCTCATCCAAACATGGTGATTTTAGGTGATTTTGTGAGGGAGACGTTAGGTATCACATTTCCGCACAGATTTCATCATTTTATATGACCAAAAGGAAGATATATCACTTTTATTCATCCCGGTTTCCATGGTGATCCGAGGCATCTTGTGATTATTTTCATTCTCGGATTTTGCAGTAATCGGCTAAGATAAACGCGAAATTCTGCCTGATTCGTCAATAACTATATAGTCTACATGTCTGATGACTTAAGCTTTAATACTCATATCCAACGACTTTGCTGTCAGGCCCGTCAATCCTTTTACGCTTTGCGAACTTTGGTCGCCCATGGCTTGCGTGGTATACATTTGTATGACGTTGTGCGAGCCACTACCTTGGCAAGAATGCTGTATGCCTCACCCGCGTGGTGGGGTTTCGTGGGTCAGCGTCAGTGCCGGCGCCAGGATTTCAGGTTTGGCGGGGGCTAAAGCTCCAAAACCTTCGTTTTTGTCCCCTCCTCCCTGTGATTTGCAGTGATTTCCCACTTTTGGGGGGGCTGAGCCGCAGTTGGGGGGGCTTAGCCCCCTACCCCCTGGCGCCGCCCGGTAACCGTTGAATTGAGCGCGCACATTTCGCCGACCTTCATCTCAGCGACCTCAATTCGCCGCCGCGAAACACAGCGCCTACACAATTCGGCGCCATCAAACACAGCGACTACACAATTCGCCGTCATTCATTTCAGCGACTCTTTATTTTAATGATAAACTTTCAAACAGTTTAAATTTAAATTTAAGGGGGAATAATTCAAATCGTTTGTTCCGTTATTCAGTTAGCCTACATGTTAAGTAGGCTAGGCAATAGCTAAACCTGGAGGTTCAAGTTGTGCGAGATGCCACGCAAATAGTCCAGAAGCGGTCGATTGGCATAATCCAACACGATGGTTTTAATGCGTTCCGCTGTGTCTCTGTAGATACGACGACCGCCAGCAGGATTCCTACCGGCGATGTACTGCTCAATTGCAATTTCATTCATGCTCTGCTCTTTCTTCAAAGCAGATATGAATTTTTTCCAAATTGAAGGGTGATTAGCTCCCAGAAGTTCGCTGAAGCCCCGGTGCCATCCCTCGACCGCGTTGTTGGTCTTCGGTAGGTCACCATAAACAGCATCAATACAATTCCAAGAGGCGTGTGGAAATAGAGGTTCTGCTCTGCCTCCACGTCTGTTAGGTCTGCCAATCCAAGGGTCCTCAAAGTGATTTACGAGATCGCGAACTACCTCTTCGTGCTGCTGAAAAACGGTGAGTCCACAAACTGCTCAAACGTTGGACAATGTCTACGACGGTATTTAGCAACGCCCTTTTGAAGCAGCGCTGAAATAAATGGCGGCGAGTTGTGTAGTCGCTGTGTTTGATGGCGCCGAATTGTGTAGGCGCTGTGTTTCGCGGCGGCGAATTGAGGTCGCTGAGATGAAAGTCGGCGAAATGTGCGCGCTCAATTCAACGTAAACCGCGCCGCCTCTGGTCAGCGTGACAAAGAGCGGTTTGAAGTCTTGATGCGTCGCTTGATCCGCTATCACTATCTTTCTGGAGATTCCCTGTCTTTTGAGCAACTATGCATAAAGGCTGATTCCCGCCTTTTTTCATCGATTCTGGTGGCATGTTTTACATGAATTGCTTCCCCCCAATTAAAACTTCTAAGTATTCCCTCCGTCCTCGGGCTCATGACCGTATCATTGCTCCCGCAGATAATTTGATGCGTAAACATTTAATCTCTACGATGATATATAAGGTCTAAGCAACATTGACTGACTTCTTAGGTAGGCCCTAGGTTAAATGTGGGACTATAATGATTTTGCACCAAGGTGCTGACACCAAAGTGCGATTAGCAATTGGTTAATAAAGAATACACTTACTTACTTACTTACCTATTTGAATATGCTGTTCTGAAGTGATTCTGGCATAATTGAAATTTCGTCATTTTTTCAAAAAAACCTTGATGGTTAGGCCAGTGATTTTTTCTGAGTTTCTGACAAAAATATCGACCTCGTCCAAACATGGTGATTTTAGGTGAGGTTGTGAGGGAGACGTTTGGTAGGCTATCACATTTCCGCAGAGATTTCGTCATTTGATATGACCAGAATGAAGATGTATGACTTTTATCCATACCGGTTTGAATTGTGATTCGAGGCGTCTTGTTTTGATTTTCATTCTCGGATTTTGCAGTAATCAGCCAAGATAAAGGCTAAATTCTGCCTGATTCATATATAACTATAGTCTAGCTACTCAAAGATGTTGTTTTAAAGTGATTCTGACTTACTCTAAATTTTGTCATTTTTAAAACCTTGATGGTTAGTCCAGTGTTTTTTTCTGACAAAAAATTTGACCTCGTCCAAACATGGTGATTTTAGGTGAGGTTGTGAGGGAGACATTAGGTATCACATTTCCGCAGAGATTTCGTCATTTGATATGACCAGAATGAAGATATATGACTTTTATCCATACCGGTTTGAATTGTGATTCGAGGCGTCTTGTTTTGATTTTCATTCTCGGATTTTGCAGTAATCAGCCAAGATAAAGGCGAAATTCTGCCTGATTCATATATAACTATAGTCTAGCTACTCAAAGATGTTGTTTTAAAGTGATTCTGACTTTAAATTAAATCTTACTCTAAATTTTGTCATTTTTAAAACCTTGATGGTTAGTCCAGTGTTTTTTTCTGACAAAAAATTTGACCTCGTCCAAACATGGTGATTTTAGGTGAGGTTGTGAGGGAGACATTAGGTATCACATTTCCGCAGAGATTTCGTCATTTGATATGACCAGAATGAAGATATATGACTTTTATCCATACCGGTTTGAATTGTGATTCGAGGCGTCTTGTTTTGATTTTCATTCTCGGATTTTGCAGTAATCAGCCAAGATAAAGGCTAAATTCTGCCTGATTCATATATAACTATAGTCTAGCTACTCAAAGATGTTGTTTTAAAGTGATTCTGACTTACTCTAAATTTTGTCATTTTTAAAACCTTGATGGTTAGTCCAGTGTTTTTTTCTGACAAAAATTTGACCTCGTCCAAACATGGTGATTTTAGGTGAGGTTGTGAGGGAGACATTAGGTATCACATTTCCGCAGAGATTTCGTCATTTGATATGACCAGAATGAAGATATATGACTTTTATCCATACCGGTTTGAATTGTGATTCGAGGCGTCTTGTTTTGATTTTCATTCTCGGATTTTGCAGTAATCAGCCAAGATAAAGGCTAAATTCTGCCTGATTCATATATAACTATAGTCTAGCTACTCAAAGATGTTGTTTTAAAGTGATTCTGACTTTAAATTAAATCTTACTCTAAATTTTGTCATTTTTAAAACCTTGATGGTTAGTCCAGTGTTTTTTTCTGACAAAAAATTTGACCTCGTCCAAACATGGTGATTTTAGGTGAGGTTGTGAGGGAGACATTAAGTATCACATTTCCGCAGAGATTTCGTCATTTGATATGACCAGAATGAAGATATATGACTTTTATCCATACCGGTTTGAATTGTGATTCGAGGCGTCTTGTTTGGATTTTCATTCTCGGATTTTGCAGTAATCAGCCAAGATAAAGGCGAAATTCTGCCTGATTCATATATAACTATAGTCTAGCTACTCAAAGATGTTGTTTTAAAGTGATTCTGACATACTCTAAATTTTGTCATTTTTAAAAAAAACCTTGATGGTTAGTTCAGTGATTTTTACTGATTTAGATTGTGGAATGAGTTCTGCAATTTCTGGTTTATACTAAAGTTTTTGTTCATGAAGGTGAGCTGTTTTAAGTGACCTCAATGATTTTTTCCACAAAAACCATCAAGTATTTGAGATTGACTAGTTTTTGGCATGATGGTTTGGTTTATTTTTCACATTGTATTAATGGCAATGAAGCAATTGATGCTTCCCTTTTGGTTTCCAATGTGACTTGCCTTGAATTTGGGAAGCACTCCGATTTTGTTGCACTTGACCACTGGCATTGAAACAGGCCTTTAGCATTAAGACTGGCACCATAGAAGTTTCAAAATTGGATTATAGATGTATAGAAGTTGGCAAAGGGATATATTGAAAGTTGAGTTTGGATTTAACACTTTGATGACGAGAATGCACTAAAAGTGACTTGGAAACCAATGCAGCTCATCATTTAGGTGTTAAGCTGATCATCAGTTTTGTTGTACAGAAGTTTTGTAAGAAATATGTTGAAAGTTATGGGTATACTATTATAAACCAATAGGTTGTAATAGATTGTATATTTACAAGTGCATATTTATACAGTATTATATATAAATTTATATTATATATACGGGTAGTATGTATAGTTCACTACTGTATATATTTAGCCCCAAGGAAATGCGTTGGTATAGGGAAGAGTTGCAACAGTCCTGCTCCCACTGCCAGTGGTGGCGCCAGAGGGGAAAGGGGGGGCTTCTTCCATGTTTGGCATTACCTTTCCCATCCCTCTTTGCAGATGCCTGGACTGCAGTGCAGCAGTATAGATTACATTAAGCTAACCCAGAGAATGGTTGCATAGGAATTTTGTCAGGGTACGTTGAAAGTCACCCACAAACATTTAAATTCAAAATTAGATGCATAATTTGCAATTACATTTCCAGGGCTCTATTGCAAATGCTACTGTAAAAAAAGCACTTGCTGAAATATCATAGACCTCAATATCTACATGTATGTATGTATGAGCACTTGTTATAGCGCCCCTTCAAGATTTCTACTGAGAGGCGCTCCCGACTACAGCGCGGACACTGAATCAGAGTTTCACGCCGAAGCGCACGAGCAATTGCGAGTGAAGGACTTGCCCAGAGCCCCTACGTGGCGGCTTGAGGTGGATTCGAACCCGCAACCCTCCGGCTGCAAGGCACCGAACATACCCTACATCACCGCGCCCCACGATGTATGTGCATGCACATATTCATGTATTTATATACACGTACGTTTTCAAAGGGTTTTGTACTACTGGAAGCAGGGCACAAGATTTTCATAAAAGAACGCTGTTTCCTTTGTAGAATGTTTTATTAATGCATATAGCTGGGACTTTAAAGCCACAGATCAGCTTTCGAACAGGGACTCATTATGAAACATTTATTACAGTGCACAACTTAGTATGGCTCCAAAAGCATACAAAAGAACGTAACAGTAGTTGCCAAGCAATACAAACACTGCAATACTACTGCATCAAAACTCTCACTACGGACGGGTACTAGTATAAAGTATCCAACTTATGGTACCAAGTACCTGAGACACTACACTATGTAAAGTATTCATAAGAGGCATGTATGGTATGCAATTCAAGGTATGAGCATTGGGTACTTGATTGTTAGGTTACTCATCAATACTGGTATTCATTCCAACAAGGTATCATAACAAGTTACTTTGTGATGTATTGCACCTGGCCATTTAAGGCAAGACAGCATAACTGCATTTACACAGGACAAAGCATCAGCAAATTTATATCGGCGACCAATTACAAGGCACTAATTTATGCAACAGGTAGTCAAAGAACTCTTAAGGTACTCGCTGATACTGTTAAGGCACTCGTTAATGCAAAAGGTCTGATTAAAAATAATCCAAAGCACCAATTCAAACTTAAAATACCTGATTGTTGCAAGCTACCTGACAAACCCAAGAACATACATGTTTCTGCACAGCAGCTGTTTTAGCAAGGTATGTAACAGGTATACAATAAATTAAAAGCACACACCACCCCCAAATGGGTTGTATATTATAGAATATGTAATTCATCAGTTAGCCATTTTTCAGGCACTCTATAAATAGCCCGATAGATCACAATACATACAGTTGGGTTTGACAAATGTGATTGAAGCAAACAATGGCATTCAAACAATAGGGCAAGCTTTGCTTACTGGTTGCATGGCAAAATTGCTTTAGACAATCTGTTACAGTTTACATAACAAAACTGTAATTCAAATGCCAAATACAATTTGACCTGAAGATACCAAGTTTCCCACAGGGACATAAAAGTTTCCAAATATATAACACAACAGCTAATATGGTAACATGCTTTGCCAAATCAAAATTTCGCACGTCATATAACTTTGCGAACTGTAACGTGACATTTGTATATATGCTTTTTTCTGCAGTAACAGCTGATTTCGTGCAACCAGATCTGCATTTACTGTTATCAGAAATGTATGCAAGTACTCTGACAGTGATACTCTGGGTAAAAACTGGTCACTAAAGTCTGCTATGAAATGAAATCTTCCATCTTCCTCTTCCAGTATCTCATGAAACAATTTAAGTTTCTCTTCAAAGCAATTGAAGTTTCTTATCCAACAAATGTTTCTTATTGACAACGCTGAGCTGATTTACATGATAAACTATATGGAAAAAGATATAGCGAACTACCAGTTTACAGGATTTACTAAGTGTTAAATTACTGTATCTGTTTTAGCCCACGCTTACGAGCAACAGGTACGAGGTAATCAACTGCAGGTATATGAGACTATGTAGGTGAGAAAAATCAAGAGGATTTTCTCCTTAGAAGCTCTTTTATGTAGCAGGCCATAGGATTTCAACATGTTTGATGGGTAAATAAGTGCAATGATTGTAAGTCAACCAAGAGACACAAGGTGCATGACAACACAACAAGTGGAGTCAGACAGCCAGATACTGCAGATAGATCAGACACCTAAGGCAACACAGATGGAAAACTAAACATTTATTACGTTAATATATTATTGGAGAAGACGATCAGAGAACATAAAGGCCGTTAAAGAAATAATTCTGGTAACTTAAAATGAAGTACTGGTATTAAAATTTTGGTTCCACATAGATGTTGGGCAGGATATAATTATATGAAATTATTTATGGTAAAAACCTACACCAGTACCTAGAAATGACTAACAAATCACACAACTATCTGGTAAACAACAGAACTTGGAAATGAATCCAGTATCTGGAAAGTGATAAGAAAACAACTTATACAAAAAATCTATAAAATTGTAAAGGTAAGCATACAGGAAGTGGTCAACTAAGCACTGAACACATTAACTGGGAAAAGATGTAAAACATTCATAGAAAAGACTTACAATAATCAATTGGGACAAAAACAATGCAGAACAGCCTTAAAACCTGTATCATTTCTCATGACCAAATACAGTATAATTTTTCCAAACAGCATTAAAATATTAAGTATACTTCAGTGAGACTTGGTACAATCAAACATTTCTTGAACATCAGCATGTACTGTCCACAGATACTGATATTAGCACAGTAATTATAGGCAATTTCTTTTTCATCAGAGTATGCCAAATTGCATCTCTGCTTTTGCCAGACATGAAGAGCAGATCAGAATTAGTTTTCAGTTTTCAGAGAGGTTTGAAACTGACATTGAGAGGACAGCAACAACCTCCCAAGACCAAAACACAATTTCCTAATCAGCTGTGCAAAAATGAAAAGGCAACAATTGACCAATTTTACAAAAACCGATCAAGAAAATTTACACGAAACATGACAATATGTACATGAAAATGTATGTAAAAACAAGGAATGACGGGCATTGATTTGCAAAGCATCTTTCAAACCATGTAAAAACATATTAACCATTAAACCGAGTAAGTTTACATCCACCTTATAAATGCCCACTTAAGAGCATGTATGTAGGTTTGATTCAGCCACAGTTCCTATATGGGACATTTAACGCATACTTTTATGGTTAGCAGCAAGCACAATAATCAAATGTGGGTAGCTGAGAAGTAAGTTTCTCTCTTCATCTCTGAACTTGTCTGTCACTCTTCTAATGACTCTTGCTCCTACTGATAATAGAAATCTTTCCAGAATTACCATTATCAGCATATTACAATTACACTTTAAATATCATCCTGATAAGTTTCCATTTCTTTGTGTAGTTCTTTGTTAATCATTTATCTAGTACTTCTAAGTTCTAATTAATGAAAATGGTGAAGTTGTTGTACACTAAACACTAACATAACTCAAAGGTCGCCTACTCAGTAATTGTAAATTATAACTTCTATCGTGCGTGTTTAATGCACATGGCATCAACCAATGGCATACAAAACCAAACTGTAATCAGGTGACCGTGTGTGGTAGGAGGATACGTGCCAATGGTGGCTTCCAGTCTTTATGTCATCTTTCAATTTTCATTTAACCTGTTTCACTGATTGGTTTACATATTGTTAGGATGCTATATACACTTTCTAACTGTGTTTATTAGATGTCTGTACACCAAAGTGAGAATAGCAATTGGTTAATAAAGAACTTACTTACTTCTGAACATGAAAACCGAAAGTTACAAGGTGGACATACTACGAATAATTTCCTACAACACTCATTAATTTCTTCGTTCTTTCAGAACATTTACTTAGCGCCCTTGAGTAATTTATTCAGAGGTTCTCCCATCCCAGACTAAGAAAAGCAGGACACTATTATTTAAGCTCAAAAATGTAGAACATCCCAAGAGTGACCAAAAAAACTAGTTTACGAGCAAAATGCAATCGTAATATGCTATTATGATTGGGCTAAAACATGCTGACTTTACCGGAAAGACAACCAAGCAATTTAACAAATGGGTAGTATCTCTTAATGGGTGATATGACCCAATTAACAAACTGACGTTAACTTGCTGTACCAGGATTCAAACAGCAAGTACAGAGATCACAGGCTGATACACGACCACTTGGCTGCTCTACTACTGAAATTATTTTTGCTACTGTTACTAATACTACAGCTGTTGTTCTTAGGTCAGTATGTAAGCAAACAGCTTCAGAGGTGAATGCCTAACTAAAACGGACAACAAAGCAAAGACAAGCTAGAAAAACAACCTCAGCAACAAAACTGCAACAAAAAATGCATAGAATGTACAACAACAACGTACAGCGAAGAGCTGCTTGTGCAACAAGCCACACTCGACCAAACAATCCATCTGAAAACTGAATCTCAAGATTCTCCAAAACAATGATTCCCATTCTTTAACCAGCAAAACTCAATAATATTGCTTTCTAAGGCACCTTGGCACGGTCAGACACCAGCAAAGGCAAGCCATTCCAGAACATCACAATCCCTCCATTTTATTTAAATTCCAAGTGCTACACAATAAAATTATTGTGAGGATTCTATTATTAACATTTAAAAATATAAAAATAAAAAATGTTATAATGAAATATATATAAATAAATGTATATAATAAATAACTATCATTACTTTATTATTGTTGTTATTGTTATATTTTAGTACTATCTTTTTGCCCCAAGGTGAAAAGGATCATCCCTCATGGACTTCAACATTATTTAGAAACATAGTATTATTATTATTATTATTATTAAATCCCTCAGGTGTGAGATATTAACAAGTAATGTAAACTCTGAAGTGGCCATCCTTGTCAAGACCTGGAAGAGCAAATGTGTTGTGGAAGGCAATAGCATTGAAATGTTGAATCATGACTGACAGGCACTGGAACAAGTAACTGGTTTCTCTTGGGTCACCCGAAATTTGGCCCAGGAGACGACCCAGGTCGGTAAGAAAGGCCTGTTCCATGGCATTAATTGGTCCCATGGTTTCAAAAGCCAATGGGACAAAGTTTTAGGATTGCATCAGTTGAGCGTATTTAGCAATTTTTCCTGGCTTCAGCTACTTCTGCAGCTCCTCCCATCCAGTAAGAGGCTGTGGCCAGGTAAGTGTCTGCAATTGTGACATCCCAGGTTATTATTATTATTATCATTATTATTATTATTAAATAAAGCTGGATGAACAGAATTTATTCCTGTTCCAGAGTCTACCTTTATCATCCAATAGTTCCATGCAGTTGCCTTCCATAGCACTTCGTTCACAAATCCTACTGGCAGCAAAAACCCAGCCAATCCAAATGAAGCCTCTCTCTTACTTCATTATTGCAACTTGTTTATCAAACTGCAGTTGAAGCATGCTTGTTCAGTAAATAAATAACAACTATAGGTAAACTACAAATGCAAGTTTAAAAAATAAAAGCAGTAGAAGATTTTTGTTTATGCATCAAACTATTTCCAATCCAAGGCACAGTCGGTTGAAAGGAGGCACACAGTGATCAACCTCTGGAACAGATTCTCATTAAGTTTGTTATTTATGGAACCACTGTTTTCATGGGTTTCAATTCTTCATGCAATTCATCAGACGTACTTTGAGAGAGTATCATGGATTTGCTTTGCCGATTCCTTTGGGCAAAGTTTCATGGGGTTCATTTCAAATTAAACTCCTTAGTTATTCTTATGAAAACTTTTCACATGATTTACGTAAACGATGCCAAACACAAACTTTTGGGGTAAAGCTTAACGACGTTAGCTTACATGCAACCTCTAGACGACAATATTAGATGGCGTGGATGAAGCAGAGCTCGTTGGCGAGTAGCTCGTAGGTACTGCACTTTGCTCGTCTGTACTTTGCTGGTTTCGTTCACAATGGCGAACATGTTTTTCGAGGTCCGATGGTAGTGTGAAGTTCACTTCGCAGAACTTGCACTGGTAGATGTGAGCACCAAAGAGTCCATGAGTCTTCATGTGACGAGTTAGTTTGCTCGACTGAGCGCAAGCGTACGTACACACCATGCACTTGTATGGTTTCTCGCCTGTGTGTGAACGCCGGTGGACAGTTAGGTTGCTACAGTTGCGAAATACCTTGCCACAGTACTCACAGGTATCGTTACGACGACGCTGGTTTGGTGCTATCACGCTACCACCGGCAACAGGATCAGGGCGCGTTGCATTCGGATTAAAATTTTGGGCGGAATCATGGATTGCTGGACTGGTTTGAGGAGGAATCCAAAGGGTGCTTGAACGGTTCGACTGGCGACCAGATTTCAGTCCACTTTCTCTTCCAAAAGCCTCAGTGTCCAGCCTCAGCCACTTTTTCCCATCACTAGTTTTGGAAAATTGTGGCTCATTCTGTTGCCCAGAATGTTCTTCTAAATTTTCTGTTATGTCCGGAGCCTCTGATGGATCCCTGTCCGTTGTTGTTTGCTCAGCTAATGCCTGTCTGTACGCAGTGTCATATTCGGCGATCTGACAGAGCCCGGATCGGCGCATGATCTCACCGAGGATCGTTCGATTTGGCTCCACGTTCAAAGAACCTGAATTCTCTTTACAAGTTTTCCTCTCCTTGTGATCTCTCAAGAGATCTTCTCTCATATCCTTCCCTTCTGGTACTCTCAGAATATCACATTCTAATTTGTCATCCTCCTCGTCCTCATCCTCCTCCTGCTCCTCCTCTGCTTCAAGTTCATCTTCTTTGGCTCTAAAATCGTCACTTGCTATATCAACCACTTTGTGAGCCTGGGTTTTCCAAGCTGTTCTCGACGTACGGTCATTCTCTGCCTTTCTGAGATGGAAGCCAGACACGGAAAGTTTTGACGACCTCTGATCCACGCTCTGTCCAGTCACAACCGGTAAAGACCTGCTTCCTGCAAGACCCTGCTGTCTGTCTTGGATGTTTAACAGCGGGTCATGAAATGCACCGGCGAGAGAAACGCCGGCCTCCGAAGATGGTTGCATCTCACGTGGATGCGCCTCATAGCAGTGTACTAACAGACTGCTGTGGAACTTGAAATGTCTTTGGCAGATATGACATTCGTGCGATGCCTGCCCACCCGAAGACGTTCTCTCAGAGGGCAAAAGGTGATGAAAAGGCGAGATGCGACCAATCTGCGATGGAGGCGACTCAGGAAGCATCCGAGTGTCTGAGGAGCGCTGGTCGGCAAGCTGTCGCAGACGTCGTGAGCAGATGCCGTGTGTAGGCACCGGGGTGAAGGCGAGTGAAGGCTCGTACAAGCTTGCGACAGACGAATATGGAAAGATGGGAGCAAACGAGAGCTCTGAGTTCAATCGACGGTCTTCCGGCGGTGATCGGAAGAGCCCACTACTCCTCTTGGACTCATTCCACCTGCAACTTGGGGAAATACTGGCGTAGCTTCGGCAAGTTGCTGTTGGCAGTTCTTCAGCGGCAGGGTTCAATGGCAAGTCGTTTAGCCTAGCACAGTTCGAGACACTTTTCCTCACAAAGGTTTCGCCTGGAAGAAGCGAAGAAGATTGGGACGGACTTGGGGACAGCCGGGCATCATCAGAGGATAGGTTTTCCTCAGATGTTGGATATTTTCGTTTGGATACAGAGCAAGGAGAGGCAACTGGAAAGACCGACGTAGGTGGTGATGTGCCCTGTCGACTGGATATGTTAGAGATGTCATCTGATATGAGGCTTGGATGTGCAGCACTGGCTGGCTGTGGAGAAGGGTCGGCTTTGCGGTAGACGGCGATTTTGTGGACCTTTTCGGCATGCTGTAGCAATGACCAGGATGATGTGAACGTTTTGATGCACACAGCACATCGAATGCCAAATGGCTCTATGGAATAACAACACAAAGATATGTTAGGTAACTTTTAACTAAATTTAACGACTTTAATTGAGAACCTCAATACTGACGCTTGAAGAAAAAGCCTGGATGCTCCCAATATGTAGCACAAACAACAACTCAACACAGAGTGTTTTCCAGAGCAGAGACTAAAAGCAAAAAACTACTGGTAAACAGATTTTGGAAAACATGGGTATAACATGACTTTTAATAAGCTGAGCTCCAAATCTTTTTCTCTGTCTTAGAAACCCTGCAATTCATACTCTTTGATGATCAATTTCTCCTAACTTATTCAAAGTTGTTTCTTTCCATCTGACAGTGATCATAAACTACTCAGTGATCAATGATTAACAAATCACAATACATTACATTACCTTACTTTTCTTACATGTTTTTATATTCTGAAGCAAACAGTTACTCTTCTTTCATCTTTAAAATTTAACATCAGGCTGATCTAACATCACAAATCCACAAAGCATTCCTGCTGACCTAATCTACCATATGCAGATATATAGAAATTAATGTAATCAATTGTAAGCAGTGTTTCCGTTAGAGTCCAAAAAGAGGACGTATTTACACCCTGACCTAGAATATTTTTGGACAAACTCATGTATTTCACTATTAAACCGCAAAAATTTGGACGTTTTGGACGTTATTTACGGACGTAAACAGACATTTGAAGCGTTTAACGGAAACACTGATTGTAAGCAGACATTTATGCAGTGACAAGGAAATTCCTCAACCAATGTAATAAGAAGACGAAGAAGAGCAGTACCTTAAGCTAGCCCTGAGGCAGCCGTGGGTATGAAGTTTTAGCGACTTCATTTTCTTAGCCATGGCATAGAAGGGCGGGTGGCCAATCCTCTCCCTCACTGTCTCATCTTCCCACCAACAGTCTATAGATATACGGTCCGAGTACTCATTATATAGCTAAAATGACTAGGAAGGGGCGCAGGTGGAGCATAAACCTCAAACCAAATTTTGCCTTGGTGGAGATAAATTTAGTTCAAGATTTCTGCTCGTAATAAACAACAAAGAAAACAAGATCACTCTTTCTATCATACCAGATAATCCTTTGCCAGCTGGGCTTTCAACGTCGACCGATACCTCCTGGTTTTTCGACGCAGAGAATCCACCATTAGCCTGATCTTCGTCCTCTGAACCATCCGATTCATGCAGACCATGCCCTGCACAAGCATCCCGGTGCAGTTGCATACCAGTTTCTCCCTTCGTTTCTGCGTTGTCCGAAAGGCCAAGTGCACGGTCACATGGATTTACAGCCATCTCCTGTTTGCCATTATCAGACACGGCACATTCACGCTCTGGTTGAGCACAGACATACTCCGATGGAGCATGACTGTGTTCCAGTGGAGCAGGATCTGGTTGAGCACTTGACTGGTGGTGGCAGACAGAGGCCTTGTGTTCTATGAATGCAACAATCTCACTCAACATGAAGACTCTCCGACAGCCACCACACGTCAGGAGGTCTGGCTCTAGAAGAGAAAACAACGTCACCTAAACTAAGACTGCACTGCTTATTTATTAACATTTTCATCATAAATAAAGACAAAATTGTTGGGTAGTTACCATAGCTAATTATTATGTTCTGATCACAATAGCTGACCATTGGTTAGAGCGCTCGGCCTGTAACGCACAGAGTACGGGTTTGAACCTCCACTCACGCGGTCATTACGTATGGATCTTGAGCAAGTCCTTCACTCACAATTGCCCCATCAAGGTTCTGTCGTATGGTTATGTGTGCACTTCTGAACTTTGGAAGAGGGCAATATCAAATACAATGTAATGTATTTTACTATGAGGTTTCCAAGCAATTATTATTAAAATTAATTAGTTATATCATCCAGAAGATCCGTCTCAAGTCTCAACACAGACTGGATGTTGACCTGATTACCCTTGGCTTTGGTTAATTCTTGAGCATTAGGACGGACGCTGTATAAGTTACTAATTAATTAATAATACATTGGTATTCATACTGACCGCATATGGTAATATCTCACTTATTAATAATTACTAAAAACTTCACAAGCATAAGGTACAGAAGGATAGATATTCGGGTTAATCATAAATTAAGGTTAATTCATTCATTCATTCAAGGATTTATAAAGCACTTCTTCAAGGAAACTACTCAGAGGCAATTAATTGTTAATTAATTGTTAAAGACAAAAAGCACATGGTACCGTGGAGAACATGTTTATTTATAATTAATTATTAAAACGAGAAAATGTACCACGTAAGGTAGGATAAGTGCTTGTCTATCAGTGATTAGTAAGAACTATTACAATAAACTGTTCGTTTATAACAAAGTGTGGATATGGTATGTCAAAGGCAAACAAACAAACACCCTAGCCCCAAGCACCCTAACCCTCAAATGAAGACCATAAGGCAATCTTCAAATCCCCAGCAGCAGTTCTTTAACAAATTCATCCCAGTGTTTCCCACTGCAGGAGAAAGCCCCCATGCCACCCACCCCCTTCCACCCTCCTCTCCCTTCTCAGTGAAGCACCCCAGTGAGCAACAGAGTGGAAGGGGCGTCCTAATGGTACCAGAATTATAGACCGGCCACATCTTGACCAGACTAAGTAATGATGATACGCTGCCCAGTGGGTCAGTTTAAGGTCACCGCCCTCTCAGCACGGTCAGTTTAAGGTCGGCTTTCATTGCCTGACAGCACGCAATAGGTGACCGGCCACACTGTTAACGGGGCAACAGTTCCAGTATAACACAAGGGGTGAGGGACATTCATAAGGTCAGCGGTTAAGGTCTTCAGTGCTCCAGTTCACACGCCCATTGTCTCAGAGGTGAACCGCTCTCAGTACCCCTCATCCTCTGGGATTTACCCCTAGTTGCCCATTAGGCAGGTGGCAGCATATTCTCAAACACCCAGAACAAAAGAGATAAGTTCAAAAGATGGGAGTGGCTTATGGTGGCGGAGGGGTGGGGAACTCAGTACCCCTTGCTCTTCTTTCTCTTACTATCTTTCTATCTTGGTGCTCTGGAGACACTACTGTTGTCCTACAGTCATAAAGGCCACATTAAACGGTTGGCCACCCTTGATGGCCGCAGTGGGACAACATCCAATACTGTTGTAGCAAGACAGCAATCAGATCATCACGAGTAGGGGGGCATGGATAAAACTTTAGCCACGAGGACAAGGTGACTGTTACCGTACAGGTGACAGATCAAAAGGAACTGTTGCTTGGGTGAGCAAGGTCAAAGGTAAGAGATCAGGAAAGTTCAAGAAGTGTCTATGAGGTTCGGCAAGGTGTGGTTATTTAAGCCAAGACCATGAAATATAACCATAAGCTTAAAAAGTAATGTAAAACATGCTTAAACGGTAAAACAATGAAAGATCAGAAGGCATGGTAAGAGAAACTAGACACGACATGTAAGGATAAATCAAATCTTTAAAAAATTAACAAAAGAACGTTCAAAAGACAGGTATGGAGAGGTAACAAAGACAGAAGGGTCAGGTGATAAAAGATAGACAGGTGAAGTAAAATGGCAGATAGAAAGGTAAGCCCTCAATAGCTGCTCTATGAGTAATGTAAAGCAACGTACTTGAACATTAATACAGCGCCCCTGTGCTAGCCTATAACAATGATACCAACTGTCATTACCAACGAGTATATTACATCAGTTAGCAAAACAATGCATAGTAAGTTGAAAGAGTCACTGGTGGTGGGCCCACGCACACATGTGGAACCAACCAATGAATGATGGACTTCAGATCGATCCTCCCTCTTCCTGGCTCTGTCTCTGTCTGTCTCTGTCCTACTGCATGTCTCTGTCTTTTATCTGTTGACTGTCTCTGTCTCTATTCTCAGTCTGTCCAGCTACTGTTGGCTCTGATTCTTGCTCTTCCATTCCAGTTTCCAGCCCATCTTTTCCTACAGATTCCTCTCTTCTTGTTATTCATCCTCCTCTATCTCTGTTCCTTCCTTTCCATCTGTCTCTTTGTCTCAGAACTGGAACTGTCTCTTTCACTCTCTCCATCTTCCACTCTGCTTCCTCATCTACTTTCTTTGTCCACTCTTTTCCTTTTCCAACTCTCTCTTCCTTTCTGCCTTCTTGTTGTCTCACACTCAAACTCCCTATTCCACCCTCTTCTTCCTCCTCTTCTTCCTCTTGCTTTCTTCCTATTCCATGCTCTTCTTCTTCCATGCTCTTTCTCTTCCACTCATTCTTCCTCTTCCACTCCCTCTTCCTCCTCCAACTCTCTTCCTCTAACACTTCCTCTTCCAGCCCTCTTCCTTTACCATTCTCTCTTCTCCTCTCCAACTGTCTTCCTCTTCCATTTTCCCCCTCTTCCGTTATGCTCCTGATCCACTCTCTTCCTCTTCCTCTCTCAGTCATCCCATTGTCATCATTCTTTTCCTCTCCCTATCCCCATCCACACCCCTCCTCCACTAATAGAGCACACAAGTGCCTGTCAAAGCTTCCATAAAAAACAGCACCCCACAGCCACAAAAGCCACTACAACTGATGACTGCAAACAACCGCCCATCATTAGCGAAGACTTCTGGCACTCCAGTGAACATCGCTAATGACCCACCCGGTCAGTAAGCCGACCATCACCTCTGTGAGTGAGTGTGTGTGTCCTTTCGTCTGTCTGTGTCCCTCTGCCTCTCAAAGCACAGCCACAAAAACATATGGAAAGGATGATGCACCCATCCGGACAACAATGCAACAACAACAACACTGGTTGCGATGTGTAATTATCGTCCGGTCCCCCGCGCGGCCATTGTCCCACCGGCCAACCGACCGACCGACCCTCAGAGCGACCGACCGCCCGCCCGTCCGTCTTCGTCGGTGCCATTGAGCCCCGGCCACAGCAGAAGTCTATCGGTCACGCGCTCTAATCTCTTGCTCTACATCGAATAGGATGAGGAAAAATTTGAGACGGTTTAATTTGTGGTTCGACGGGGCCGGACAATGAAAGAGAGTCGAAAACATCTGCCCCAGACAGACATAGAGACGGACACACACAGGCAGACAACGACACGGACTGAAAACGACAGAGAAAGCGACACAGAGAGAAGCTGCCAGACACTGGATGAAGGGTTTTGGAGAAAAACAGACGCCAACTCAAGGCCAGAGATACTTATGCAGTTTGCATGCAGTATATACAGTTCTGCAGGTGCACTGGCGTCATCCTGGGGACCTTGGTGGTTGGGCTGTATACAATGCCTACAAGGGACCAGACGTGGGTCATTCGGGTCACTGAATGGCGACTCAGTCGTCTCTGCTGCCCCAGGCAAACAACCCCCCAACGTCTCACAGGCAAACACTGTGGAGTCCAAGGAATGACCTAATACAACGCTAGGTTCTTGATTTAATCTAACATTATAGCATGGTCTAATAATTATTAGTGGAAGGTGCATTGTCACAATGGTGATGCAGCAAACATCAGCTGCACTAGCTCAACACACACACACACACACGAAATGCCTTTGCAAGTTTGGAAGCACAGTTAAAATGCTTTTGGAAGCACAGATGAAATGCCTTTGGAATCACAGATGATATGCCTTTGGAACCACAGATGAAAGAAACGCTTTTGGAACCACATATGATATGCCTTTGGAACCACAGATGAAAGAAACACTTTTGGAACCACAGATGAAAGATATGCCTTTGGAACCACAGATGAATGCCTTTGAAACCACAGATGAAATGCCTTTGGAACCACAGATGAAACAACCTTTGGAACCACAGATGAAATTTGGAACCTGATATGCCTTTGGAACCACAGATAAAAATAGGATGAAATGCCTTTGGAGCCACAGATGAAATGCCTTTGGAGCCACAGATGAAATGCCTTTGAAACCACAGATGAAATGCCTTTGGAGCCACAGATGAAATGCCTTTGGAACCACAGATGAAATGCCTTTGGAAATGCCTTTGGAGCCACAGATAAAATGCCTTTGGAACAGATGAAATGCCTTTGAAACCACAGATGAAACGCCTTTGGAACCACAGATGAAATGCCTTTGAAACCACAGATGAAACGCCTTTGGAACCACAGATGAAATGCCTTTGAAACCACAGATGCCTTTGGAACAGATGAAATGCCTTTGGAACCACAGATGAAACGCCTTTGGAACCACAGATGAAATGCCTTTGAAACCACAGATGATATGCCTTTGGAACCACAGATGATATGCCTTTAGAACCACATAAGAAACGCCTTTGGAACCACTTCAAATCCTAGTCATGTCATCTTATGTTGTTTTAAAATGGCTGAAGCTCTGCCAGTCTCTGACTGAGATGAACCACTGAGATTACACTAACAGGATTAAGCTTTTCTTTCGACTGAGGTCAAAAGCATTTAGCATATTTTAAGAGAAAAGTACATCAGCAAGTACTGACTACTAATTTATCATCTGTGGTTACTGGGAAGACACTAAAGGCAGATAACTAGACATAGATATAGCTCCTTCACAGATACTCTTGAAGGCAATCTAACACCCAAGCCTTAACTGTAGAAACAAATGTTGCTGCCTTTCACAAAATAAAAAAGGCTGAAATATATATATATATATATATATTTATCTGCAGTATAATGCTACAAGATGCACATTACTGATTGTTAGTGGCTCTAGCCAGAAATAGTAATAAAATATATAGTAAAATTTTATTGGCCTTGACCTTCGATATAATGCAGTGCTATCAACTCCATGTATCCAATTTCATTACAGGCAGGTCAATAAACACCTTTCGTTTATCATAAATCACAGTTATAGTCATGCAGTCATCAATATATATGCAACACTTTGCAGAGGTTTTGAAAGGCACTGCATAAGTATTCATGCAGATGCATGTACATAAATACTTAAGTACACAAAGACTTTCTCAGCTCTGAACCTGCTGACATTTCCAAATGCATCCATTTGAAAATTTCCAACTGGCATAATTCCTGGAAATTAATGACACATCTCTTCATCTCCTTCACTTCTGGTATAGGGTCACTTCTGAGCAGAAATCATGAAAAGATGCTATATACAACAGACAACACTTTGTGCTAAACTGCACATAAAATGTACATACAAGATAATTAAAGTACATTACAGTATTAAAGCAGAAAGTCAAAGATTATGCGACAGACCCATGGCAACTTCTTCAACACTTCAATGACAAAAAGCTGCCTTGGTTTCCCAATCGCGTTTAATGATGATGATGATGATGATGATGATGATGATGATGATGATGATGATGAGTATGATGATGATGATGATGATGGCGACGACGACGACGATGATGGTGAAGATGGTGATGATGACGACAATGATGATGATGATAATAATATTCATTTATTAATTCGAACTGACAAGTATATGCAGTACGATTACATGTTATAGTAGTAACAGGTGATAACAAGTTTAACAGGAGTAAAATACAACTGTATGGCAACCTGTAAGGCGCCCATCTGTCCTACTGCTCATTTTACAGTCACCCCTAAGGAGTCAAAGGCTGAGTCAACCTTATGGGGCTAGCGGGTGGTATCGAACCTGCGTCTCTCTGATCTTCGTGACAGCGGGTTACCAGTCAACCATCTCCCCACCCCTAAATACACTCTTATCATTTTCGTGTTAAAGCAGATTACAAATTAGTAAGGAAAAGGTTGAAGGAAAGGATTTGCTAGGTGGAATAAGAGGTATCAAATCAAATCAAATTTAATGGAATCAATTCAGTGATTGTATCCCCGTCGCGGCGACGGGTGCGCACATTCACAATGCACAGAGTATATATAATACAATTATAATATATATTTACAGGTTATGCAAGTACTAATAAATACCAGACAATGTCCTGTAATATTGTGAAATATGGATGTTCATAGTAATAGGCAGATAGTTCGACTCATGAGAAGAAGAAGCTCAAAGGCTTATCTAGTCATCCTCACTCTGGTGAAGATAGAGTGAGTGATTAAGCATAAGGGGAATCTGAATCAACATCCTGTGGCATATAAGAATTCGTAGTCATGGCAGAAGTAAAGGTATCAGCCTCTGAGTAATTAATTGTTCTTTGTACGCCAGTTTGAAGGAGTTAAGTGAGTTTAGAGAACTGATGATCCAGTCAATCCAGTCAATAGAATTCCATAGTATGGGCCCGCTATTCTTGTAGTAAATTGTATTTGTCTAACATTAGTTTTGCATAAGTTATGGTGGAGATTATAACGGTATGGAAGTGAATGAACATGGAAAAAGTAAGCAAGTCATGAGGGAAGAAATATACCCAAGCAAAACAGAACCAGTATGAACAGGCCTTTGTATAACATGTGTGGTTCAAAGAAAGAAGGCCAAAGAACAAATCATGGAAGAATTGTCTGAATTTAAATTATGAAAATAAAGAATAGACTGGATCACAAAAACCTACAAGATTTGAGAAATTAAAACTCAAGAAAATAAAGAAACGAATATCTGAAAAAACGCAAACAAGATTCCATTGCAAGGCATTCACAGTGACATCTCCATGGAGATGTCACTGTGAATGCCTTGCAATGGAAGCTGCTAAGTATTCCATAAATATTACATCTCAGCACTTACTTTGAAATGGCTAGGAAACATTCCGGAACCAAACAAAACAAGTTTAGGCCATTGATGAAAGGGATTGTCAAAGTGGAAAACCTTTAAAGGCGATGTTCTGAAACACTAAAAATGCTAACTCAACCATAGGTAAGATTGGGAGGACAACAGTAACCAGAGATAAGGATGCAACATTGAGGTGGTGCAAATCGCTTTCAAGACTTAGAATAATGCATCCAGGTGTGGAATCCATACCTTGAAAAGATTATATAAGAACAATAGAGCAATTTCACTAATCGATTAGCTAATCGATTAGACATTTTTAGACAAACGGCTAATTCTAATTCTAATCGATTAGCAACTTTCAGCAGCTAATCCTAATTCTAATCTATTAGCAATTAAACTAATCATGCCCATCTCTGGGAAGGATCAACTGTTAAGCACTCCATGTTAACTTGCAGTGGTTTCAATATAGATTGTATGTCTTCTGAACCACTTATACCTCTGCTATGTTATGTTATGTTATGGGCTATATGTTTGGTAATGTTATGCCAAGTATATCTGTTGACAGTCATGCATGATGAACTGAAGTTGACGTGACCAAAGAAGTTTCTGGCCGTCACCAGTGAAAGGAAGGAATTAAAATCTGAAAGGAAATGACAGTGACAGAGGTAAGAGAATCCAGAGTTCAAAGGTAGAGGAATGGGAAATTCAAAAGCTATCATTTGAATTTGCCCTTGTTAGGGGTCCATGTCAGATGTGTAATTCCTGGGGTAAGCACGCACCTGGTCCACGGCGCCCACGCCACAGTCCCTCTACCGGACGGGGTCAGAGTTCCAACAGGTGGATAGAGGAAAACCGGCCGCGGCGACCCCACCCCATCAATCAGCCGTCAAAGTCAAAAGCTGTCAATCAAATGGCCACTGACAGGTGCTCTGCTAGGAACCCGTCATTCAATTGGCGGCGGTCACGGCACGCTTGACCGCCTCCAATCCATCTGGAGTGGTCAGTGGGCCCAGGAATGAGCTGGAATAGAGGATGGGGGAGTTGCGAGGGGGAGCAGCGGAGATGGAAGGGGACATTTCCTGCATTAATTGACGGCGTGTGAGAAATAATTGGGAGTTCCGATCGACAATGGTCAAAGCCTGGAGGGCGTCACCGTGTTTGGGCTTCAGCACAGGACGCGGGATGGATATCCATCACGTCAATCGGCGATTTCTAACGCTGTCCCTCTGACCCTTACGCATTCCATGCAGTCTCCCCTTGCTGACCCACGGCGAGGCCAGAGAGAGAGAGAGAGAGAAAGAGACTGTAGCCTTCAGTTTTTCCATGAAAGCCTGGGTGAAGGAGATTAAGTGCACCAATTGACAACTGATCCCTTGTCTTTGATCGCACACGAATGGACCCATGTGATGCATATGTGCCATATTCAGCTTATCTCATTCTGAATGCGAAACTATTTTCTAATGCTTTCCAATCTGATTGTCAAATTACTTTACCTCATAAAGGGGTGAAAGTGGCCTCTTCCCTCTCATTTATTCACATTCTCTGTCTGTCTGTGTCTGTCTGTCTGTGTGTCTCTGTGTGTGTCTGTCTGTCTGTGTGTGTCTGTCTGTATGTGTGTCTGTCTGTCTGACTGTCTGTCTGTCTGACTGTCTGTCTCTCAATCATATTCTGACTCAGAAAGCTCTCTACATTCCATTCACTTTTTTTTTGGGTGGGATTTTTAAACTTTGGCTTGGATATTAGTATTACTTCCAAGGATTAATGAACCTTGTAGCTATGTTAAGCCATAGAGTCTTAGAAGGTGTGTAAGTTTATTCTTAGTAAGATGCACTATGAAAACTCTTTTAATTTACCAATTACATTAAGCATATTCATGAAGTAACTTTACTCCTGTAAAAACTTGTGATCATCCGTTCATACTGATTTGTAATCATCCTGCATTGTGTGTGAAATTAAACGAAGATTATTATTACAAGACTCTTTCAGAAATTAAACATTAAAATTTTGATTATTATTATTATTATTATTGGATTATTTTATAATTATTATCATTATTATTATTATTATTATTATATTATTATTATTATTATCATTATTATTATGCTAAAATTTATAAAGTTTAAGTTAATATAATTAAATACATCACAAAAATGTGACATACATTATAAACAAAGAAGGGAAAGAGAAGCAGCCCCTGGGGCAGCCATAGGTATGAAGAGTTTCAGCCTTATGTATGTACATAATATAAAATAAATAAATCCAGGAGAAGGTCGTTCAAGTTGACCCTGTCGGTCCGTCACTGGTAACTCTTTCCCGGTGGACAAAAACCGCCGGATAAGGCAGATTAATATCAGAAGTGGCCAACGGGGGGGGGAGGGTGCCTCGCCCAAGTCACCTCTGCCCTGTCTGACAATCATCCCCGCTCAGAAACTGTCAGCGCGTCATCACTGGCGGCTCAGACGGACAACCAGATGGACTGACCGACGCAAGGAGCGAAGGAAGGACGGAGGGTATGCAAGGCAGCAAGAGTGACGCGAGGAAATTGAACGTTTTCGTTTGGGAAAGGAATGACTGGTCAAGGCGGGGTCAGACTGACAGTTTGGCGCTGGGCAGAGTGTGGTCAGTTGCCTCGGAACAGAGGAAAACGGGAGGGAGGAGGCATTTGGAATCAATCAAACACCGTCTCCAGTTCCCTCTACACCAATCACTGACTATTATAACGGAGCAACTGCGGCTTAATGCTGAGCAACTGGATTGAATGCAGAAACAAAGATCTGTCAACACTACACATTTATATGGACATATTATTACATTACGAACCTGAATCACTGAATAACTAAATTTGAAATGCAGAAAATATTATTGCTACAAATAAAGGACCTGTTAATATTGCCCTTTATGGCTGTACCTGAAATTTATAGATCTAATTGATATTTATAAATTTTTTTGCTATTTATAGATCTACTTACTATTTATATCTACTCACTATTTATAGACCTATTTGCTATTTATAGACCTACTGCTGCTATTAATATGTATGGCATGTATTTGGCTATTTAGAAAGCGTCTTTAACATTTAAAGGGGCCACAGCAATTGTCCACACACACAACCACGATAAAATATTAACCATGAGAAAATATTTTTGTGGTTGGCCTTAAATAAATTGTTACATGGGAAGAAGTTACATTTGTCCCCTACTATGTGTTTGTCTGCCACGCTGTCTCTCTGTCTCTTACGGACTGATCTTCTGGATGTTGACCTGATTATGGCTTGGTTTTGGTGTGCCATCGGTTGATGCCTTGTGCATTAGACACCGGCGCATTAGAAGTTGCTAATCACAATTACAATTACAGCCTTGTTTCAATCCTCAGAGGTGCTGTTTAAACAACACATACATACAGGTATACAACAAATGACAGAAACCAATTTTAAACATCTTAGATTTAATCAGTAGCAATCAGTACTTTATTATGCTCGAAGGCAGAAACAATAAAAACATCACTCCATCTCTTTCAAAAGTAAAGCATCACTTAGCTTTGCAAAGTGAAATGTAATGTAGTTATGATGTGACATCAAGCATTACTGTCAGCCACCCAACTTTTTATAACTTTTATCTGGCAATAAAGTGCACTATGTCTGCTTCAGCCCTATTTCATGCTTGTGAAATTTAAATGTCTGACTGGAAGCCATATAGCCTGTGATTGCAAACCAATGTATACGACTACCAATCTTTCTCTGATGCTCAAGCTGTTTTATTCCCCCAAGAAAGCGCTTACCATTTCCCACTGGCTATCACACCTCTGCTGGATATAGAACTGCATTTCACCTGGTTGGTGACTGACCAGTGTTTAATCTACTCCCCTTGCTGTCGGGGGGGGGAATCTAGAGTTCTCCGGGGGTCGGGGTATCCAACATATTTGAAAAGTTGACGACCGGGGGGGGGGTAACGAGAGTTTCCAATAAATTTTCGAGGGGGTAGTAACGAGACTTTCCAACACTTTTTAGGGGGTAGTAACGAGAATTTTCCACCAAACATTACCCCTCCTCGATAAATCCTGGGGAATCCCTAAATTTTCACACTTTCTGTACAAAATTACATCTCTTTCATTTTTTTAGGGGAAACTCGATCCTGGGGAACTTCCCCCCAAGAGACGTCTAGATTAAACACTGGTGACTGACTAATGACACCTCAGATTCACATTTCTTTGTCACTTTGTACATGTGGAAAATATTCACAACAGTAATAATAATAACACTAAAGATAAAAGTAATACTACCAGACAGTATAATACATGATACATTAGTGTTGATCACTACTAGACATTCATTTTAAGCAACTAGCAAATGCTGTGTATGACATGTAGCTCTGTGCACATCATCCATTCAGACACATTATAGGACTTTGTCACTGACTCCTTACTTAGCTGTGCACCAGGGCCTAATGTGATGTAATTATACATTTATATAATAGTATACCACCTTTTCATGAAAATACCATTAATGTCCTGCCAAACTTTGACCAGGAGTGTGATGTCATGTTACTTCACTGAACATTTATATGACACTTTTAAAACAAATTTTTTATATGCCTAACAAATTCAGTATGTGGCAATGCTCAATTCTGTAATGTAACGAAAAATTTATATAGCACCTGGTTGTAATACATAGGCCTACTTGTGTTCAATGACAATTCGTGTCACACTAAATTGTGCAGATTGTTGGCTACTGCGTCTTTTACAGTTTCCTACCTGGTGCTATATAAATGTCCAGACATATTCACAGACAACAAGTTATTAGACAATAGTTGTCTGTGTCACTTTGTACAATTGGATCAATAAAGGATATACTTACTTACTTTACTTACTGACCTTTCTAGCCACTTTGATGTCTGCTCAAAGCAGATATGGACTTTGAAAGGGTGTTGACTTTGCCAAATGAAAGTTTGATAATATAGACATTAAAATTAACAATTTGTATTGTGTTACTAAATTCTCCAAATAGGGCCTACTATTATTGTCAGCCTGCCTATTTATAGTGCACCATACATTTTTGTAAGGAAGCAAGAGCAAATGATACGGTTCATATAAAACAACAAATGTTTTGACAAAGTTTCCGGCTATACATTCAGTTACTTCGCCTGCATTTTACCATTACTTTAATCCGTTTGTAAACCTTGACTGATATAATTTACATACAATGACAAATAATAATGCGCTACACAAATTCACGTAAACAACCCTTTTAGCAGTGGTAGGCTAAACGTGAATAAATTGAAAGCTGCATAAATTGACATCTAAACAGTTCTTGAAGCTTGCCATTATAACAGTGCATTCGTGTATCGCACTGCATATGCCATACAGGCCGCAGGCGCTATATGAATTGACCTACAGACGCGGCCTATCGCAACGTGAACTTACCGGGTTCGTTGGCCAGCCTGGCAGGCGTCGATCGTTTCCGTCGGGACGACATGCCGTGGTCGACACGGCCCTAGAGACTATCATGGGCCGCTGATCCGTCCGTCCCCGTCCGGCTGAACGGATAATGCGAAGCTTTGATTTGGGGTCAGGCCGACAGACCCCACGAACCCTATCCATGAGATGACGACGCCATTTTGAAAATGGCGGCCGACCCTTTTCGATGGATGTCGTAGAATAATTCAGGGTCCAAAAGTCCGTATAACAGGAGAAAAACGTGAAAACGGCGTGATACAAATATCCCTCATAATTCCGCTTCGCTAAATGTGGCCGACTTTCCGTTGAAAATACGTCCCATGTTGAACATCTGTAGACAAACGAAGTTTTTTTAACATACGCTTAGGCCTATATGTACAGTGGGCATAATAATGTAGGCCTGCATGGGCACTGCGACTGTTTTCATCTTTCCTCCCGCGTGCTATAGGCTAACACTCGCCGTTGTTTTTAAGGCCGACGGCCAGTTACTCTAATAATCACCCTCGGTCCTCCCCGTTTTCCCATTGTGCACCCTCAAACCCACGAACTCTCCCTCCTGTGCACGTCCTGGTCCTTCCCCCATCCGCAGACGGGGCGAGTACTTTGCGTACCCAAAGACCGATATCAAATTTCATATTTCGGTTGCATTTGAAAACCGCGCTGCAGAGTCGACCTATCACCCGAAAGGTTACGGACGTATAGATTTATACACAGACATGCATACAGACTGAGGCTCTACATATATTATATAGGGCCTAGACCTGCGTACAAAGAGGCAGGGCCTATAATATATAGGCTATATATATATTGGCCACCGGTGGAAATGTGCTATGTGCATGGGCTGATGCCCTACCCCGCAAAACTATCCGCCCTGACTCGCCGCGGGATGTGGACGTTCAGCTGCATCACGCTGATGTCGTGCCTATCAGATCTGTCCCTGCTCCAAAGTCCCGCAAAAAGACAGCGACAAATTAAGGCCAGACCCAGGTTGATACTATAAATACCTCGGACCAACACACGCGACCTGCAGCTACAGCCCTATAAATTTAACCCACACAGCCGGCTTCTATTATGTGCTATACTGATGATTCATTATTTTACACCCCAGTTTCGGACAGCGGCCCTTGCAACGGGACTAGCCTATACCACGCTACCACACCCTGGTAAGGAATAATACGACTCGTTTAGACTTTAGACTGTCTTCTAAACCGTTTTCATTGCCAACAATGAAGAAACCAACGTATTCAGGGTCAAATCTGTCAGGTTCGATTCCGAGTAAATTCCAAGAGATTACGAGAAGGTGGGCCTAATCCAAGATATGTTGAGATCTAGGCCTAGGCCTACTCTGATGAAGGATCTCATCCGATCAATTCATAGAAAAAATTAGCACAGTCGGGGCCTTGCGATCGCTATAGCTATAATTATAGACTTATAGAGAAACGAGTAGCGTACGTAGGCCTATACATTTACATTTAACCTAACTACCTAAGTTTCATCTTGTAAATGTAGGCTATAGGCCTACAGAATAATAGTAATCGTAAACTCCAAGTTTCTAGAGCGTCACTTGAAAGCTAAACTCTGACGCGTTTGCAATGATAAGTGTTCAATTCATGCCCCAAGTCCAAGACCTACCTAATCCACTAGGTGACTAGGCTATCACACTGTACACATTCTATAGCTTACCACTCTTAACCCTTGCCGTCAACCGATAGTCTGAATAGAATCCTATTATTCTACTTGTTTACCTATCCGCATACTTAATTGGGCCCACGGAATATACCTTACCATGGTCAAGCAGCATTCAGACTCGCATCTAACGGTTACGCGATCCTTCAAGCAAGCGAAAGTCGCCAAATGGACGTTTGTCGGCTGCTCAACTGAATCAATAACTTTACCGTCTGCTCAAAAGCAGAGAATCGTCTGCTTAATTGACGACGTGTTATCTGCTCTCATTTGTTATAGCATCGTCAGCTCAATTGACGCTTTGTCGTCTGCTCGACTGCTACGTCATCGGCTCAATTCGTCCGCTAATTAGCGCGATGCACCCGACAAATCACCTGCTTCTGAACGCACTAATACCGCGCCTCCTAATTACGCCGCGCACGGGCACGGCTTCCTAATTGATTTCACACAACCCGCGTCCCCCCGCAGCCACAATCGACCATCCCGAGCGTGGCTATCCCCTCTTTATGGCTCCACCCGGCCGTCAATCAGCCCCAGTATACCCGATGTGAGTGGGGGATTCAGCGAATCACAAAAATCGAGACTACGCCTCCTGACCCCGAATACCCCCTCTGGCTCCCGTCGGGCATTCAAGCATGCCAAGCGGTTGGGGCGTCACGCGTGAAGAGTGGAGCGGGAGGGTTTGTTACCCGACACCAAGTTTGGGACAGTGGCGTAAGAGAATCGGGTAATGTCCGCGTTAAACCACCCTCCATTAAGATCGCGGCCAAGATAATGCTTCTTATCCAACCGTGGCCTCACAGACGTACCCTACCGACGAACATTAACTGATTTAGCGCCCATTTACGCACGGTGACCAACTGCACATCAGTCTTCCCATCTGCGATCGGTAATTTTTAACACGAAATTTTATTACACGTAGGCCTAAACCTGTTTCAAAAAGCCTTGGACAGGGATTCAGAGAACGAGGTATAGGTTTTTGTTAATGCGCCATAATTGACGCAAGAATGGGTTTGGGCTAGACCAGCCTTCTTAATTGAAGCTGAGCGTATTTCTGCGCTACTGATACTGTGAAATATGCCAAATTTCATTTGTATGTAGGCCTACAACAGCCAACTTTGGGATAAAACGTAAATCAGTACACTCGTATCTATTCAGTGTTGCCTATCCACAAGGGCACACGAATCACCACAGTCATCATCTTCAGTTCCTGACGCCATTTAGCGGCCATGGGTGCGAACAAACGATGCCTATAGTTGGTTATCAATTTTGTCAAGTCCATTGTTAGTCGAAGTCTTGTTATGGGACTTGCGTCCTCGTTTACGTTGTCTAACCAGTGCAGTATTGTCCGCCATTATTTCTTTTCCTTCGAATCATGCATGTAGTGCATAATTGTGTGGAATTTGGTCAGCTGGCATTCTCTCCACATGGCCAAACCATCGAAGTCTACGCTATTAACATCATTATCGACACCAGCTTCATCATTCATAAACCACTAGGCTTATATACAACACTGATAACTTACATTCTTGGTATCAGCAACTTCCTAATTATAACGTCATCACAATTCACAAGCCAAGACGACGTTAACTCTCACCACTGGGGGGGGGGGTGTGCTAGTCCCAAGCGTAGATAAAGGAGGGCGTCCAAAATCATCTTCACTATAACAAAGCGTCGTTAAACCGCTACCCGCGGAAACTGTCACTGAAAAAATAGAGCCCGACTTGTTCCAAACTGATAACGAGATCGTGCTTGAATCCCAAAATGTTTTCCAAGAACCAATGAAGAACGACGTCGTTGCATACGGCGGAATTTACTCTAGCACTTTCGAGAAGTGCTGTATGCAAGACTTTAAACTTCAATACCAAGACAAGGTCAACTTAGGCAGTGCAGTTCCAAGACTTAGAACAAGACTGTAGGGTACCAAGACTGGCAAAGGTCAATTATCGCAAGAACTAAGGACAGTTTGCATGATATTTATTGAGAAGACTTGTTCACGAGGGTTTCTAAAGGCAAGAAATGACCTCAAGACCAAAACTGAGACCAAGACAATAGGTTACCAAAAACCTGTTTCGCGTTGTCTCGAGACCAAGACCAAGTTTCGAAACCATACAACCCTGCTTTTAACACTTCAGCGGCTAGCTGTATTGGTTTTCCAGCCAATTGTAGCACACGTAGGGCTGCATAAGCCTGCATTAATGGGGGTGCTAAGGGTGCTGCAGCACCCGGGCCCGCATTTTCGGAAGTGAAGAAATTTTTAAAGGTGCTTGTTATTAACTTTCTGTTAAATCTAGCAAAAATGCTGCAACCTAAATAAATACGAAGTAATAATTAATTTAATTGCTTATAGTTATTTGACATAAATAATACGAATTCACAATTAATTTAATTACTACGCGACACTAATCATTCCGTGTACAGGTTGTAATGTAACGTTAACTGTGTATAGTGACTTTAGGCAGTTAATATTCACTAGTAGGCCTAAGCATGTTATAAATATGTGCGTGGTGTACCCAGTGGCGTAAATCATGGGGGGGACAGTCCCCCCCAAAGTTTTGACTTAAGCCCTGCTGTCCCCCCCAAAATCCGGCCCTCGTAGGGACTCTGTCCCCCCCAAAGTTATGTATAGATTTTCGCCTCTGGGTGTACCGGCTGTGTTCAGAGGGGGCCTTTGGAAGGTAATCACATTATCGCAGCACCCGTGTCCACACTAGCCTTAATGCGGCCCTGAGTACACGCTCATCATTGAAGTGTTAAGCCCTGACTTTATCCGACATTTTCTCTTAGTTCTGCACTGATTTCTTGTGCACTGAAAACTTAACTCTAAATCAGGCACTATTACAATACTACAATATTAATAATATAAATGAACAGAAATCTGTCAGTCCGTCGTGTTACGCTGTTTCGCTCTCACAGCGGGCCCGCCACACACGTCCGCAGACGGTGCCGGGGCGCCGCGTATCGGCCGACAAACATAACGTCTCTAGGGGCGGGTGGTGGACGGGGAGAATTAGAGGGGAGTGTCAGGTAGAGGCGGAGGCTAATAGACAGGCATGGGAAGGGGTAATGGGAGGGGGAGACAGAGGGGAGGAGAGAGGGACTACACTTCTTTAATTTCAGTAGCTGGCGCTATGAAGGTCATTTAACCGTCTTAGGACGGGCAAACGTCTAGTTATGGTATAATAGAAATGTCTGTCTGTCTGTTGTGAAGTCAGCATTCCTGTTAGCCAATCCGCCGTAGGTGGATGAGTAACAGCCCCTTCGCTCACACACGGACGCATGGACTGCCGGGGGTAGGGACACGAGTCCACCTTAGGCAGATGAGTAACAGCAGTTTGCTTACACATGGGACAAAGGCCGGGGCCAAGTGGATGGAGCGTACCAGTAGACACTGGCAGAAAGATGACACGCTTACACAAAACTAGGACATCATCTAGGGGAGGTGGAGGGGAAGCCATAGGCAAGGGAGGTACGTTATGAAGATAATTTCAACCTTCTTAGGACGGACAAACGTCTAGTATAATAATACTATAAAAATGCAACTGGTATCACTATGATTACTTTGCACGCTAGAGTGGAATGATGAATGGTAGCTTAAGACATTTTTGTTGAAATACCCCAATATTTCTAATCCAAGGATTCATTCTTACCTCAGTAATAGCAATATAATAGCAACAATTAAATAAATGAAAATTAAAGAAAAAACATGTTATTTCTGAACATTGATCTTGGGAGATCATCCTTTGGGTTCCAGAAAAATAATAGCATTTCAATAAGAAACCATTGTGGCTGCAAAATGCCAAGTTTTCAGACAAGAATTGCAAAATAATTTCACAGGTATAGTTATAGAAATCCTATGAATACCCAAATACTGTCACCAGACTCTCTCTAAAAATCACAATAACCATAGTCAAAAACAAAAAGAATTACAGTAAAACTGCAACCGATTTACAACTACATCGTACAGCGTAACACAAAAGCGTAACTAAAGATGCAGACTACAGATTTTCAAAACGAAAATGATAAAAAAGCGCAACATGATAAAGGGAATTTAACCATTGATAACCGCACTGTTCAGAACCAGTGGCACCCCAATCACATGGACAACTGAATAACCTAAAGCAACCAGACAACCTTTAGTTTGCATGGCCAGAGAAAACTTTCCCAAATTCATACGAGGTCTGGGATCAGAATCCCAGATAAACTGACAAAAGAGCACAGCTACACCACTTAGCTACTAAACAATAAAAGATTCTTCATGGTTAGTTAGAGACAGAAGGCATTTTAAAAGCAGCAAAATAATCTAAGCAAAACAACAATCAATAATTACAGTAACAGTAGTATTGATCTGTTAATAGGAAACTAGTCATAATAGCAAATTACAGTAAATATTAATAAAAATATTTATCATTATTGTTATTATCTGTCATAATTGTGCCATTATTTTAAAATTGTTTAAAAAGCATACTAAAGATGTTTAAAACTGTGAAGTATGTTCCATATTGAAGTAAGAACACATTATCCAAATTCCTGGAGATAAGACACTTAGAGACTGAGACAGACAGACAGACAGACATACTATGTCAAGTGGAGAGACAGACAGAGATAACAGCAATATAACAGCTACAACACAGCCTGAAAAAAGCATCACAACTTCAAGACAGAGGTATACATGTCGGGCCAGTTTTCTCCATCCCGCACTTTGGCCTTTGCAATAATTCTAAAGTTTATTTTTGTAACTTAGGAGAAGCTTATTTGGTGGCATATTTCTAAACTTGAGCAAGGTAATTTGGGCTAATCCTAGGCTTCTAACATTGGGCGGTTTAAGGTTTGGAGAGTTCATCGAAAGGATGTTACATCCGACATTAGACAGTTACATTAAATACATTACTATGTTAATTTTAACAAGTTTTCCATCTATTTGCAAACAAACTGGGCATATGTAAATATTGAAGATGAGTCAATTAGAATTAATTCATCACCTGGCCCAGTTACAATAGAATAATTATTTAGATTTGCTCATTAAAGTAGGCAAGTTCTACAAGTTGGTCAGGGCCTATTAATCGACTGGCCAAGGTGCTTGAGGTCTACTCATCTGGGTTTTTCTTGTTACAGGAAGTTAATTCTACATTGGGCTATATCTACACTTCGGCAATTTCTACATTAGGGGATATATCTACAGTTGGGCCATTTATACAGATAGGCTATTTTACACATGTACTACATCAAATTCCTGGTTGCTCTACACAACCGTGCACCCTTAACCCACAGGCCTCCTTATGTCGTATACCTCTGTCTTGCTAATGATAAAAATCTCCTTGCATCATGCAAAATCTGGGTTTGTTCTACTCTAAAACCTCAATATAACAGGCCATGGATTTCAGATGCCAAGTCATGGTACACCGTCCTGATTACTGAAAACGGTCAAGTCATGATATTTCTAGGTTTTGATTTGCAACATCATAGCAGCAAAAGTCAACTGAAAAGATTTCGGACTCTGTGTTTGAAGCAAATTGGCCTCAGAAGCGTGTTATACTGAGGTTGAAGCGCAACTATTGGGGCACTGCTTTTGCCTCTCTTCACAATGCGCAGTATTTACATGATTTCAGAATTTACAGGAAATTTACAACAAATATCTAAAATGCATTCTACGCTGTGCAATTTAGTCTGATTACACATGAAGCATGTTGTCGATGCCTCTTAACACGATCATGGTCGTCTGCCAGCGGAATGAAAGCGGGTCGCTCTGCATGCAACGATGTAAGTGATGTACGAAATGGCAGTCGGACACTGCTCAACCGAAAAAAATCTGGATATTTCCATTCACAGTACCAACAGCGTGCATCAAGCTAATTATGCCTTGCCTTCACGAAAACTTTAAGTCTTGGCTCAGTTTTAAGCCAAAACCCAAATACTTGGCATATTCTATGCTTTTCACAGTAACTACAACTGCACTACAACTGAAAATTAAACAGCTGAAATCTTCCAATTCTGACTGAATATGCCTCTCTTTTCATGACGACTAAAATACTGGTACATATTTCTCTCTCACAAACACTCACAATCATCCGATATTTCTCCTATTTTAGATAGGAACCACAGATAACAGTATTCTCTCAGCGTTAGAGCCCTTTTCAGCAAAGTCCAAAAAGCAGAAAAATTTATCTTATACACAAAGAATTAGAATTCTGCTATATTAAATCACGTAACCTAGTTATATGGGATTATTTACGGACTTCTTGTTATTTAACTGGGCTAACCCATTCCATTTAATCACCTGGCCTATTTTGGACTGATCATTCAGTTGTCAATTCAATTCTATTGTTATGGCACTCAGTCACTTTAGACAACATCGTCCATTGATTACCTGTAGTCATTTTAAGTGTTTCTTCAGTTTGGTCATAAATTTCGGGTGTCTATGATTTTGTATGTTAATTTTGCCAATTCATGATTGGACCTACACACAGCAATTTTGGGCTATACAACCCGCGCTGGTCAACCTTCTTTCCTTCCACAACCAAAAAACTTCCACTTGCCAAATCTTCACAGCCCAGATGCAAACCAAAATCAATTTGCACCTGTGCTGATTCAGTCTAGCCATGCTTCTCCAATCCGAGGCCAACAACCAGCCAATAGAACGCCAACAACCATACCGTTCGCATCCGCACACCGGACGCTAACAACCAATAAGGAGACGACAAGATTTCATTAACCTAGGGGTCAAAATCACAAAAATGAAAACACCAGAAATCACCAGCATGCGATTCTTCCTCGACCCGGCCGGCAGCGGTCAGACGCGGCTCGCATCATCCTCACAGCTTCAGTTCGTCTGCAATTTTCGACGCAATGTTCTTGAAACCGATAGATGTGCCAGAGATGCGTTTGAAGCGGACACCGTTAAGGGAGAGACGGGGCAGCTTGCAGACCTCCATCTCCCACTGGACAACTGAGTCGGTTTTCGGGTCACCGTGGACGCAGAGCAGCAGGTATCGCTCGCTCTGCTCGTAGTCGCAGTTGTTCGCCTCGAGAACCTTTCGGATCTCGATGATGATGTCGTTCGGATCCATTGCGCTCGTCGTCTTCATGTTCCACGTGAAGCGAAGCGATCGAGGCTTCGACTGATCGTTTTCCTGCCATTCATTCACTGAGCTAACACACACAAAACAAAAGGTCAATTTCTACACAAAGAAATTTACCTGTAAAGCAAGGTATGATAATTCATTCATTCATTATGGAGATTTATACAGCGCCCCTTCAAGAGACCGCTCCTGACCGAACTCCGGCTAAAAAGTCTTACAGCTGCAATAAAACAAGTCTGAGTGAAACCTTGGCATCAGGCGCAATGCTAATAGTAGAAGCATGGGCGTCCGCAGAGGGAACATTTGCCCCTCCCCTGGATTTTACAATTGTTATTTCAAGCATAAGAATCAGACTTTAGTCATACAAATCACATTTAAACATTTTATCCAAACTAGTCAAGATAACCTAAAAAAAATTAAAATATATAAAAACATTGAAATTTTTAGCAGTTTTGTTTTTGAAATAAAAGTTCAGATATAGCTGAAAACAGGATCCCCGAACACTAACAACAGGCCTTATATCATATCAAATGCTTCCAAAAGCGCTGGCAGCTGTTGGGATCCGCGCCAGACCCCCTAATCACGGGCGAGCGCCGAGCGTGACGCGATCGGTTGCTTTCGGTACCATCATTAGTCTCATGTCAACAATTTAAAACTTTGCTCCCCCCAAAAAAATTTCTGCGGATGCCCATGAATGGGAAGCCCATTCCATACCAGAGGGCCGACAACAGTGAAAGCATGATACTGGATAATGGAAGGCAACAAAGAAGTAAGATAAGGTAAAACAAAGTTTGGTGAAGGAGGCATAAAACAAAATAAATTTCAATTCAAATATATTCAAATTTCAATTCGAATAAGATGAAACGTATAAGGCAAACTATATATGAGAAGATAACTTTGCAATACCATACCTGCATTTTACCTCAATTAAATTCACAGATAAACTGCCCTAGTGCACAGGCAATCAGTTATCAGTTGCAAATTATAAAACTAGGGACCAGGCAAGTTAAGCTAAAGCAACTTAAATAAACGTAAAGAAAGTATAAGTTAATGTAACACAAGTATCATTAAGTTTTGATGCAGCAGATACACAACATCACAATCACGCAAATAAATCTTAAATGAAACAGATGCAATGCCAACCGTTTGCTAAATTTGGAAGTCAGTTTATCAAGGAACGTCAGTCGACCGGTCTGTGGATCCTGCTGAATGCCAGCCGGACTGTTCAGCAGGGAACCAGTGTTTCCTGCAACAGGGACACCAATCTGTCGCCGGTCGGTCACCTGACCTCCATGGAAAGTGCGTCGGCCAGTCACCGCCCTTGGGAATCTGGAGTATGGCTGTGGAGACTCCCCAGCCTGACCTGGTGGAAGAGCACGAGGAGACGTGAGGGTTGAAACCCTGGAAAGAAACAAGCACCCATGAAAGCTACCAATCATGTATGAATACCGATACATTCATACCTGCTACAACCTGTAAATTTGATAAACTGTGCGCAGATGATCTGTGAATTATCCGTATGAAAGTGAAAAAACTTAATATAGAAAGAAAATAAGAAATGCTGTGTTAATAAGTAGAAAAGGTCACAGTTAAACAGTTTAAAACAAGTTATAAGTAGCTCAAAGGACAGTTGAAGATATCAGCATAGTCATTAGTCACAGAATTAGTTGGGAGTTGAAATAGACAAAGAACTGTCCAATGAAAGGAATAGCTGCAGATCATCACTATACGAGTAGAAGAGCAGTCCCTTGAGCTATCCCTGATTGCAGCCATGGGTATCAAGTGTTAGTGACTTCATTTTCTTAACCTCGGTATATACAAGGGTGGGTGGACAGTCCTCTCCCTCACCATCTCATCTGCCCACCAGTGTACGATTGCTTTACTCATTATAGCTGAGTTGGCTAGGGGGTGCAGGTGGAGCAGAAATCTTGAACCAAATTTCTGCCCTGGCAAGATATGAACCCCAACCTCTTGACTGATAGCCCAGCACACTTACCACTACACTATTGAACACCCCACAAGCACACAATGGTAGCCTAAAGTAAGGCATGCACTGAGTGGAGTGGCATATAATACAAACAGAAGGAGACCAGTACAGAGCTTGTAACAAAATCACAGGTGGTTTCAGGTTCAAGCTTACTGATACAAACAGATTGAGTAAATGGGTTTAGGCAAGAAGCAAGTAAACTGAAAGCAACACCAGAAAGACCACATCAGTGTTGAAGACAGCAAAGGAGTATACCATGATCAAAGGCAAGTCCAGGAAACTGTAAATTGTAATTAGTAACTTCAATCGTGCACAATGCATCAACTGATGGTGCACCAAAACCAACCAGTAATCAGGTCAATATCTAGAAGATCAGTCTGTAAGACAGAGAGGCAGCCTATGGATGATAAGCAATTTGAAAGAGGTATGAAATGACATAAGTGACTGAGCAGAATGGACAGACACAGAGAGAGACAGAGAGAGTGTTTCAACATCTAGCTACGTCCAGCAACCAAAAGCTTGTTCACAACTTTAGAATGACAGTGAGATCAGTTACTTTCCCTCTGTCTGTGAAGTTGATAATGTGAACACAGAGAAGCACAGTTTCAGAGAGAGAGATGGTATTTATGGTAAGCAGAATGAGATGAAAGGCAAGAGTTCAGGTCAATCACAACTACTCCAGAGATTTGGGAATTGGAAAATTTAGAGTACAGTTGTTGCAAATAGTTGTTAAATCTGCAGGAGAAAGAGGACTTTGTAAGATGATGTAACTGTTCAATCAGGCAGAAAAGCAGCATTTATCTAGTAATTACCCATACCATAATTTACAAGTATTTAAATTTATTACCAAACTATTAAAAGAGAAGTTAATGTTTTGTTGGAAAACTGGTTTGTGCTTCTTTCTGTTTAGCTGAAAGATCTCATCTTTAGCCAATCTCACTCTAAGTCCTGATCCTAAGGCTCTAACAACCTTATCATCATCAATCAAAGTTATCATTTACCTTCATCAACATCATCATCAGCCTCAACATCGTCCTCATTATCATCATAATAAATAAACCTGTTCTCACTGACCCCTGTCGACTTATTGGAGCAGTTGGTTCATTGACATCAACACTTGCAGCGTTGGCACCGGAGTTCCTCTGCAGCGATCCGGTCCCAGGCGCAGATCGTGTCCCGGATGCTGCACCTGGTTCCGTAGCCGATGCCGTGGACATGGACGACTCCGGCCTGGTGGTAGATGCACTGCTCGGTGACTTAATGTGACCACGAGCTCGCATACCAAAACCAGCCGACGACTTATCAGCATTGACATTGTAGAGTTTGCTACGAAACAGCAAGAAAACTTCTGGTAATATATGTTGTCACATAATTATGTGTGTGCTATACAAAAAGTCATGCATAAATGAGCTATATACACTGAACATTCATGCCATCTGTCAGCTGTTAATTGGAATCAATTGGCTGGTTCCACATGTGTGCATGGGCCTGCCACTGGTGACTCTTTCAGCTTACTGTGCATTGGTTTGCTAACTGACGTAATATATTTTATAATGCTAAGTACACAGTGACCCAATGCAACATTCTAGATTAAAATTTCAGCACCAAAATCTAACAGGCAAATTATGTTAAAACAAAATAATGGTGTGTTTCCGGTAACATGACCGACTAACTTGCACACACAATTATGTAAAAAGTACCATCTTACTTACATTAAGCCTTTCTTGCAGTGATGAAGAATCATACATTATAGGTGCATTCACTGAAGCAGAGACGTTCGGAAACTATCTTTCAATGGAAAGAATGGTGCCGAAATTACAGCAATAAAAGGGCTAAAGTGTTGAGTTTGGGAGAGTAAGGTAATAGAGCATCAGAAAGTGGTGGATTTTCTGAGGGTAATTTGACAGGGTTATTTCACAAATCTGACCCCAATGCATATTCATTGTATCAGAAATACCTATTATCGTACGTGCCATTATAAAAGTAAAGCCTCCTAATAGCAATCAGCCTACTTGTTTCCTCCATAGCATTCTACTTTCGTGCAAACAGCCTTCTTAGCAACCAAGCTTTGTAGCAAGCAGCCTCTATGTTTCAGCCTCATTAGCAACCAGTTTCAAAGTCAGACTTGGCCCCTTTAGCAACCGCCTTCCTTAGCAACAGTTATCCTTAGAAACTGTCCTGCTTAGCAACTGACCTTCATTAGCAACTAGTCTCTGACCTTAACAACCAGTCTTCATAGCATCCCATCTTCGTAGCAAGCAGTCTCCTTAGCAGACGACGTTAGGAACCATATTTCTTTCTATGCAGCGTGAATAATATTACAACAATAAATGGGCTCAATTTTTCCCATGGACAATTTACACACATGTATGATGTTGAGGAGATAACAGACACCTTCTTCAGCGATTTTCTCACGTTACCACCCATGCATATTTCCTAAAGAGCCGTTGTCTGCTACACGTTTATTGTTTAATGTACATAATCCATAATTCTTCCCCACCCCTGCCCCTTCCATTTCACCTTGCAAGAAAAACGATGTCAGCAAAAATTAAATAAATAAGATTGTTTTCTACAGCAGTTTGTAGGTACATTCTGCAAAAAGGCATTTTTAATACTCGCATAGAAAATATATACTTTGGTACAGCATGTACCGCTGTGCATAAATGGGCAGTGGCGTATAATTGGGAAATCACTGCATAAAATTATTTTACCAAAATAAAATTATTTTCCTACCTACCCAGTTTTTTTAAACTCTGTTACCGGAAACACACCATTATTTTTTTTGGCCTTATGTTACACGGTACTATGTAGTAAGCACTTACTGATAACTTGCACACATCAGTGAGTATGTATCAAGTACCATCTTCTTACTTATCCAGCATCTTTTCAGATGAACATCATACATACAGTAACTTACTAAGATTACTGTTAAGAAAATCAAGTACAAGCAATGACTGGAAAACATAATGTAACAGGTAATGTATTGGCACATAACAGTAATCTGATACAGCATCAGTTTAATTAAAGAAATTTCTGAGGTGAAGAGAACATTCTTGTATCTATCCAGGTACTGGTAATTAGAACATAAAGTATGCTATTTAATGATCGCCCATTAATTGCAAACGTGTCATTTTGTAACACGATGCAGCATAGTTCAACGACACATAAGGCCTCACATCAAAGGGAAATGCAATTTAATTGTTGGACAAATCAATTCTTTTTTTAATGAAAGCCGACTAACTTCTTTAGTTCGGGGCTTGGGTTGGCCGAGGCTGGTTTTCCCGAGCGATCCAGAGACATGCCGCGTCCAGAGTTCCCTGTGTCATTGCTGTTGAATGTCGTTCGCCTCTGAACTGGAGCTCCACTTGTCCTTGAAGGCGTCACCTTTTTCGGAATGGTAGTTCGTGCAGGTAAATTCTGTAAGATTAAGGTAAATGCTAGGTACGTTATGCTTATTAAATACGTGTTGTTGTGCTTTTTATATGGACTCTTGTCATTTAAAAGTAGCAGAAAGCTAATAGGTACTTTAAACACTGATCTGATTCATGCACACATCAGTGATAATACGCAGCTCATGTTGCCTTCAAGCCAGATAAGCTGAAAGCACCTTTTATATCTTTCACTAGGTTTCCGTTTCACATTAGCTCAGTCTTCCGGCCAAGCAAGAGAGTCTAAAAGCCTTCATTAACACTTAGAAACACTGCATTCTTTCAGTAGAGCTCAGTCTTGCAAGCACGTATCTACTTAATGCTCTGATAACAAACGAATCAGCGCCTTTTTGAAACCAGGTGAAAAATGAAAATGACAATTAGTTGAACAAGCATCTAAGTCTGGAAACATTGTCCTCTTTGTGGGTTGCACTTAGTTTCTTCTTCCTCAAAGACCTGACCTACCCTTTCGTGGCATTACATTGGCACCTGACTGGCTCAGTGAACACAACGTCCAAATCAGTGTGTAGTTTGGAGCATCTCCCAAGGTAAACAATCATGTGCAGAAATCACCTTGAGCAACTCCTTGTTAACCCTTTAACGACAAGCTGCATAGGATTTCCCATGCATTTTAGTACACGCTCGTCATTAAAGGGTTAACCCTTAACGATAAGCATTTAATGTTAAAATGCAAGGGAAACCAATGCAGCTCGTCACAAAAGGGTTAATGCAGTAATGTATACCACCATTGACAGATGCAATGTCATCAGACAGCGGTCTTAAATAAATACAAAAAATAACTATATAAAGAAACCAAAGACAAGGTCTGAATGCATCATTATTTTATTAAAAGTCATTATTAGTTTATCATACCTTCGAGAAATCTCCGTGACCTCCAGTTACTGGCGTACTGGTTCCACTGGCGCTGGCTGTCTTCGGCCGTTGTACCGTGGTTGTCGTGGCAGCTGAGGAGGAGGAGGAGGGTGTGGCATTCTCTTTTGATGTGGATGAATCAGTAGCTGCCGCAGTTGTAGGCCTGCGCATTATCTGATTGGTGCCTGAGGCAGCTGACGTAAAACATGGCAGGTATAAGCATTGGCTAGGTATAGTAGGATCACTATAAGAAATGGTTAAAAAAAAGTAAGGAAAGGTACCAAAATTGGTTGACATGTAAAACTTTGGAGGAAGTGATATAAATAATAAATAACCAAATTTAATAATATAATATTTACATTTCATTTCTCCAGAGCATTTCAGTCCCGAGGGATCACATGTACGTCGAGAAAAAATAAAAATAATCGTGTTTTCCATAGTAATTAATTATTGCATCATAGCAATAAATAAATATCATCATCATAATTACAATAGTAGTAGTATGTAGTAATGATGATAAACAGAAATCCACTGCATACGTTTCTGGGAATTTGTTGCTGATGTAGTGCGTGGGACTCTGGCAGATGAGGAGGAGGCGGACGAGGAGGAGACAGGTGCTTGCGTCACGGACTGTGTCATGGAAATAGACGTCGGATCGTTGCCTGGATGTGAAGCGGAGGACGTCTGTGGCTGGCGGAGGGAAAGACTGCTTCCGGATTGCAAGGCACTTGCCTCCAACTGCTAAAACATGGAATAACAAGAACAAAATCAGTCCCTTTGGCTAGCCTTGAAGCAGCCATGGGTATGCAGTGTTAGCGACTTCATTTTCTTAGCTTAGGCATATTAGGGCAGGTGGCCAGTCCTCTCCCTCAACGTCTCACTGACAGTGTACAGTCAGTGTACACATCATAACAGAGTTGGATAGGGACACAGAGTTGGATAGGGACACAGGTGGAACAGAATTCTCAAACCAAATTTCTGCCCTGGCAGGGATTTGAACCCCCAACTTCTCGATTGACAGTCCAGCACGCTAACCAGTACACTATCGAGCACCCAAGACAATGATGATAATCATTAAAGAAAATTATAATTAAAGACAATAAATTGGCAATGGAAACTAATACACAGTAGACTCGTTAACACGACGTTGTCAGAGGACATGCTTTATGATACAGAGTAAACCAGACTGTGCATAAAAACACATATAATGCTGAAAAAGTCAACATTTAGCATTACACTGCATTTCTTGTATCACAGTTTCAGAGCAACATTTACACTTAATCCTTTAACAACGAGGAGGCAGTAGCAGTTACTGGGAAAACAACACAGCTCATCGTTAAAGCGTTAAATAACCAATAGCACAAACACTGTCATTTAGCAAACATTGATGCAAGATTAGTGTTAGCTTGAAAACTCCAGTGCTGGTCATTCCATGACGTCTGCAACGGGGAAACTGCATCCTAACGAGTAATATGGTTCAAAATCAAACACAGTGAATTTTAAGAATTCAGAATTGAAAATTTGAGTTTTCATTACCGTAACATGTGACATAGTGAATAATTGGGTTATCATTTGTAAAACTACTCAGCATTGTCAAACAGATGCCTTGTGCATTAGAAGGGCAGCTACATAGATATGAAACAAGAAATCTTGACTTATTGCCCACCTGTGACATATCTTTGGCAAGCAGAAGATAGGTGGCCATGACATCATTATAGCTACCCTCAGCAAGAGCGTCCTCAATCTCTTTTCTTGAATAGCCCATCGCCATCATCTTTTCTGAAATACAAAAAATCGATGCTGAATGAAATATCACAACTGGCCAGGAAAATTAAACGACATTCATCAGTATAATTATGCTTTAATCAATTTCCTTTCAAATCTAGTGCTGTATTGTCAGGAATAAGGTCAGAACAATTGGTACTGCATCGCTGATGCAGCTACTCTGAGCTGAGTTTGTCACCAAGAGATAGAGAGAGGTACAGTAGGGTATGCAATTAAGTTTGCTTAATGTGAAAGTAAGCTAGTGCTGCCACCTTGGAGTAGGGTATGCAATTAAGTTTACTTAATGTGAAAGTAAGCTAGTGCCGCCACCTTGGAATATGGTATGCAATAAGTTTGCTTAATGTGAAAGTAAGCTAGTGCTGCCACCTTGGAGTAGGGCATGCAATTAAGTTTGCTTAATGTGAAAGTAAGCTAGTGCTGCCACCTTGGAGAAGGGCATGCAATTAAGTGTGCTTAATGTGAAAGTAAGGTAGTGCTGCCACCATGGATTCAGTGTTGTACCTCAGACTCAGTTCATGCTGCTTTGTGCACATAACAAATAATTGAAACAATCAAAGTAAATAACAGATGCAGTACTTAAGCGGTTAGATACAGGATTCGGGAAGACTCACCAATACGCGTGGAATCATTTAGATTCGGAATCGTTTCCTGGAATGGCTTTAGCTCTTCATCATAACCGATACTCATCCATTTGTCCTTCATGATGACCTACAGACCGTAAACCATGGTTTAGATTTCATTCAATCCATACAAACACAGAATAAAGACATCCATATGTGTGTGGCCATTAGCTAATGGCAGATACTGTGCATTAACCCTTTAACAACAAGCTGCATTGGTTTGTCATATATTTTAGTACACACTCGTCGTTAAAGCGTTAATAGCTACAGTCATTTCCATCTAACTTTAAGGTTTCTGATTTGCAAAGCACTCTCAAAATGGAGTGCAACATTAGGTACATACTAAATGAACAAATGCTGTTGTACTGAAGGATCTGTTGATCAAATTCCAGACATCGCAGCAACAATCGCATAGCATGTCACCTTACCATTGTGTGCAAGAATAGTGCGTCAATGTCACATTATGCAATGAGATTTCAACAATGGTTTTAGTGTTGAAAGCAAGACAAAAGCAGAACAAAGCTCCAAATAACCTCAAGGCTCGCTCTCTTTGCAGGATTCAAAACAAGCAACTTCTTCAGTAGACTTTCACAATCAGTTGACATGTAGAATGGAATTCGGTATTTGCCCCGCAAGACTCGCTCACGTAATTCCTGACAACAAAACATAAATAAATCTCAGCAAAACGTCCTTCAGATCAACTCCCAAATGGATGGAGACAATGCCTTGTCAGAGAGACAGTGCAGGTTTCAGTTATTAGGTAAGGAGATTGTTAAAGTAACAAGGCACAACAATACATTACAGCACATGTGTCATACGGTTCTGAAGCATGTTGTTTTGCACAGTTAGTTGGTTACATGCAGATAATGCTCAATAATTTTGCTTGTTTAGACATTTAAGATGACCTAGTATGCATTCTTGAAGTTATTTCTCTTTTTCACCATCATTCTCAAGTGTTTTGGAGGTTGTCCGGAAGCTTGTGCAATCTCGTGTGGCACAAGTGGACTCCTCCGCTATGATGGGACTTTAGGTTACTGGTGGGACAGTGCCAAACCTCAGTTGGAAAGTCCACGACTTGGCACTAACCATTCTACTGCTGAGACATTCTGGCTGGCCAACTGTCGTTTTTCATAGACCTGGTGGCTGAGGGAAATGTCCGTACTGAGCATCTTCTAGAGCTATTTATGTGAGCAACTGTTTGGCATTTGGGTTTCTATGTTGCCCGCCTCATCGCTCCTTTCTTCGATACTCTGTAGGACCAGGACCTCCAAATATGGTGCCTACTGTCAGCTCTGGATGGAAGTATGTTGACTGGGCTCTTGAAGTCTGTGGGAGCTCACCAGTGGCGACTCTTCCAGTTATTTCAATACTATTAGTCTAATGATTAACTTTCCTCTCAATGATTCTGGCATCATTTAGGTTGGCACAGGCAGTGTTTTTGTAAGTATATAATAAGCATTAGGCAATACATACATACATACATACATACATACATATAAACATACATACAAATAGAAATGCCCTCCCCATTGCTTTTACTGAACAACTATCTTCATGAAAGTTATCCCCCATACACTTCACCCAAGCCTGCAAACCACAACTTAAACCTGCTCATGGCCCATCTCTAGAAATAGCACCAATCTGGACATCTTTAAAGTTCTTTAAGGACACTATACAATTGGCCAGTAACAAACGTACACAGAAAAAATAAAGAAAGAAGGAAAGCATAGTTTAAAGACCTCTGTGCAATAGGAAAGTGCTTAAAGGATTATGCTGATTATTTTTTAACCACTGATGCAAGGAACAAAGAGAAACTAGGAACATAAGTAAGCGCAGAGGTAAACAAGACCTTTAGATTTTGTCCATCAAAAGGAAGAGATCCACTGACAAGAGTGTACAGAATCACTCCTAGACTCCAGACATCAACCTCCGGACCATCGTACTTCTTGCCTGAACACAAAACAAATAAGACCTATGCAATACAATACAATAAGCAGTATGATGCAGGAAAGAACCAATATAATATACTACACAGAGCAATCATCATCATCAATTCCTGATGCCTGCCATTTGACAGTGATGAGTACAAATAAATTATCTCCATTGTTCTCAGGAAGCAATGGTGTCAGTCCAAGTGATTTATGTCCTCATTTATTACATCCATCCATCATACACAACACAAGGCAATACCTAATCATAATGCCAAATTATATAACACACCTCAGATTCACATCCCTGTGACTTTGAGCACATTAAAAATTATCATAACAAATATAATTAAAAGAGAAATAACTGCACATTTATTAGGCACACCTTTGAGCACTCCTTGAGTATCACAACAGTACCATAAAGTATACAATGAAGGGCAGTCAAAGAAATCATTCAGTTGCCTGTTTATAATATTGCATCATCTCTTTTCCTACTGACATTTTCTCAAAACCTGGATAACATCTGGGACTTAGCACCGGGAGGTTCTGAGTTCAGCCCTACGAGAGGCGCGGATATACTTTGTACGATACGATTAAAAATTATCATAATTGCAAATATAATTATAAGAGAAATAACTGCACATTTATTACGCACACCTTTGAGAACTCCTTGGAGGCACTCATTGAGTATCACAACAGCACCATAAGTATACAATGAAGGGCAGTCAAAGAAATCATTCAGTTGCCTGTTTATAATATTGCATCATCTTTATATGGTACTGACATTGTGCCATGCCGTTAACATTGGCGCCTACATGATGTTGTAAAGTGCTGGCATTTTCCTTGTCCAAATAAAGATTACTTACTTATTTACAAAAATTCACAATGATTAAGTGCTCTGCTTAAGTGTTTAACTATGTGTTACAGCACATCTGCGATGGTCACTAAACTGTAGTGCTTCATATGTTATTAGTTTAAAGTCACAAGTGTGCTGTAAGTTACCGCTGTTCAGGACCTACAAAGACAACACAGTTGCTCCTCACCTTGGAAGAGCTCTGGTGCCGCATATGGAGGACTCCCACAGAAAGTGTCTAGCTTGTTTCCAAGCGTAAACTCATTGCTAAAGCCAAAGTCCGCGATTTTTATGTTGAGATCGGCATCAAGAAGCAGATTTTCTGCCTGATACAGAAAAAACAGTCACACATCATAGATCATAATGTACTTAATCCATTATAATCCAATCATATACATATCAAAACACTCAATTCATGCTTTTGATGAAAATATTAATGAGGATGATGATTATGACAATGACGTCATTGATCCTCAAGTGTAATGTATTTCCACTTAAACCTGTCCAACAGATTACGGATATGCATTTGTGGATATATTCACCACTGTGATACCACTTTTCAGCAACTGATGCCTCATGTGCTACGATAGGAACACTAGAAGTTTTCAAATTCAATCAATTACTTAATCGGTCAATCAAACAATCGATCATTGGATAAATCAATCGTGCGAAGTATGGTAGCTGATTTGTTAGTGTTTGGCTAGTGTTAGAGTACGGGTACAGGTTTGCATTTCACCTCAGTATGTGTTACTGTGGAGGGACCTGGAGCAAGTCCCTTCACTTAATTCCTTCATGATTCAGATTGCTGACCTTAAGCATGTCATTATTAATGCAATATAAAAGTACAAAGAAATAATCAATCATCTTTTATTGAACACTACATTAATGGTAAGCACAATTGTCAGCATACTGCTAAAGATAAACACAAGAACCAAAGTGTCTCTACCACGTTAACTGAATTTCTCATTTACAGTCAATGTTAACAACATTTCATCAGACACCACTTTGCCAGTAAGTGAAATGTACGATGGTGCACAGTATAATATCTGAATGATTTCATTAAATTTTGATTAGAGTTATTCCACATCTGAAGGAAGAAAAATTTCAAATAAATTCAGATGAGAATACCTTCAAATCTCTGTGAACAATTCCTTTCTGATGACAATACTGGACTGCAGAAACGATCTGCAAACAAAGAAATTTGAAGCATGCTATCATCCAAACGTTTGTAAAAGCAATGTCAAATGTAACAATAATGATATAACACAGAGCTATTAAAACAACATAAAACAACATAAAGTACTAAAGTACTGATAATCATTATCAAACAAATATTTACATGTAAAGCAGTTGTCTGACATTGTAACTGCATTATGCCTTAAGACACTTGAAGCAGCGGTTAGAAAGTTTACCTGACGAAATTTTGCCCGTGCTTCTTTCTCTTTCATTCTTCCATGGGCAACAAGGTAGTCAAAGACTTCACCTGCAAAAACAATAGCAACTATAAAATATACTCTAGTTTAGTTAGTTAACCAATCAATCAAGCACACCTCCCTAGTAACCTGTCATTCCAAGACATTTTTCTGTCTAAATCAAGCAACTGATCATTATGGAACACTAATTTTTGCTAATTAATCAAGCAGTTAATCATCTATTTTATGGCAAACCAATCAACTATGCAACTGATCATTTCATTTATAACCAACCAATCAATAAAGCTAATAATCATTTCCTTAAGGTCTGTCTGTTAATCACTCCATGAAGTAATGAAAGAATCAAGAAAACCAAAGCATGAACAACTTAATCAGTCAACTGCTGAATGATTCCCACACCTCAATCCTGAACAGTGCTGCAGCACAATTTTAATGTAATGTCAAGGTAAGGACAATGCCAGAGAACTGAACCCCACACACAGTATCGACAAGACTATAAACGTAACTGGAAATGGAATGGTCTTGTATAGCAAGGAGGGCTGCTTTGCTTTTTATACTCCAATGGCAAGAGGTGCCAAAACGTCTCTGAAAATGAGTCTGCGTTGAATTCAATCGTGCCAAGCATTTCTTATATAACAGTTATCTAATCGTTGTGTTCCTACCCAATGCCTTAGTACAGAATTTGGCCTTAATTACCAAGCAGCATACAACAGTCCATAGTAATATGAACCAAGATGCAGCTGCATTAATTATACAAAAAATCAATATCTGTGGCCTTGGTGAAGAGGGCGTTTCCTGCTCGTCTAGCAAAAGGCTAGTTGTCCCTTTTTGGGACTAAGGTGATGTATACTAATTTATTACTTAGACTAAAACTGCACAAGCTTTCCATAAATTCATACAGTAATACTAGACTTATTTTACCTAATAGTTGCAAAGGCATGCAAACAGTTACAATATCATTGGTTGTTATATTTAGATTCACTGGGCCAGTTTGTATTTACAACACCATGCAATCAAATCTGATACCAAAGGGATATAACTAGCATTGGGCTTGGGGGCTTAAGCCCCAAATGAAGATGAAGCCCCAAAATAAATAAAGCCCTCTGACCCAATATAGGCTCATGCTACCGCACTTGCCAAGCTCAAGGCTTAAAGTCCCCCCACACACAAAAAACCAAAAAGTCCTAGTTACGTTACTGGAAACCAAAACATCACATAACAAAATTAACAAGTCTTTAATTCTGAAAGTGTAAAAAAATACTTACATCAAAACAAATTTAATCTTCAATAGTCACTTCTAAGCTTGCCACCTGTACAAATTCATCTATCAGTGTTCTGTAACAAGCATGTAACATTGCTGTTGCTGCGGTATGGCCTGGGAGATACAGTTAGTACCTGTGACCACCAGTGTAAAACAAACTGCTACAGCCCACACATTGAGATAACCAACACAGAGGTTTGTAAAATCTGATACACTCCTCAGGATATATGCATGAAATACGGTAAGGCCAGTTTACTTACCTCCACTAGCGTATTCCATGACGAGATAAAGTGTCTTTTCTGTCTCAATGACTTCATAAAGTTTAACTAAAGACCATAAAACATCATAACTTCAGCACAACACAATCAGAAGAGTGTCAGCCTTATAATCTATTAATTTTGCTTACAGCAGGCATTTTGTAATGATCTTGGGCATGTTGTTTACACATTGGCACACTCTTCTTGAAAGCAGAATTGCAGTCTTTGCATACACTGGCAGCTCAGCTTACTGTACATTGTTTTGCTAACTGATGGAATATATTCATTTGTAATGATGTTTAACATCATATACGCTTGCAGAGAGTGCCTCTGAGTAGATATCTTTAAGGGCACTATATAAATGTTCAGTTACATTACATTAACTTGTCAAATAGCACCATATACACGTTGCTGGCACTGACCTTAAGATAGAAATGAAGACCTGCTACAGGAGAGCAAAAAGAACAGACCCTGGGGATAACCTCCTCAAAAATCCTAACAAGCAGCTGATAACACCACTTCTCATCAAAATAAAACTGAAACTATTTTGCAGGTCATGGACAAATTGCTACAAGTGACATTAAGTGGAGAGCAAACATGCCTGCCGTTATCAGATGTCAGGTTAACTCTTGCAGTAATGCATTTAGGGAGATTGTACGAGTCAAATGTTTATGATGTCAGTAGTCAAAATACTGAAAAGGAAACAATTATATAATGCTCCAACGAGACTAACATGACCTAATAAGCCGAGATTGAGCCAGAATAACATACAAAGAATAGAAGACATCTTCATTTGTGTGGGACATAGTAGCTGATGCTCAGTGTTTGGCTTGTAATATGGTGAGCGGGTTTGGGCCTCCCAAAATGGTTGTTGTGTAGGGACCGTGAGCAAGTCCTTCACTCACAATTGTTTTGCACCTCAGATTTAGCTTTTACTTACCTTGTAAAGATTTGTATACATAACAAATACAAAATAATGACAAAAATTATTAGGATCAGTTGGGTCAACAAGAAACCTGCCTAGTAACCTGTGTATGAGATTCTCAGCCATTCCATTCACTAGTGGGTTGAAAGCTATTCTCTTCTATCATAGTTATGTGTTGCTTGCATTGGTGCACCTCTAAAGAGTTTCTCAGAACAGGTGCTAAAACTGGTAAATGCATAATTATGACCGTGTTAGAAAAGGGTTTGCTACAATGCATTCACACAGCAGTGTGAAGCAGGAAAATAAAATAAAAATAATGGCAACTTTTATTGAAAAACAAAGATATTTTGCCTTGTAAAATCACTAAATGCCTCACCGATATTTGGATGATCTGTTATTTTCATGATTTTCACTTCACGAAAGAGCTACAAAATCACAAATGCTAATCAATTAGAAATCTTCATCGTTTTGAGCATCCATCATCATCGTTATAATTTCATACTCATTATCATTTTGTTCCTTTTTAAAACAAAACATGACGTCTGATGGAGCCATTGTCATCATCATCAACATATTCCATTCCACGCCTCTGTCATTATTGTAATGGCAGTTACACAAATTTTAAATAATTAACCCTTTTGATCCTAGTACATCAATACTACATAAGTTATCTGCTCCTAGGAGTCAATAACTTCAAGCCTTGCCACTGGAAATGTTGAGCAAGAAAATGGTTAAAACCTCAAGCAAGGTATTTCCCATTGCAGAGTAATGCAAAACAAATATTAAAACAAAATCATATGGTGCTATTACTAACCTTATTTAAACTTGAAGGGTTCAGTTGAGTTTTATCAATAATCTTGATGGCAACCTGAATTTTAATTAACACAATAAAATCTGTTACACAACTCATATTTTGCCTCAATTTGGAGAATATATTCTACTCTGCTTTGAGTTAATCCATATAAAGTTCTACAAAACTTATGCAATAAGGAGCAGTACATCAGTTACTGGTTAATGTTAAGTAAAATTGATAGGGTTAGGTCACTATCCAGATCACTTAAAATTCTTCAGAGAGACCAAGAAGAGGCCTTCAGACAAAATACTAGCATTACGACCTACATATTTATACAAACAAGAGAGATAAAGCATCTCTAAGCAATTGTAAGGGGTATTTAATATCACCCTTTAATTATACTGTATTGTATGAAGACAAATAGGTGACAAGACTGCAACACACAAAACAAACAGACAGGCAGTCCATAAACTAGTAATGTATGAGCAACGTGACATTCATAAAGCCCATTTTTACAGGTCCAATCACAGTTCATACCTCTCTGTCCGTCGGTACATGCCGTGCAAGTTTGACTTTGGCAAAATTTCCCTTTCCGATGGTTTTGATTAGCCGGTATTTCCCTATGTGCGGTTCATCGCCCCCACGACTGCGCACTTTGGCACTCGACAGGCTAGCACTGTCCTCCTGTACAATCAAACAAGAAAGTAAGTATCACTGATCAATCAGTTTAATAGCAGAAAAGGTTGTCAGACTAAACAAATTACAATACAGTGATATGCACTAGTAGTGCAATTCTTAGGAAGTGTGCAATAGTCTATTGGCTAGTGATGGGCAGTCAATCCTCAAAGAGGTCAGAGGTTCAAATCCCTGCCAGGGTGGAAATTTCTTTGGGGATTTCTGCTCCACCTGCAACCCAAGCCAACTTAGCTAATGCATAAAATGTCCATACACTGTTGGTGGGATGAGACTACGAGGAAGAGGACTAGGCACCCATCTTCATATGCTGGTGCTAAAACAATGAAGTACTTACTACTTAGCTAATACTACATATTCAAGGCTGTCTCTTAGACTAGCTTAACATTTTGACTGTGGTCCCAATTCATGGCCAGGCACATCTAATATAGGCCAAAAAACAAAAAAATTAGAATATTTTTATTTACTGTAGTCTGACATCCTTTTGTTCAAAGAATCAAACATGACTGTTCCTTTTAGGTGTTTGCCCTACTGCTAAACTGCAGAGAGCCCAGAATCATGTTCAGCGTTAAACTGTTTGAAACATGGTATTACACACAGCATAGGCTGTGAGGGGCAAGTTTCACAAAAATAACGCATTTCTTTGTGCTTTCCATGCTTGCTACAAACAACACACTTCCTGCTAGGTGCTGCTTTGGTTGCAGTTGCTATGATAACATCCAGATAGTGCTGTCCACTGAGTCTGGATAGGTCTGAAGCCTAGTGGTGCTTGAAAGCCACTGATGGGCAGCTGTCTCTGGTTGATCTTGACTTCCCAACACAGACTAAATAACTTTCGTTCTGAACCAAATCTGGCACCCAGTTTCTCCAAGCTTCTTGTACAGAAGGTATGTATTTGATACAGCCATGTCAACCATTGTATTTGTATTGTATTGTATTTGAACACTTGTTATAGCGCCCCAACCAGATTTCCCATTCAGAGGCGCTCCCGACTACTGCGCCGAACGCTGAATCGGAGTTTCACGCCGAAGCGCATGAGCAATTGCGAGTGAAGGACTTGCCCAGGGTCCCTACGCGGCGACTTTGAGGTGGATCCGAACCCGCAACCCTCCAGCTGCAAGGCAACGAACATACCCCTACACCACCGCGCCCCAGTTGTATTGTGATGTGTTGTATTGTGTGTTGTATTGTACTCCACGTTTATAATGCGACCGAGCCACCCGCAGATATAAGGGTAACTGATCTGTAGGACCAACATTCTGCACCACTTCAATGACTCTCTCAGTGGTGTGTATAAATAAGACAAAAGTTGGTTATTTCGGTCTGCCCCACACATGAAGTCATTATAGTCGAAAATGCAGCTAGGATTCTTCACAAACTGGCCACATTGGTTCCCTTTCGTACAACATCTTCACAGCTTCCTGTGGACCTGTATACAATACCTTTTCGATTTCAAATAATTCATTTCAATTCATTATATTTACGCAAAATGCTTACACCATGATGACTTACGACTTACAACTTACAAGATACTCTATATGTTTTGGTTGTATTCACAAAACAGTGCCAAAAACAATCTGAACCCTTTAACGACGAGCGTGTACTAAAATGTATGGGAAACTCGTCGTATGGCAGCTCGTCGTTAAAGGGTTAAAAGCATCTGGTAGATAGCAGCACAAGTCCACTGTTACTAAAGAGTGCCAGGAAATTTTACTGGGACACCGAACTGACTATGAACAGCTGATACTTCAGGGATGTGTACACATGTCTGTAGCATCTGAATTTATCCAATTTAGGATGTGTTAACACATCCCTAGCAGCCAAAGTGTTATGGAACTGGTCTTCTTCTAGTGCAATTCTCAGAAGGCACTTTATTAATAGCCAGATATGTGTACATAACAAATATACAAAAAGATACTAACACAAATCACAATACGCATGCATACATACATACAAACACACACAAACTGGCAACACGCTAATCAATCAACTAAACAAATAATAAATTAATTAATCAAATGAAATATCTATCAATCAGATAATCAATTAATCCAAAGAGGAGAGATGCTTGGAGAAGGAGATAGTTCAAAGCACAATACAAGGCTCTCATGCACGACGAAGACCAAAAATGAATTGGATGAATAACATCATGGGGCGCGGTGGTGTAGAGGTATGTTCGGTGCCTTGCAGCCGGAGGGTTGCGGGTTCGAATCCACCTCAAGGGGGTATATTTGGTGCCTTGCAGCCGGAGGGTTGCGGGTTCGAATCCACCTCAAGCCGCCGCGTAGGGACTCTGGGCAAGTCCTTCACTCGCAATTGCTCATGCGCTTCAGCGTGAAACTCCGATTCAGTGTCCGCGCTGTATTCGGGAGCGCCTCTGAGTAGAAATCTTGAAGGGGCGCTATATAAATATCTGAAATGAATGAATGAATTAAAACATGGACTGAACTCTCAGTGGTGAAACTGATAAGGAAGGTTGAGAACAGAAAACAATGGAGAAAGATTGTGCATCACGCGGCCAACCCTCGTTTCGAGGATGGCTGAGGACAGTTCAGGACCCAGCAAAACCACTATCTGTAACAAAATAATCTCAGCACAGTTGCATACTACATCATGAACGATACACACCTTCCCAGAATGCCTCTGATCAGATGACCTTGATTCTGGCAGTGCGCCAAGTGCTCCTCGTGCAGTCACTGTTGCACTTGGCAGCTGGGTAGATGTTCGGCTGCTGCCAGTGGGGGTTGTGCTAGAAGGGGGTTGCTGAGGCGTGCGTGCCCCAGACGGAGTTTGATGGAGGGTCGTCCGAGTCCGGCCAGCTCCGATGGGGGCCTTCGGAATGGGGCTCGGAATGGCACTCTGTGTAGTTACTGCTGATGAAGAACTCATTGTCTCTTCAGCAGCTAAACAAAAAATTAACTGATTGTAATAGCAATACTAATAATAATAATAATAATAATAATAATAACAATAATAATAGCAATAAGATTACTAAATTAGATGTCACTGAGAATTATGCTCGTCCTTCCACAAAAGTTTATTTCATTTGTAGAGTAATTTTCTCAAGGGACCATGTCTACCTATAGTATAGTTTACACCAGATATCTAGATTTCATCTAATAGTTCACTCACAATTTTTTAAACTTTACATGCTGTGAAGTACAAAACAAACAGTTGTGACATTGTGGTAAAAAATGCAGACTATTTCACCAAGCAGTTCAGCACTTCCAGCCCCATCGAATGCAATATTAAACCAATTTTGAATTATTCCAACTGTGAGAGTTTTCTGAGACAAGGTCAGAAATGACCAAATAGTATTCAACAGGAAAAGTAATTTTGCCCAAGGCCAAGACTCTTTCTGCTGAGCAACAATCAGAAAAGTTCAACAAGCAGCACTTTCCAAAAGCCTTGCATTATAAAACTTCAAGGAACATTGCCTTATGGTGTGTGTGTATGTCACAACATTGAGCAACTAATTCATACTCGCATTTTCTCTGCTTAGCAAAAAACATGTACATTTTAACACAAAATCTCATACACCACACTCACTTTGACAAGTTACAACTTGGAATATATATAACCACCAATGGTGGGTGAATTAATTAATGGCTAAAAAAGGGGAGGTGAATAGTTTGACTGGTACCATTACCATCATTATTTGTACAGCAATATATTTTATGTGTGTATCTTTGTTAATTAGTTAGAATGTTCAATCAATCAATCAATCAATCAATCAATCATTTATTTATTTCTGTAACCATCAGAAGAGAACAGTTCCAATGTACTTTCTTTAGACATCTTCCCACTGGGTGCTCTGCTAGATTTCAATTGGAAGTACTCCATACAAAGATTTTACTTGGCCGAGGACATAACTTGATACCCAGTTCAATATTATGGTGGATCTGTAGGAGTTAAGACTGGATTTCTTACGAAGATCAGAACCATATCTTAAATCTTGAATTGAAATCTTAAGTCGATCATACTTTAAATATACTTTAGAGTAACCACAAATTCTTAAACCCCCTTTCACCCTCTAATTTTCGTGATACCCCACAATGGGCCACACAGCGTTCGCCATACACCCGGTAAGAGTTTGACGGGCTGTGATTTAACGTCAGCGACGAACAAACTTAGACACTGCGGTGTTCGTGCTTTGCCAGCGGCAAACAAAACCAACTATTCAGATTTTTAACGAAAAATAAAACAGAAGTTTCGACAAACGGCGTTGAGATTTAGACTACCATTGATATGGTTTCTAGGAAACGGAAAGACACAAAAAACGACAGATATTATCTCCGAATCTCATCCTGAGCAGATCACGGTAGAAAAACAAAATGGCGATAAAGTGCCATAACGAACGAACGAACTACTGACTCCATGCTCTGTTATACAAACGTTATACAGCGCCACCAGCTTCAGCAAGTTCTTCGATTGCCTCTCCAAGTAGATTTGAACGTCAAATGGCGCCACTCCTCTCGGTGCTGGGCTTTCTCCTTCAGTTTGCTGTATCCATCCAACATCATCCAGTCCAGAATTATTATTATTATTATTATTCCTCTATTATTATTGTTATTATTATTATTGTGTAGTGTCATTTCAGCGGAGTTCAGAGATCGGTGGCAGTGTCCCGGAGAGGCAGATGGCGTTCCCCCGTTGAAGAGCCACTGAGATCCGCTGGAATAGGTATGATATGACTCCATTGGATTATTATTATTTTTCTTATGGCCCGAGGTAGAAAGAATCCCTCAGGCTCTAAGAAACTAAGCTTAGATGTTCACTTAATTCCGTCATTATTATTATTATTATTATTATTATTATTATTATTATTATTATTATTATTATTATTATTATTATTATTATTATTATTATTATTATTATTATTATTATTATTATTATTATTATTATTATTATTATTATTATTATTATTATTATTATTATTATTATTATTATTATTACTTTCTTTCACAGCAGTCATAAGAAATCGTTCCTCGTCCACTTTATACAGCGCACCTCTTCGTTTGTTTAATTAGCCTAATGCCCAGGTCATTGAAATGGACCGCGTCCAGGAAACGATCGAGGTTTGTTGCAATGTTTCCTTAGTGCTAAATTACAGAATCCAGTATGCAAACCACGGCAGTATCGCCGGTGACGGCCTATGACAGTCTTTTACAATTTTGTGCTATAGGCCTATAGGCGGTCGAGGACAAAAATGCCGCCCATTACTCACAAATGACATATCTCTTGACGGAATTAAGTGAACATCATGTATAATGTAGGCCTATCTTGTCAATTTGCCGCCCCTTGAAAAGCGCCCTCCTAGGCAGCCGCCTATATCGCTATAGGCGGCCAACCTAAAGCCGGTTACAGGATTCGAATTTATAACTGTAGGCCGGCCTATTCGGCAGTCATGCAACTGATGCAAGGCGCCCATCACGTTCTGCATCTCATTTTAGCAATGCGCCATCTCGCAAATGATAGGCTGAAATGCTGAATGGACCTTTGGGAGGGTGCGGGAAGCGATCCCGCTATACCTATATATACTGCTCTTCACGCCGGTGATGTTACCACTATATACTATATATATATATATATATATATATAAATATATATATATATATATATATATATGGACCCCGTATGGCGTCTAAAAGGATCCCATGTGGGAATATGGGTCTTATATTATGGACTCTACGTCGGACCACGTGGGCATGATGGCAGAATATACGTGCACGGTGCCACGGTGACCATCCTTCAAAAAGTTCCAGAATGTTCTTAAAGTATGAAGTCTCAGTGACGCTGTAGGCCTATAGGCCTACGACTAATAGGACTAATCAGTGAAAGCATGATACAAAATGAAATCAACGGTTATTGACCGCTAGGCCTACATATATATTTTGCACTCTGCTTATCAAAGAGTAACAATATGACATTCCGGATTCATTAGGCCTAATTCCAGCTTTACTTAATTAGGCCTAGGCTTTAGCCTACTGATGATCGACTAAATTAATGGCTTCAGAAGGTGTAAAACATGTTCCAAACGAATCCATCATTTAATTGCTGGTCATTCATCAATTTGTACTGACCTGTGACGTTGGCTGCAGATTATAAGGCCTACGCTATTAAGTGCTACCGATTGATAGCACTACAAAAACCTCAATCTGTATTAGACTACAATAGATCATCATGACAGATTTTATAAGAAATGAAAACGAAAGTTCATGGTAGGCAGCCACTTAAAAGTTTGGGGTCACGTGCTTCTATCGCCATGATATGGGCCAGCGAAAATTGGTGAAAGTCCAAATTAGGTGCAATATATATAATATATATATATATATGTATACAATACATACATAGGCCTATATATATCTGTGTATATATGTATATAATATTATATATAGTGGCTAGCCTACCCATTGGCAGAGGAAAGCTCGCTGTTGATCCACCCATCCGTCCAAATTCTGTTAAAAACCCCACAACTTACCCCCGCCCCTGGAGATTGCAAACGTTAGCTAAACATTTGGCGAAAATTGCTCCTCTCTGCCGAGACCCGATCTGGACTTTTAAGACACGAATAGTAATTGTGTAGAGTGAACACAAACAGATTATTATAAAAGATAAATTTTTGTGATACGGCTATTTGAGTTCAACTGACAGAAATTTTCCTGCTACTTATAGGCCTATTACATTCTAAGGCTCAATGTCTTAGGCAATTGGCTGAAGGATTAGGCCTATTGAGCAGATCGATCTAACTTCATCTAAGGAGTAGCTAATGGGCTGATATTACCAGAAAGCGTATAATGTGCTCAAAACAGTGCATAAGAACTTACTTTAACGTATTTTGACTATTGGGACAAAGTCTGCCACGACTATGCATGGGTCTGAAGGAGTGTCGTAAGCTCCCCAGCGGGGTCTGAGCTCCAGCCGACAACGCATTTGAGAGCATTTGCTGCCAAATGGAGCCCATTTTAGCCACTTTATTTGATCAAATTTGCTTTTTATTATTATACATATCTCTATTTTTAAGTTATTCTTAGAAGTTTGAAGTTTGAAACATAGCCTAATTAGATCAACTAGGCCTATAGTTAGAACTTAGAAGTCATCGAAATCATGTCTACGTTTCCTCTTTGTCTGAAGACAATCGTAACCTTATGTCTACAGATTTCGGTGTGACCTTGCGCGCGTTACACATTTGTGACGCCAGGGGTCAAAACCCGTCACATGTCGGTTTCAGACCTTTTATTCAGTCATAGGCCTATTTTACAATTAATTTGCTTCAAAATACTTTTTACAGAATGAAAATATCTTTTTTCTAACTGATCGAAGTTATGCTCGTTTGATTCTTTCACTAGTATAGGCCTAGTGAGAAGATCGAATGAAAATTTTCAGACTATTCGTGTCATCAAAGTCCTCATAATCCATTATAGGCCTACTTGATTGGGGCCTATATGTTGCAATTTTGCTGGGCAATAGCGGGCTATAATCGGTATCAAATAAAGCAAATGGCATCAAAATCGGATTACTACTTTGCAAAATATGGCAAATTTACAGGCAACTGCTGAATTGAAGAATATTCTACATTTTTGACCCCACTCGCCTATTTGAGCATCTAGCTCAATATCTATATAGGTAGCGACAAGCGACGGGTTTTGACCTCTGGCGTCATATTTATTTAATAATAATAATAATAATAATAATAATAATAATAATAATAATAATAATAATAATAATAATAATAATAATAATAATAATAATAATAATAGGGCCTACGTTCTCTTTGTCTGAAGACAATCGTAACCATGTAGGCCCTACCATGTCGACGTTTCCTCTTTGTCTGAAGACAATCATAACCATGTCTACGTTTCCTCTTTGTCTGAAGACAATCGTAACCATATCTACGTGTAAATTCGGTCACGTATCGATAGTCCGAAGGTTCGATAGTCCGAAGGTTTCATGGTAAACATATGTATGTATATGTACATATATATGTATATCATGTACATTATATGTATATATATATAATGCATGTATATGTATATATATATGTTTGTAATGTATCTATACATTTGTATATTAGGCCTATGTATTTTTTATCTATATACATGTACATATATATATATGTGTTTGTATAGGCCTATATAGGCTATAGGCCTATATATATGTATATATATATATGTATTTATATCTATATAATATGTATCCCTATAACTTATATATGGATATACTTATACTCGGATTTTCATTATTTTAAAATATATTAATTTTAATTATATAGGCCCTATATATATATATTCAGAATTCAGGGGGCAAGTATCAGAGGGACACACTGTCTCCAAATTGTTTAAATCTCTATTTCCAGTCATCATATCGCAACTTCAGTTCCAACAGCTGAAACCTCTCTTATCTCTGCCAACAATGTTGACATCATCCGCTGTATGGATAGGCCTAATGGTAGCCTAAAGTAGGGCCCAACTGTACTTGCTCTTTTTGAAGAATCTTGACTCATCTGTTGCCTTCAACGCTATAGGTCTGTGAATTTCCTTGGTAGAGCATACTTTATGTGTCTTATTGCCCTGATGTGGTAGAAACAAAATTTGCAAAGGTTTGTTAGGCCGTAGGCCTATGTGGTATTGGAATGTGAGATTACTTTCCTTATAGTGACCCCAAAACCCATAGTTCTAGCCTATATGAGACACGCGTATAGGCTATCTATAGAGCCCATTTGGGTGCCATGTAATGCCCATAGAAATGCTAACAGGGAAACCACTTCTTGTTCGTATCAATGTTCGCATACCAAATGTAGGCTATTTCTTACATTAGGCTGCTCTCCTATCTTAAATCTACGCATATAGCCTATCTCTAACAGTTATAGTTGTGAGCTAGTGATAGGACTTTGAAGCGAATTCGCTCTAGGATTTTTAGCCAACTGATTTATTTGAGGATGGTAGTAATAATTATGACGATGCTTCAGATTCACATTTCAGATTCACATTTCGGTGTGACAATGCGCGCGTTACAAATTTATTTATAATAATGCTTGGGCGTTATGGTAACAGCTCTGGCTAGTGAGTTTTTGAGCTGCAGCCTGCAGATGCTTGAGTTGTGTGGAATCGATGTTGAGAAAAAAGGAATTGCAATAATCGAGCTTTGAGTGGACAATGGAGTTAGCAATGGTGGTGGCATACTGTGACACAAACATCATGACCTAAAGTCCTTAACAATGAAAGTTTGACCTGACACTAAAATCGACCACGGATCGATTTGATTTGACATAGCGACGGTAGGCCTATATGAGCTGATGCAACTGTTGTGACGCTAAGAAATTTAGGAGATTAAGAATTTTATTTTACATTATGTATTATAATGTATACATTATACACACACATACATACATACACACATACATACATATGTATGTATGTATGTATGTATGTATGTATGTATGTATGTATGTATGTATGTATGTATGTATGTATGTATGTATGTATGTATATATGTGTGTATGTGTGTATGTATGTGTGTCACACATACATACATACATACACACATACATACACACACATACACACATGCATAAACACACATATATATATATACATACACACATACATACACACATACATACATATACACACACATAGGCCTACATACACACATATATACATACATACATACATGCACACATACACATACACACACACACATACATTGACATCAGAGGCCTAGCTTCCTCTTCTCTGGCTCCGTTCTTACCTTAGGCCTACTGCACGTACTCAAATGGTTATTTGTGGTGACTCTATAGAACTCCATGGGTCTTGGTCAAATATGGTGTTCCTCAGGGCTCTTGGTCCTCTCCTCTACCTCTTATACACGGCTGACATTCCAGCTATATTCTTTAAACACTCCTCGAGATCAACTGGTCACCTCTATGCTGACGATGTACAGGCGCTTGTCCATGGTCCACCCTCTGCTCAGCTTGATCTTATGGCCGCATTGATGCTCTCTCGAGTGACTTGCACATCTGGATGTCCTCCAATCGGCCCTCACTGAATCCAAATAAGATGCAGCTCATCTGGTTCGGCACTCGCCAACAGCTTCTTAAGCTAGATTTCCCTCTTCTTGCAGAGAGATTCCCGTCCTTCACTTTCCACTCCAGTGTACGAGACCTTGCAAATCTTGTTTCTACCTCATCAAGCCAATAATTTTTACGTCGATGTTCCTAACCAAGCGATTAGTAAGACGTTGGCGCGAACCCGATTTAATAAAATCGAGTCAATTTTTCACTATAAATTCGATTGATCGGTAAAGATATCTTTCTCATGATCAGGATTTCATATGCTAGGGTTTAATGTAAAAAACTGGCAATGAATTTGTGTCGTTAAGTATTAGATCAGAGATAAGAGTGACGGGGAGACAATCTCGTCTCAATTTCCGCCCCGCAACAAGACAGTAACATTATTATGTCTTCCCTACCCCGCGATTTTGTCCCAATCTCCGCAGATTTTCTCTCTGTCCCCACGCCATCCCCGTGGACCCCGCAGGACTTGGCCAGCATGACATACCCCGCAAAAGTTTTCACCAATTAAAGTTTAAATTTGTTTATCTTGCTACGCTGTTTGTATTGCTGATTGAATTAATTAAACAGACGAAAAAACAGATTATCTTATCGAAAGTTTGTATCAACCAAGTCTCTGGACTATTTTTGGTCATTAGTTAACAGCTTCAAGGAATAAAAAAATTTTCACCATCTCAAGTTCTCACTCTAGGACTAGACTCGATTAGATCGTACTTGTAGCTCTAAGGATCTGACTTGTAGCAACTACTTAATTCAGAATTAAAAATTAATTCAGAATTAGATACAAAAATCATTCATTCATTTTTACTATTTGTCATTTCTGCTTGTTTAGTCCATTTCTGCTTCAATAGCAGATCATCGACCGAGTCCTCATTATGTTCAGTACGTCGAGTCTGCCAGGTTGAAATAAGACCTGAAAAATTACCGCTTTGAACTGTAGTTTAGATCAAGTCTGGTTCAAAGCCTTTTAAAACTGATTTTAAATCAACATTTTTAGACAACTATAGATTCCAAATTGCAACGCGTTTTTGTACTGAAAACATCTCAAAATGAGTTACATGTTGACCTAAATGCAAAACTACTCTAGGTTTGAAATGTTCAAAACTAGTTTACTTGGGGCCAAAGGAAATATTTAGGGTGATTTTGACTGGATTTATTTTTTAGCTATATTTTCTCATAGTGTACATTTCTTTCTGGCTACAGGTCTTTCTTCACTGCTGAGGAAATGGGATTACAACAATCTTTCAGATCCTTTGCTTCCATAGGTGATGGCTCTGAAATGACACTTGTCGACCTGGAGAAATGGTGCAGTGATGCTGGAATCACAGGAACACATATGTCAACCAACCTCCTGAACTCTGTTTTCAACCGTGTAAAAGCAGTTGGTACTGAGTATGTAATTTTTCTCAACATGTCATCTGAAATACATCTTGTTTTTAGAAAAATATTGATTAAGTAGTCCTACACACAAAAACACATGTGTGCACATTCTCACACATGCGCACACATGGCAAGCAGGGAGGTTTTGATGAGTTCGTAGGAAGCAACTGATATTTATCGTAATTCTGACGGGAGTTTATTTGCAAATTTTAGCGACAAGGTGACGGAGTGGCAGAGAAGTATGTATGTATATATGAACTCTTGTTATAGCGCCCCTTCAAGATTTCTACTCAGAGGCGCTTCTGACTCAGCGCAAACGCTGAATCGGAGTTTCACGCCGAAGTGCATGAGCAATTGCGAGTGAAGGACTTGCCCAGGGTCCCTACGCAGCGGCTTGAGGTGGATTTGAAGCCGCAACCCTCCGGCTGCAAGGCACCGAACATACCCCATCACCACCGCACCCCACGAGAAGTGTTAGGGTGGAAGTGGAACGGTTGAAATTGCCTGAAAAACAAGCAAAAGACTGTTAATTTACAATGAAGTGGAAAAAACAAATCATGTCTATGAAATCAATATTGGTTAATTTTACCTTAGGAATAGGAAACTTATAAAATGCTGTACACTGTACAGTGTACTGCCACTGCCGTAGTAAACCTAATACTAATTTAGGGCATAGGCCTTTCATATTAATTTTGTCCATAATGCTTAGTGAAGCTATTTAAACTAACTGATGCCAGGGCAGTCTACTCTCTTAGGGTGCAATGTTTGTAACGCATTCCAATTCCCAATGGGGTGAGGCCCCAAAATAAAACCTGCATAGGGCCCCAGATATCCTTGGTATGGGCCTGTTTTCTTAGGTAGATATGAGGCTCAGCACAATGACAAAAACTTGTGAGCAGGAAATTGTTGATCTCGTAAAAAAATTAGTCCTTGTCGCAGTTTTCAAGACCATCTAAAAATGTGTCTTGGAATGCGCATTGTTTATTAACTGTTGGAAACTATCTGGCATCTTTCAAATCTTGAGAAATTCATGTTCAACAATGCTTCATCTCTGGGATAAAAGTTCAATGCTCTGGTTATCACTTAATTTCAGTCACTGCAATAGTAATGCAGTACAATAATAATGATAACAGTAATAATAAGAATTATATTAGCTTTGGGAATGATTTCTTCACAGTTCGTTGACATACAGTGAAGTGGATGCCATGATCATCGAACTTGCCTCAGAGTACCAGGATGGCAACCTTCAGCTGTATCAGAAAATTCCAAAGCTCAAGCAAATGCTTGAACAAGCATCAGCAATAGTGAGTGGCACAGCATGAGTGTCTGCAACATTTCATTTTCCAGCATTACACATTCTTGTTTCCATTCAGAACCTGTTCAAATTTTACTCTGCTCTGTCCTATTTTAATCTGACTATCATATCCCCACTGCACTGTATCCTATCTCAGTCCTATCCAGTGTTTCTGCTAGAGTCCAAAAAGAGGACGTATTTATATCCTGACCTCGAATTTGTTTGGACGTAGCCAGTGCTTTTTTTCTAGAAAAAAAGGTTCCGGAACTCAACAAATTCAGAACAATCATAGGGGCATATTTTATGCTAATATTTCTGTTTCATATAATATCAGTATCAATAAACAATGAAAGCATTTACATTAAATTAAAGTATCTAAATAATTTTATACAATTTTTTATTAAAAATTTCAATTAACTGAATTATTTTTTTAATGGCTGAAAAAAGGTACCGGAACGCCGTTCCGGACTGCTCCGGCTGAAAAAAAGCACTGGACGTAGCTCATGTCTTTGTCTGTCACACCGAAATATCTGGACGTTTTGGTCGTTTTTTATGGATGTAAAAACGGCCTTTTAGGCATTAGCGGAACACTGGTCCTTTCCCATATCGTACCCTCTCAGTTTCAATTCCTTCATATTTCATGCTGCCCTTGCCTTTTCCATCCTCACCCTTCTTCTAACCGTCCCTGAGTTCCCTCCATGCCATTTCCATTTCCTCGTACCTTCTCTCAACTTACTTTCATTTAGCACTTCTTCGATAAGTGTAAATATTAGTTAAGATGAATGTATTAGAATACATCACATTTCTTCTCACATCCCATATATCATATCACAGCATATTTTAGATTTGTGTTACATCATGTACAGAAGTATCACTACAGATTGTACAGATTACTGGTACATATTTGGACTGAATCTGAGACTAGGAGTTGATGTTCATATGTTGATGCCTTGAGAATTGAAATATGATGCCATCTAAATCAGTCCATAACAAGTGGTCTCAGCTGCCCACTTTGCCCCAGTTTAAAACATAACTTGGTACATATCTAAAACAGTGTCTAATGACATTGGAGTAATCATCGCTGTTTTGCTGTTTTATGGACTTGAATAAACTAAACCTCTTGCTATCTCTCCACAAATCTTTCACCCAAAACTGAAAACACTGCTTGTTCACATATGTATGTATTGTATGTATGTATTGTGTGTGTGTGTGTGTCTGTGTGTGTGTCTGTATGTGTCTGTATGTATGTATGTATATGTGAAACTGATTCAGTGGCTGTGCTGTACTCGGGAATGCCTCTGAGTAGAAATCTTGAAGGGCGCTATAACAAGTGCTCATATATACATACATTTGTATCTGGCTATTTGTAAAGTGCCTTTTAAGGGCTGCACAAGGGAGCTTAGCATGGCAATCTAACAGATCTGAAAAGGTGCATCTTGCAAGATGACTTGAAAATGTTTCTTGAGCTGTCTGTGACAGAATAGTTAGTAAGTTTAATAGTTTGACGTTTAATAGTAGCCTTATCAGCTTTTAGAGTAAGAATACATCAAAACAGAACTGGGAAACTAGAACAATTAGAAAATTGTGCAGAGAGGATCATACAAAGTCTGGTGAAGTAAACTAGAGTAGAGTCCATGGAAACTAAAGAAAGGTCATAAAAATCCTGACACCTTTAAGGTTATCAGAAAGGTGTTAATATGCCAATTTAGAGGTTTATTTTAGGGAAATAAATTTGATGGTTTCAGACAAAACATCAGTCCAGCAATGAGCAAGATCCGGATATCGACAAGCCAGTCACAAAGCGGGTAACTAATTTTACTAGTTTTAGAAATTTATTTTAAGACAAATTTATACTGACCAATTATATAATTAACCAAACAAATCATCAGGTTTCTCTTGCTTATAAGTGCATTGTCACAGAATTCATAGCTCCCATGGACCTCAGCTGATGGAGATCCTTCACCAAATAAATCATGTGACATGAATTTCTAGGACTAGAAGATAAGATCATCATCATTTAGAGATATCAGGGTATATATATAGGTGCAGTTGAGCACAAAAATGAAGAATATTTATGGAAACTGACTGGGAAGAAGATGAGAATGACTTAAGTATAACACAGATCTAGTATTGAAGAATCAATGCAGCAGCGTGATACTTTTGTTACTGTTCCGTGTTTAAAACTGTGTATGAACACTGTCGTGTTCTCATTTTTTTATGTTTACACTTGCTGAATTGAATATTTTATATAAGTACAATAAAAATTGTGCTTCTGGTTATCATTTCGCGGTCTAGTAACCAATCCCTCGCGGACCACCACAGGGCCTGGGACAGCCACAGGGCCGCGACCCAGTTTGAGTACACTTAGAGCTCTTTCATATACATGTAAAATCTTCAAAATCTGTCATAGCTGTGTTGAATCTGTAGTATAACATCACAGGTATTGGTTTCTGCTGCCTGATGATTAATCTGATAAATCTGTTTCTCTTATTCTCTGGTCGTGTAATTATGTGCTACAATTGTATGAGGAAATGAAAGATTGTGTCATATTAAGTCGTTAATGTTACTTGATATTAGGCACTATTAAAATTTGATTTGGTAAGTGGATTTGTTTGTAGATTCGATTCAATTCAAATTGGGTAAAGTTTGAAAACATTCCAACGGATGTTGTCGTTCTAGAGATCATCGGATGGGTGCATCATTTCGGCTTCATCTCTAGTTATGAGCGGAGTGCCTTAGGAAGATGGGTTAGCTCTAGACTTACTTATGCTGTTGATCTATTTTTTAAGTCCCTTGTGGATGTGGCAATGATTTATGTTTAGATTTGTATTTATTTTCTATTGTTTGTTAATGTTTCACCATTTATCTATTTCAGTGGTTGGGGTGCATGATAGTCTAGTGATTAGCATGTTGGACTGTAAACCAAGAGGTCAGGTTCAAATCCCTTCCAGGGCAGAAATTTCTGAAATTTCTCTCATATGTGACAACTCATCTGCACATCTCTTTTTCCCTCACACTGTCAGTGAGAAGATGAGACAGTGAGGGAGAGGACTGGCCACCTGTCCTCATGAGCTGAGGCTAAGAAAAATGAAGTTGCTGCCACTTCATAGCCATGGCTGCCCCAGGGCTAGCTTAAAGGATTGTTCTTCGATTTCTGTGATTATGAAGAACCACTTTGATATATCATCAACTAATTGTGCTGAGCATATATATGTGTGTGGGAAGGATTTGTCCACACTCTCCATATTACAAAGTGAGCAGAGGCATAGCCAGTGGTTAAAGTGGTTTGTGTGAGCAGTGGAATGCCGAAGAAGAGTTTTATTGGAACGCATGCATTACCAGGGTTCCATTGCATGGTGAGCAGTGGGAACGCCAGTAAAAAATTTTGAGAGTAGTGGGAACGCATGCGTTACCAGGGTTCCATGCATGGTGAGCAGTGGGAGGGTGCCATTGCATGGGGAGCAGTTCCCACACATTCCCACCCACTTTAACCTCTGAGCCTAGCTGAGAGGGGAAGGGGACAAATTAATGATTTTACTCTTGATTTTGATGCAATTTTAACTAATTTATCCCAAATAAGTTTATAAGATTTAATTTTGGCATGTTGGACAAAAAATATGTGTCCCGACATATGAAAAGGTACCATAAGTCGGCGTACGGTTTCACGAGAAATCGCGCATAATGACGTCGGGGGAATATTATTATCAAATTTGAGCTCTTGGTATTTTTAGCAGCAGGCAAGCCTAAGGTATGATGTCATCGCTAAATATAGTTAAGGATTTCTGTGCCCATTGAATAACAGTTAAGGATTTCTGTGCGAATTGTCTAGACAAAATGTGTCGTGTTTTAAAAACAAATTTCCCGAAAATGTCCAGTTCTCGTGTTAAGCCATGTTTTATCTTATAAGTCGGTCATTTATCATCCAATTTTTATCTGGTTTTCAGCAAAATGTTCAGCTCACTTAGCTGGTTTGTGAAGGCATAATAACTCCAAACCCGACTTATGGTACCTTTTCATATGTCGGGACACATATTCAGTTAAATCTTTATTGCATACAAACCAGTTGTCAAGCATGATTTTGATGTACTATTGAGCACTAAGGGCATTATATACTCGTTTCCTCTGGAACCGGACTCGGACCTCCCTTGGACTACTCTTCTAGACAACCCCTCTGACTAGACAAAGCGCTCATAAATAAGCTGGTGCCCTGCATCTGGCTTTTGAGTTGCGCTTTAGAAGTTTGGAGATTACGATTACACTACAAACCCACAATGCAAGATTGTTAGGCTAGTCATAATCTTGTAACCAGCTGGAATGAATAGCTGCATTCTGCTGCATCCATGGCCCAATGGCCGATGAGAGGGAGGGTGGGGGTATGTGGTATGGGTCAGGGAAACGGTCTAAGGGAAGTTGATGAAATGGCAGTGAAAATGTAAAGAAAGACACCGAGAAATTAAAGTTTGACAATATGATGTTTCCAAACGTTTGCTTAGACTTAATTTTCTTAGCCTCGGCATATGAGGCGGATGGCCAGTCCTCTCCCTCGCCGTCTCATCTTCCCACCGACAGTGTACAGGCAGGGTAGTCATTATAGCTGAGTTGGCTAGGGGTGCAGATGGAGCAGAAATCTCAAACCAAATTTGAACCTCTTACCTCTTGATTGACAGTCCAGCATGCTAACCATTACACCATTGAGCAGTTGTGTAACATAAAGCAGAAAACTAAAATTTTCGCTTTGTGCTGTTACAAATTTTTATTAAGTTGATAATAGTGCATTTAGTATACTTGACATTAATTTTGCTTATTGTTCAAGGTTGTCGTTGGATTTGAAGACGTTGATGCAGCTCAAACATGCTTGACGTACTATAAGAATGGTCTGCTCTCACATGGGAATGTTGTTACATGCAAGAAACCCGATGGTTTTACCAGTGCTTTTGATAAGGTGAGAGTTGAAAAATCTAATTCCAGCAACTGAAACAGACCCGTTCACACAGAATAGTTCTAGTTTTAACACTTTAACAACGAGCTGCATTGGTTTCCCAGTGGCTTTTAGTACAGTCTCATCATTAAAATGTTAAGTATGAGCAGAGAACAATTGTAGATGACCTGGGTGAATGACAAGTCTTGGGAATAAAGACTAGGACTAAGGCACCTTTGACTTTTTTGGACAAACCACTCTGTTTGCTCTAAACTTAAATACTTTGGTTGGCCTATTTAGAAACCATGATCTTCAATTTGAAAGAGATTATTTGCTGAACAGGATACCACTGGAAAGGGATCTGTTCATAAGAGCGACATAACAAAAGAGCGACATAACAGAATGAGTGACATAAATACTGCATCAAAAGAGTGACAACCTAAGAAATGAAGTCAAAATTAAAAGCAACATCTGAGCTAAGAGTCTAATAGATGTACTAAATTGAATATCTTATTCTTCTACCAATATATTATGACATGAGGTCAAGTGCATATTGTGGGTAATACCTCAAAGTTGTATTTTGTATTATTTTAACAAGGCTAAGGTATATAGCCAGATACATCTTTGAAGAAGTGCGAACTTATAGTGATGTGGATGCTATTTGTTATTTATAGCTTGTGGATGATGCTGAACCTAAAACTGAAGGTGAGGCTAAAATGTGATGAAGCTTATATATAGATGTCACTTTCACATGGAGTTATTCACAATCCTGCTGTGCCGCCTTTAATGTCATGTACAAGTTGCTTATTCACCACAGTCAACTTGGTTACTGCTATAGCCTGACTTCTGGTATCCCTGACCAACTGGACATTGACTGAGCTTCTCCAGTGAATTATTATTCTTGAGTACGATCTTACTTGAAGTGACAATAGACTTATGGATTATGGTAACTTTATTTTGGAAGTCATCTGATTAGATTAGATGTAAAGATAAACCTAATGGGTCAGGAGCACCTTTGAATCTTTGAGTGGCACTTTTGTAAATGTTTGATTACAATTACAGTTAATGTCCTCTGTGGTGGAGAATTAAGTAATTTCTTTTTCCTAATTTCTCATTAGCCTAAGATGCACGACCCTTCTGGAATATTCTCCAACAGAATTGGGACAATTATCTTACTGAACTAATACTTCTGTCGCAGTCTCTTTGCAGAGCATTCATCTTTAACATATTCTATCTTTATTCCTTCTTGCCTCTCAACTGCTAGATGCCATAAAAAGGAACTGCTTGACTCTTCCTAACATCTGCATCTTTATCTCAAATCACATGTAACCGTAACTGCATATTGATTTGTTTTGACCGAGTGCTTATGAATAATCTGGTTCCACCAACTTAGATTGCTTGGGACACTGCAGAAAGCTTGAGAATATTGTTTCTTACTGCCCATCGCCGCCAAATGGCCAGCATCTGGAACTGATGATGGTGATGTTACTTTAGCTAACTCTGTTTTCTCCTTGTATTCCTGTGCCTCTAGAGTTCAAGGCTTCTGATGGCAAAGATTGCGGAAAAGTCCTTGAAGTTTCCAACTTCAGAAGATCGGTAAGAACCTCTGCTTATGTGTTTCCTCTTAAGAGAAAAGAGAAGAATATCAGACTTCTTTAGTATCTGTTCATTTCCAGGCATCACATCTAGAATACTATAGTGACCTTCAAAAACTGTGTTAAGATTTTGTGCTTTTGAAAAAGGTGTGGGACAATGGTGAGTGTAAAAGGAAAAAGTACTATGATCAAGGCTATTTCAGTTAGTAATGCAAACTTTATAATAGTTCAATAATTCTATGTAAGACAGATATATTTTGAGTGCAAGGGATAGTTGTTAAGATGTTGTTTTCATGACAGAACATGCCTGTTGCAAAGAAGGGTAATGCATTGCATATGTATCAATTGTCAACTGTGGATGGGAGTTTGTTGGTTTGTTTCTGGCATTGTGTGTGTGAAACTACCAAGACCATCTCCAGCTAACATCATCTGCTTACAGAACATCAAATTGTCATCTTACTCAGATTGCAAGTTGTGTAGTAACTGCACCGATCAATTGCCTTGGGTTGTTTGATGCATCTAGCGGCCATACATCAAATGCCTGCATGGAATTTTGACGTCGGCTGGCACACCTATCTATCACGTGACTGAGTGTATAGATTTGACATAAATTATAGATTGAATTGTAAATGAATGATGAATACAAAAGATGGTTGTGATGATTAGAGTTGAAGAGTGGGTGAGTGACAGAACGTTGTACTCTGTTCATTCAGGAATTTTTGTCTGCTACGTTATAGTACGATGCCATATGCCATTCTAGCAAAATATTACATCAGGTGTTTGTGAGGTACTTTAATGGTGCTATAGTAAGTGTTCAGATACAATTTTAGATTTCTTTACCATGTTATTGTTTCATTTTAGAAAACCACGACCACTGGGCTTTTCAACCTATTCAGTAAGTATTCTATGTGTCTATGATTTATAACAACTGTCAACTGCCCTTTTGGTGTAAAATACTATACCAGTTTAGAGTTACTTCATTGATAATTTGCAGCAAGGCTTTTTCAGGCAAAAGATGCAACAATGAAAAAAGTTTTAAATGTATGACTTGTATCAAAAAAAAGGAATAGGGAGGGGCTAGCTGATCATAATGATGATGATGGTGATGATTGCAATAAAAGCTTGACAAAAGATGAAGACATATTGAATTTGGTGAATTTTGCTGTTAGAGTTGCTGACTGATTGTGTGGCTACCTGATGTATGAAGATTGACTTTTGTGCATCTTTTGGACAGGTTTGTACGGGACAGTTAATAAAATTCTCATGCACAAAGAGACAGATCAAGCTTTCGTTGTGTTTGGAGAAGAGAAAGATGCAGCAAACGGTATATCCAGGCATTTCTATTTTATCTTATTGTGAAGTTTCCTATCATATCAACACCCTATGTTTCATCTGATCAGGTCTTAAATAAAGACTATTTCATAACTAGTACCAGTTTAAATTGTTCCTCGTGGGTCAGGCTTAATCGCTGGCTTGGCACCAGAGTAATTACTTTGATTAGATTAGATTTCAGAACTCCACACCAGTCTCAAGCTGTCCCGGGCCACCATCTGCATTCTGCTTCCCGTGGCTAGACCTGGGAGTGACTTTGGTCAGCCAATCTGACCCCACTTGATCCTAAAGTGACTTGAAGTCCACGACTTGGAGCCAAAACGACTTGATCTGAATTGGCAGAAAAACAACCAACTTCCGACTTAAAATCGACTTCTGATAGGCTAATACAAAAATGTCAAGCCAGTTTTGCCTGGCAAGCATTAATTTCATATACTAATGAGTAATGAGACCTCAACATTGATGAATAAAATTGTTCAAAGTTTATTAGACCTTATTTATGAGCACTGTTAGTGTTTGAACAGTTTTGTAATGCTTTGGGCTATCTAGTATTCTAGTATGACTATGCAGTTGACAAAGTGATAGCAATTATTACAACAAATTTTTTTAAACTTGTCCATTGTTAGTGATTATGCAGATTACAGCTCGAGAACAGAGATATTATAGCTCTGTTTTATAGCAGATTGACATAAAGTGAATTGCAATACTGTTTACTGACTAGTGTGACAGTGTCACTCGGCCAGAGGCGTAGCCAGGAAAAAATGTCATAGGGGGTTTTAAGTTTTCATTGGTTTCCATTGGAAATGGTCGCATTTTTCAACATTTTTAGTGTTTAATAACAGTAATGCACTTATTTGGGGTGGATTTGAACCCGTAAACCACCCCCTAAATACGCCAATGCACTTGGCCAAATCACTGATTATGATTAATAATTGACTGACTATTTAGCCAGGAAAAAATGTCATAGGGGGTTTTAAGTTTTCATTGGTTTCCATTGGAAATGGTCGCATTTTTCAACATTTTTAGTGTTTAATAACAGTAATGCACTTATTTGGGGTGGATTTGAACCCGTAAACCACCCCCTAAATACGCCAATGCACTTGGCCAAATCACTGATTATGATTAATAATTGACTGACTATTTTGCAGTTTCTTTTGCCTTGTTCTGCTTCTTGTGTGGTAGGAAATATTTGGGATAGTTGTCATGAACGACTGACAAAATATTCGCTTTAAAAGGAGTCACTGAACATCTTTTTCTGTTCAGTATAAGTGTGCTTGTGAAAACATGGCCTCAACAAGAACACTTGAAGCTTAACTGCTTCCCTGGCCTCACGATCATTAGTATAACATGCTAAATTTAGATTTGTTTGTGTCTCAAGTCAGTTTCAGTTTAAGTTGACTTGTGGATAAAACAACTTCAAGTCACTTTTCTGTACAAATTCGACTTCGGGTCAGTTCCACTAAGCATAAGCGATTCGATTCGACTTGGGATGTCCAAGTCGACCCCAGTCGACTTATTGGGGTCGACTCCCAGTTCTACCCGTGGCCAGTTCAGAGTTCCACATTCTCACATCGGCGCAAGTTCGGCATGCCTTTTCCTCTGTGGGTCCGTCTCTCTGGAACAATCGGCCACCGGGCATACAATCACTAGCATCTTTAACAGTTCAGGAAATGTTTTCTGCTTGACATATTTGTTTGGTGATTCCTAGGTAACTGTGCCTGAGCGCCCTTGTGAATTACTTCAAGGACCCTATAAAAGTGCTGTGTTACATTCACTAAATGTGTTGTTCACTATCAAAGTTAATTTTAAATCATAAATCTACCTAAATGATTTTAATGACAACAATGATTACGTAAATAATTAACAATTATGCCTTTATATGCATCTGACAAGTGAGTGCAAATGCATTGATCAGCTGGTCTGTTTTAACTACAGGAAATCCTAACACAATTTCAGAGAAAAATAAAAAATAAAATCAGATGATTATGGATGGCAGTGTTTATAATGATGTCAAATATGATTACTCTGATTGTGTTTGTAGCCCAGAAAATGTTGAATGGAGTTCAGATCTGGGGCTTGAATATCTGTCTGAAAATTCGTACTACAGCCAACATGGACATTTTCAATGATGCAAGTGTCTACTTCTTCTTTTCATTATCACCGATGATAATCACCTAATAAAATCTATTTATCTAGATCTAAAATGTAATAAGAACTCCAAAGGACAATAAGTCTCAAAATGCATAGTTGTCTGTTTGCAAACTCGTTTCATTGGTAGACTATTGGCTCTTCACCTTGCTATGATGACACTTATTTCCTGGTGTTGGACTGCTATTGCCCAACATCATGCTTATGCTTCTGTTGGTCCTTCACTCTGGAACGATTCCCCCGCGATTCACAACACGATGCTGTCTTTACTTGTTGTCTTAAGACTTCTCATGGGGCTTGTGCAGTGTGCACTGAGAACACCTCTGAGTATGTTTTACTGTGAGAGGCGCTTTAGAAGTTGTTAGATACAATACTACTGGCTGGGCCAGACTGTGTACACTATAATTGGATAGTTGCTATTAACCATAAAGCATTGTTGCTTGTTGTCTTTATCATTGCTTGCTTAAGCTTCAACTGCCTTATGGCACTAGTTTGATTTACTGCTACATTCTGAAAGATGATAGCTGTCCCATGTTAAATATGTCTTTAACCCAATTTTTTTATTGTACCATTTAGACTACTTTGCTGCATTAAAAGTTATATGTGATCTGATCTTGTAGACGGACCTTGAAATGAAAGATTTCGTCTCTGGCCGAGACTCACTGTGCGTGTTTGCGCCTTCGGATGTTCTTCTTGTCGAAGACTTGCCGTAAGTTGTTAACACTGCTATCCACAATGTGAGAATCAGATGGGATGTCCTTTGAGGTCTTTCCATAATTTTGGCATAGTTAGCCAGTGTTTAAAAGTTCATCATTTTATGTGTAGAGAGCCATGTGATTAAACAATTTTTTTATCAATCAGTGGTCAAAGGCAAAAACTATGTGAACAATGTGGGGAGTTATTGAGTTTATATCCCTTCCAATTACGATCACTTTTCAATTAAACTTGAACAGATTTGCCATCTCAGAGAACAGTATTGAAACTTATATAGAATAGAATATTCTTTATTCTAGGACCAAATGCAAACCGCATTTTGGTTGACATGAAAGTTTAAAGGATTGCTTTCTCTATTTCTGGATTAGACTATTTATGCTGTCTATAAATTGTTTGTTCACATGTTATTTATAGACATTTTTAAAGGTACCAAATGTGTCCGGGTTCAAACAGTGCCGTCTTAAGGCGTAGGTACACTGGGCACTCGCCAGAGGCCCCACGATTCTAGGGGCCCCCAAATTGAAAAGACCAGAAAAATTACTGCTTGTGTGACATCCACATGCAGCAGAATTTAAACTTTGCCCAGGGCCTACAATGCTGTTAAGACGGCACTGGGTTCAAATACCAAAACGCCTTAGCGATTATCCCAATACAGATGAGATTCCAGGAGGTCAATTGAGTCCTATTATGATTCTGATTTCAATGCATTTCTAGAGAAGCAATGGACGAGGCAAATATCAGCAAGATGTTTGACATACGAGCGACCGTGTTGAAGTGTAGGATCACCAGGTAAGAAAACTAGACTTTCTCAACTATCAGTAACGGGCACTAATTAGAATATGAGAAAGAGGTGCTATGTAATTTCTTTGTTAAAATATGTCTATTTGCATTGATAAGGTAGACAGTTTGACAGCATGTAAGAAACTACTTGTTCCTTGTGCAGCTACCTAAGTTGATAAACTTAATTGAGCATTTATATGTAGCATGATACTTGAAGACATGTATGCTTTCATTGTGCCCATTGAAGATTTGAAGCTTTACATTGTTTGGCTGTTTGAAGTAATTAGACCAACTATTCTTGCTACAGGAAATGGGCTTGACACCATGCAGTTTATGTTTGAGTGTTTCAACCACACTAGTTAGTACCTGCATGAATAAATGAGCTGTTAATTTGCCTTACCTTCCAGAATGAACTTGTGATACTGTAAACAAGTGGGCAAATGTTAGAAAATACTAAATTGAAATTTAACCTCTTTTTGTCATTAACATTTATTCAATGGTGTAACAAAACCTTGTAGTCTGTTGGCAGTTTCTGATATTTGAACTTTCAGTTCGCTTGGTAACAAGAAGACGGCCCATGTTCAGCTGCTCACCATCAGTGAAGCCACAGAATCCATTATGGTAACCTTATTTTAACATCTGAACTTGTATTTCAACTCTTACTGACTGACATAGGATAAAGGCTCACTGGGTGTTAGGTGGAATGGTGTTTACTTTCTGGATATTGCCATGACTGGCTTGATTTTGGTGTGCCACTGGTTGATGTTATTGTTTTAGACAGTTCACTGTAAATGTTGTTAATTAATTAATTTCATTATTTAATGGACAGTCACCAGTTGAAGTTACTAGCCAGTAGCCACAGTCTATTTCACTTTATCCGCCAGCTTCATATCAGCCAAAACCAAGTGACCACAAATCACTAGAGACCTCATTTTCTTGTCTCTGCTTATGAGGGCCAGTGACAAGCCCTCTCCCTTGCAACATTGAATGTAACCATGATGTCCTAGTGTTGTAGCCTCATTCTTCACAGGGCAATAGTGCAACATTTAAAAAATTACTTTTGTCCTGTAAAGGAATTTCAAGTCTTGAATTACAATCTGTTATGGTAAGGAATTGAAAACCCAAACTCTGGGTTTGCAGTCTTGCATAATGACCACTTGACTACCTGCCACCCTATGAACTACTTAAACCTGCAGTTGGAACGGTAGTCTAGGTGGTTAGCAGGTCTGATTTATAAAGGAGTGGGACTTCAACCTCACAAGTTAATGTAAAGCGGCAACCCTTCAAGTGGAATATTACTATTTCTTTGGACTTACTCATTGCAAATTTAAAGCTGTTCCTGTTTGGAACAGGATTACAGTCTATGCCATTTAAGTGCATAATTTGCTTATGTGCATAGAAGCTGGCTGGTCCCATTTTAATATACGGTATTTCAATGAAAGACAACTACGAATATATGCGCAAGATTGTGCATATCGCACATGTACACAAGCTATGTGCATAGCTGACTAGTGACTACAGGCCCATTATGCATTGCTGTGTATGTCAATGCTGCCTAATTGCATACGCATCTTAACCGGTAGAACATTCTGGCTGCCTAGGCAGTTTACGTGGACAGCAAATAACTCCAGCTGCCCAGTGGTCTGTATCAGTAAGAGACTCAACACTGTTACCGGTGGTCAATATTCCGGCGTGGGGAAACCGTATCATAAACATTCCGTTTAGATGTACTTTAACGGAATGGTTTCTGTAGGCTCCATCTCTATCATGAAATAACAGCACATTAAGCCAATTTCAGACAGTGTATATGAACTTCTCTTACGTGCACAAGTCGGTTAAGCGTGTAGGCTCATGGCAGCCAGAGGCTATGCACTTAACATGTAGATGGCGTCGACTGTAATTTCAAACTTTCTCTGGCTACAGACGATGGTAGGATGGGCTTTTTGGGGTGTGATCGCAATGACCTGATTACTGTTAAAAAAGTCAAGTATTTTGAGCTTTTGCATGCTTTTGAGACTATTTTCATTGTGTGCATTACAAATGTCTGTTTAATAATACTAATAATAATTTATTCTTATGTATATTATTTAAAATGATGTGCATTTATTCTGGATTTTGATGATCAATACACTCTGAAGCTAAACAGATTTGTTTATTTCTGAACAGATTTTGCACGAACGGCCGTTCGTTAAGACCAGTCAGTTCATGGCAATTTCGTTCGTCGACCAGTTCTAACGTTCATGTCACGAAAGCCTAGACTAAGTACATCGGATTGTACGTTTCAAGACTTTGGATATTTTTTTTGGGTTTTGATGTTTGACTCTCACGTTTAAACTCACGTTTGACTCTCACGTTTGATGTTTGACTCTCACGTTTCATGTTCGCAGTGATCTGAAATTGTAACAGGGCATGTTGTTCAGTGCTTTGTGTCACTGAAAATATATGGTTGCATGAAATATTCAGACTTGATGTTGTTGAATTATAAAATAATCCAAACTAGCTTTGAATGCTTTGTACTCAGGAACAGCATTCAGAACAATAAAGGTCCTATCCGTCATAGTGGAACTTAATGGATCAATCATTTCCTATTCTTAGGTCCTTGAGTTGGCGATGGATAAAACCTAAGGTCCTGGAAAGGACTTACTTACCTATTACTTTTCAGTCTGTGCAGTGCCAAATTGTGCTAAATGAGAATGCACTTACTAAATTTATTGATCATGAGAAGCAGATTACAAAGAACTTGCAAGGCAATTAACAGTACATGACAGTGATTTTAAGAGGTTTATTTAAAATAGTGATCCTGACAGGGATTATAACAATGATTAACAATAATGGTTAAGGGCAGCAGCTACGGAGAGGGAATCGGGATTAGCATCTATGTGGAGCACAAGTGCAAAAAAGATGACACCGATTAAGTGGTATGAAATTCATTTGCATGGTTATTAGTTTGAATCCCAATAGAAAAGAAGATATCGCTTGCATCTCTTTCAAATAACAAAGGCCACTGCAACTGCTTTGTTTGTCGCCATGATGATCACTAAATAATGACAGCCCAGTTGTCGTGACAACTGATAAATGTTGAGTGAATGGATCCTGATTCAAGCAGTCCGCAAGGAAACTGAATTGTTCGTGCCTACAAAGTTGATCATGATACCGGTGTTCATCTGTGCCAGATACAAAGTTCTGCGGAAAGAGATTCCTGGCACCAAATCTCTATTGCAATCCAGACTCGATCATGGATCAGATTCGCTCACTGCACCAGATCCAAGTTTTGACCAAAAGCACCACGTCATTCCACACGCAAACCATTTTCCATCTCAACACCGGGTTTGATCACAGCACATTGATCCGACAGACCCAGACGTTCAATCACAATGCCAGATTCAGTCAATGCCAACCAGCAAGTGCAATCCTTTCAAACTGGCTCAAACATCGGTGCAACAGATGTGATCACAGCACCAGATTCAAACCGCTCGCTTTTCTTCTCCGTTCACAGATTTGATGGCTCGCTTAATCACTCGGCCTTGTGCCTTGCACCGCACCGGCCACGCTTCACCGAGCAATGGTGACAGGCAGCAGCAAGTGGGTAGCACACCAGACAAGGCATGACGACCGACAGAACTGTCAACACGACCCACTTTCTGCGATTACGTGGATCCGCACGATTGCACACGCAGACCGGTCCATAGTCGCCTTCGTCGTCCGCTGTGAGATGATAGAGGGCGCCACGTGCACACCGCATGCAAGTCAGCACTTCGATAGTCCGAAGACATCCGCTCGGTCGATCGGGGCAGGCCCCACGTCGGTTCTCTGAAAGCAGAAACATCTCGCGGCAGTAGACGCAGCGCAGTCGCTGGTGCAGACGGCGTGGGTCGCTTCCCCGCGATTTTGAAGACTTCGGGAGCGGTACAACCAGAGCGGACGACGAAACTTCCAGGCTCTTCTGACTCGTGCTACGCGCCGCACTGTAATAGCTCGGACTGCGGACACGCCCGACCGATTCGAGCATGGGGTACGAGTAGTCGTGCGGCACGTGGTCCTTGACTGTGGTTGCCGTGGCGGTGAGATCCGTCTTGGAGAACTGGACGTAGGCGCTGTCCGCACTGGGTGCCGGCAGAGGCTCGGCCGAGGACGTGGCCTCATCACTGGACCGTCTCAGTGCAGCTGTTCGAGTTCGCGATGACTGGGCGAGCTGGTTGAAAGCGCTGGAGAGAATCGCCTCGTGGCCTGGAAGGGGCTTGCGGTTGCAAATGATATTCAGATGTGGATAGCTTGATGGGTGATACATTACAGATGGCATAGCATGTGTTGGCTGGAGCGCAATCCGCATTGAAGACGCTGGAGAGGGCGTTCGTGCTCGTGACCCAGGCAGTGAAACCGTCTCCTTCAGTGGCCTCGCTATGCTCTGTGGCAAAGACAGATAGTTACACTAAATTCATATGTAATTTTACCTAATCTAAGAAATTCTATAGCGCCACTGATAATGCACTAGGTATAATTCATGGGTCACTGATAAGCCACTGGGTGACCTGTTAATTGAACAGTTTGTTCTTTCCAAGTTTCCATTTGATACCAAATGTTGTTTGTCACTGAATACTGTAAACTGATCGTTACATGTTGCTAGTAAAGGCTATTCTATCCCTCTTTGAAGCAAAACAGAGTGACAACAACTCAGAATCAGTGTGATCAGTTAAAAGAGCACAGATACAGTCTATGGACATAGCATGCTCTGTGATAGACAGAGTTTGAGTGCAGATCTGAAGACCCACACATTAATTGGTACAAAAGTAATGATTCCATTGTGCCATTTGTGCATCACATCTCATTGAAAGGTGCAATTTATAGTCCAGAATGATGATGTAATACAAGAAGTGCTGGTACATGTAGTAATAATTATAATTAGTAGTAATATCAACAAACAAACCGTGCGTGAAGCCTCTGTATCCTCTTGCTCGACCATTTCACCAAATCCTAAAATTAAGAATGTTAATGTTATTTACAGGAAGTAAATAAAAGATCTACTGCAATAATTATCATCACCAAGCAATCAACACTAAGTTTTAAACAAGCATTACATAAAACATGTAAACAATGACATATTTTTTAATGTTTTGCTTGCACATGGAGTGACCAACAGCCATGGAAAGAAATTTGCTTTAAAGCTGTTGCTTACTACCCGGTATATAAGCAACATCATGACACAACATCCTCCACGGCTGTAGGTAGAGAGAGAGAGCAAGACCATTTTTGTAGCATTTTCAGAATCTCTCGAGAAGTCATACTGACGAGTGCAGATGGCAATGAGATGGAAAGTTTGGTATTGATGTGATGAGAGCCGATACATACGAGGGGCTCTATTTTATGCATCCCATAGCCATAAACACACACAGCTTGTATGTTATTCTGTGGTGCACGGAAACCAGTGAGCAAACCACTGGGCAGAAATCACATCATAATGGTGACCTATGTTGGCAAGAAGTCATGCTGCAACATCCTGAATCCAATGGAGCAGTTTATTGGTGGGATTGAATTAATCAATGATAAATGCCAGGACGAGACTGGCTGTGAAGTTTTGGGTTATTCACTTCATATACACATGCACAGTTGACCTTGGTGATGTACTGATTCACTGTCACAAACAGCACATCAAGACATCTAGTGCCAATGACACTAGTGTTTAAGGACACAATATCTGTTCTGACATGCAAACTTGCAGCCACACTCAAGAGATTTGGGTTGAGCCACAGTCATTGACGTTGTGACAAGCACGTAAATCTTCATTTTAACATTGCAGTCGAGTGATGGAGTTCAGTACATCCTCCAGACAGGACTGGTGTCAAACATCAACAACATGGAGTCAGCACATGTATTGTTTGATAGATGGTATTCGATGAAAAACTCTCCGGTTTTCGTTGCCAACTTCTGAGGACCAACCACTGTGGTATACTGCAGCAGACTTCATAACGCCCAAACGATGCCTAATGACTTCAAAATACTGAGTCTGGCTGGGAACGTGCAATCGAATCACTGCCTATGATGCCAATCACAGATAGAGCATTATTGACCTGTCTGCTGCCTGTGGCCAGAATAGTGGTGTGGACTCAAAAGGATGCTATCTCAGTCAAATAGTGTATCTTGCAACTTAGAACTGTAAGTGACCCTCTGTAATGGCAACCACCCACTCTAAAACATTTGAATGAAAGTCATCCTACTACTTATTATAATACTAAAGGAAAGACTCATATTAAAGATCCTGCTCCTGGGTGCGGCATTGTCAGTCGACTGTTAACGTTCACACAATTTCTGTTACCTCGGCCCAAGTAACAGCCTTGTCATTTATTAAGACAGCCATGTTTGCCTTTTCTGCGTACTCCTTATGTCTCAACGGCTGGTCGGACGTGTGTCATCTTCTACCAGTGTGGGACTGCTTGTCGGCAGCGCCATCATGTGTGCAAACGCTGTCACCTGTCGTCGTTGTACGCTATCAACGCACTTGGTCCAGAGACTCTGAACAGCCATGGTATTTTCAGCTGTCGACGGGAATCCGATGGTTGGTTCCTCGTGTGTGCGTGGGCCCGCCACCGGTGACTCTTTCAGCTTACTGTGCATTGTTTTGCTAACATTTATTCCCTGCATTTATATAGAGCCTGTTTCTGATGTCAGAAGCTGTCCATGTTAAATATAAGTTTCAAGTACTGCCAAAGGGAGATGTAGTATCTATGACCAGCAGCATCTTTTGGTCTGCAGTAATTTATTTAGCACCAGCATAAGTCATAATTTCTGTCAACAGGTGTGCCTACGTTCTCGTAAGGTAACAGCGGCCTTGTTGATACACTTCTCGAAGACCTGAGCATCGGCTGAGCTGTGGAAAGTGAGGCCAAATCGTTCGCCCTGCGTACGCCAGTGATGGAAGGTCGGAGTTGCCTTTGTGTACAATAGGTCCTTCTTCAAAACACAGCTGAGTGTCACCTAAATCCAACATAAATAAAACATAATACAATGCTATACAACAACATAGTAAAATATTTTAAAATAAAATAAAATTTGTTACAACTGACAAAACAACAATGCATTCCTTGAGAAACACAAACACCTCAAGATATCAAAAGATCTTAATATTATATTTGGGAAAATAACTTAAATGAAATGCATTTGAACAAATTCAATACACCACATAACTCAATAAAACTAACCATAATGAAAGAATTTAAGGTTTACAGAACCATTTAAATTTTGGGTCTGATTTCATGTCATAAAAGTTACTTAATTCGCAATTTCATTGGTGACCATCCTCAGTTTTTTAAATTTCTATTGCACCAAGTTCACAAATATATATCTAATCTAATTCCAAGATAATTACATGAAACTAACCTAGATAAACTGGCATTTGCCATTGTTGCAAATGGGACCATTGTTATTATTATTATTATTATTATTACAGTAATTTTATATAGCACCTCTTCAAGGCTATCTATTCAAGAGCGCTCGTAGTCCAACCTCGGTCATACAGAACAGTCTTAAGACTAGAAAGGAACAGAGCACACTGACCCACAGGCATTAGGCACAATGTCACCGTGAGCCCAATCCAGGTCGCAGGGCCAGCCACATGCTTAGATTATACAAGTACAGGACATCACGTCATTTAAGTGAATAAATTAACAAATTAAAAGCAGCATGAATCAAGTCAACAACTTGAATGATGACACTAAGCTCCAATTTGTCACTCGTTATGCATACAAGATTAGAACATACAAGAATTTTTTTTAATGATTTATCAATTGAGGCATATCTTTGTACACCATCTTAACTGGCCGATGATCAGCATGCTGCAGAACATTTTCTACAGAGCAGTTAAAACAAGTGTGTTACCCTGCTTCATTGCAACACAAATCCATCAAAAGGACAAGACTTCCTCACAAGTTGCACAACTCAACAGGAAACTATTTTGCAAGAAGCACCAGGATTCGAACCCAGAAACATCATGCAAATCGGTCATGATCAATCTCCATGCAACGTAGAATTGCACGTACAGTGTGGTCAGAGACTTTTTGGCCGTCGATGAGGTACTGTAGGTCAACATTTGATGAAGAAAGAGTGCGAAGGCCGACAAGACTCATGCCACCACCACTTGTGGGAACCCAGCCTCCGGAACTGTCATCACGGGTCATGACCTGTGCTTTGACCTTCACCAAGTATTCCTCCCTGAAAACAATCAACATTGTCATCATTACCACCACCAGTGCCATAGATCTCATTAACTCAGTCAGCATCATCAATGACATCATGCATGTTTATCTTGGATAAATGTAAGAGTAACTATTACATATCTGAAGTTGTCAGGTTGGAAGCACCTCCAAGGTGTTCTTTTTGAAGAGAAACTATACAAATGTGCACTTAAGATTACGCATTTGTAAGTGTAACCTAGCAAAGAGTTGCATCGTGAACCGATACTATCGGCATCAATCCTGTCCTGTGCCAAAATCTGTACTGATAATAAGCTTTACTCTTCATCAGCATTCGTCTGTGATTTTCTGCCTTGGATACAGTACAGTTCTGGCTGTTGCCAATTTATTGAAAGATGCTTTAATGGTTTGACATAAAAAAATCAACTATATACACATTCATACTGCTGAGTAAGCTTATCTATAAGCACAAATAAACCTAGTTTTGGCTGCTTTAACCTGTAATGAAGACAAATGAAGTGCCATAATTTGCATAATTATAGTTTATATACACAGAAATTATGACCATGCAAAATGGAGAATTATCGAGATCACGGCTCAGATTTCTTCACCTTTTGTGATGCACTTGCCCAGGGTTGGACATTTCAGGAGAATCTCACACCAGTCATGGCCGGGAGTTTGCAACCGCAGGCTGCACAATCCAACTTTCTAATGAACTTTGGCTGTTATTGAGCCATTTGTGGTGTTATGGTGCTTGTTTTGCAATCAATGTTGCTACAACCAATTGTCATTGTGTTACGTAGTTGGCAAAAAATAGCCTGGCAGTTTATCTTTCGTTTATTATTTGTTACCCTCACTTAGCATTCCCATATTGCAAGCCATGTGCTGGTATTATTGCACTTGTAAAGTATTTAAACTGCAGAATTTGAACTATGTGCATGAAATTAGGTGGAATTTGAATCATACTGTGATGTTAATACAACATTAGCGTCATTATACGAAAGAAAACCCGACTTCAACTGCATTTATGTGAAATGACGGGCACTTGATAGTGTAGTGGCTAGCATGGTGGACTGTCAATTGAGAGGTTGGGTGTTTAAATCCCTGCCAGGGCAGATAGCTGGTTTGAGATTTCTGCCCCATCTGTGCCCCTAGCCAACTCAGCTGAGTACATGACCGTACACTATCGGTGGGAAGATGAGACAATGGAGGGAGACCCTCATAAGCCGAGGCTTAGAAAATGAAGTCGCTGGTGTTTGGTGCTTCACTTCATACACTTCATACCATTGGCTGCCTCAAGGCTAGCTTTAGCAACTGCTCTTCCTCTTCTTTTAAGTGCAATGCAGAGTTGTCATAGTTCGTGAATAGGAGCCAACAGCATAAAACATTCACAATATTTATCTAATGCAAGCATAGGATACCCATTAGAGACACTGGAAAGAAGCTGGAGTTTGCTCATTCAACTGTTGTTGCTACTTCAATATGGCAACAGATCTGTGGCACTTCAAATCACGGCATAGCTGTTGGCAATCAAGGTGACAACCAAGTGAGTTGACAATGCCAAGCTTCTCACCATAGGCATCTTCCAGAACACCTGACTCTTCAAACAAGAAACCCAGAAACAGAATAATAGGAAGAATATTGTTTGATGCTTGTCTGCAGTCATATCAACCAGCATGAAAGCTGGAACGGAAATGAGCTGGCTGAGAAGAATAAAGGGCAGGAGCAGAAGAGATAGGATTAGAAATGAGGTGACTAGAAGAGAGCTAGGACAGACAGATACAGTTGTCGATAGAATAAGGAAGAAAAGGCTAAAGTGGCTGGGACATGTGATGAGAATGGGCAATGATAGATTACCATCGATGGCTTTACACGGATATGTGGCGGGAACTAGGAGCAGAGGAAGACAACAAAAGACATGGATGGATAATATATGACAGGATCTGGAGAGAATGAAGATGAACATTGCAGAAGCAAAGGAAAAAATCAAGGACAGAGAACTCTGGAGACGACAAGTTGAGGACTCATCGTTGGCCTTGGCCTGACCGAGGAGAAACAAAGAAGAAGATGAAAGCTGAAACTGTCACCAAACAGCATCATCAATTGGCTAGCCAAATGTCACAAACACAAACTGTGGACAGCAGCATGGCAGCATGTGCCGGTAATCTTTTTGAATGACAGCACTTTCACCCAATTTCACAGTTTCTGTTGGGATGTGAGGAGATTGCCAAATCAATGACATAGTCGCAAGCATAACATGGCGATCGTGAAGCCGATGTCAAAGATCATGGTGTGAGGAAAGGTACCAGATGCTTGAGGGGCTTTGGATGAAGCCCAAGGAGAGCAGAATAAATGGAACCCAATGTACTTGAACATACTGAACTGCCACATTTTATCGACATCCACAATATCACCCACATCCAACAGGAATGAGCACCATGCCACGGTACAAAGGCTGTCAAGTCCTGGCTGATGCAGAACCACATTCCACTGCTGGAGCCATTTACATGGCCTGAAAACAGGCTAGACATGAACATCATTGAGAATAAGTGGACATTAACGAAACAGAAGGTATCTGTCCACAGTCCAACTTCAGAAGCAGACTATCAGCTGGATCAAAGCAAGAGATAACACCCAAGTTCTGCTGAAAATTGGCCTAATTGATGCTCAATCCCATACAAACTGCTGTAACTAAGAACAAAGGATATTAGTATAAATGCCGACTGTTGGTTCCAGAATTGGTTCCAGTGCTGTATGGGCACCTGAAACAGAGTAAATACTGTTTACTTGTTTACATATTGCTTTCTATATCAACTGGAAGCTGTGTGTCAGTTCTTCTGTACATTCTGTCATTTCTCTAATTTCATTCAGAGCTAAACTAAAACTAATCTGTTCCAGTTTGCTTAGACTCAGTAGCTCGACTACTGATTTCTCTGATTTAAGCTCATGAATTAGCTCGGAGTTCATGAATAAGCTGGTGCCCTGCGCTTGGCTTTCGAGTGGCGCTTTAGAAGTTTGGAGATTACGATTATGATTAAGTGGATTTCACCTGGCTTCTCTTATAATCAACTATGACTGAGTTTTATTTGACGCAACCATCGATCGAAGCTACGTGCATTATGTCAATGGTGTTACAAAAGTTAGATTATATTAGATATATCGGTGATTTGTTCACTACAATATGCTGGTCGCAAACTTTTGGCCATGACTGAACGTGCAACAGACGTAGAGCCAGGATTACATCACCATTTAGACCTACATAGCAGAGATTTCTAGCATCTTGTAGAATACCTTGACTCAGAGTTTGTCTCATCTTCAGTTCCAGATCCGCAGCTCAGCTCCTTTGCCACAGCTTCAATCGCTCCGGCCATACGTGTGACCCCACACCTTTCTACCAAACTTTTGGCTGGTGTCTAATCGGTCCAACCAGCCAAACAGGTTGGCTTTCTTTCACACCCCACAACTCTCGTTTCCAGCCAAAACTGGCTTTCCGTCACGACAGAGAACTCCACAGAGGCGAATCCATGACATTTACGGCCAGATCGGCAGCGGAGGGATGTCCAAAATGGAGATCATCCAACGGTAGGTCTCCACCTCAGATTAACCTCGCACCCAACAAGGTATCCAGTTCAAAATGACCGTCACGTAACAGGGATTTGCGGTCAGGAGGCGTATCCATGACATTTATACGGAGTTGGCGATGTGGAGGCCTAAAACAGAGGGGTGTCTATGCGATGGTCGGCCGCGCAGCATCCACACACGGTCGGACACTAAATCCTGCGTAAATTCGCCGATCTTCGACCCAGCTCGACGATTTCGCTGTCGACCGATCGACTTTTTGGCGAAAACCAAGAAAAACGCGTAGTTTTTTCCTCATATCGTCCTTTTTACTAATGAATGAATGAACGGACGAACGAATGAATGACACGGCACAGCGCGCATGCGCCGTGACCCCGCCCACACACAGAGATGACCCTCGGCGGTCTATGAATGAATGAAGACCGATGATGACACAATGGCTGCGTTTTCAACTGCACGGTTGGGCAACGGACGATAAAGGTCTCGAACGTGTAAGCGAATTTAACTTAACTTAAATCAATGCGAACGTTGTTTTAATCCTAGCCACAGACGACGTAGGCCTATCACGAAAATACTCTGATTTGCCAGTTTTCAACTAAATTCATTTTCGCAAGTGCGGTTCGCAGTGGCGGCGCCAGCTATACAATTTCAGCAGGTCGTGTCAGGTCATGGGAGTTTTTCAGCAGGTCGAAGAAATTGATGTTTGCGTTTGACGTTTCAAGCAGCATAACATATATATATACATGTATATATATATATATATATACATGTATACATAACGAAGACAATTATTATTGAACGCTTATAGCCCAATTGTTGTAGCATATTCAAATAAACTTAAAAGAAGTCAGCATTAAAACGTTAAACTTTAGTTACTTTCTAGATATGGAAGTACTGATGAGCTACTCAGAAGAAATGAACATGTATGTTAATAAGACGCACGATCGAGTCGCATGACCCACGTTTCAAAACTTTTACAGAAACATCGTTTAACTCCTGCAATTCGATCGCTAGCATAATTATCGTTCAGAACTACACCAACGTCGACATTAGGCTAACAGTCTTATCATTCTGCTTAACGCGTTTTTCGCCAGATTTATTTCCGAAGAAATCTTCAATGTTGCAGTTCCCCATTGTTATTTATTCATTTCTTTGCTAATGTAGGCTATAATACGTTGATGCAAATCGTAAACAACATCGGCGCGAAAAGGTTAGTTTCGCGAAGTAGGCCTAATCGACGACGCCCTTAATTTGTATTTATTTCCACTAATTTTTGACGTAACGGCGGCAAAGACTAGGCTACATGTACATAAGCATTTCAATGTTAGAGTTTACAACATAGACTTCTGTTGACATAAACGTAAAAATGTCGTTTAGATCTAATAATTGCAATAGTGATCCTAGATCCTAAGGGACAGATGTTGATGTTTGAAATGAAAAGAAGATATTACAAATTCCAAAGAATTTTAAGCAGGTCATTAAGCAGGTCGGGAGCAAAATAGGCAGGTCAAATGACCTGCTGCGACCTGCTGTAGCGCCGCCACTGGCGGTTCGGTCAATGACTCAATGCCCAGATAGGCTAATTTACTCCAATAAAACACGCGAGATGTGCAGTTTAAAAAAAGACCTGTCTGAAGATGGAAAGCAAATAACCGAGGGACAGAGCCAAGGATCATCCAAGATTTATTGGTGTGGTGAGTCACTGATTGGCGAATTTTGAATTAGCAGTAAGCCAACTGCCCGAATGCCTCGATCATCGTCTGGAGTTCGTTGAACTCGATCGCTACGGTGCGGGCGGTTCAAGAAATCTGCATTACGTCAGTGTCAAGGTGAGATTTACGTAACGCTCCCACGTGTACTCACTCTTGCCATAATTATTACTCATTGCCCTTGTTAACCTCATCTCGCTTTCTCTCTTACGTTTCTTCTGTTTTTAGCCCCCGCTCTCCCTGTCTCTGTCTGGGAGAGTGGGGGGCTAAAAACAGTCTGTCTCTGTCTGTCTGTTTGTGTGTCTGTATGTCTGTGTATGTCTGTGTGTGTCTGTGTGTCTGTGTGTGTCTGTGTGTCTGTTTGTCTGTCTGTCTGTCTGTCTGTCTGTCTGTCTGTCTGTCTGTCTGTCTGTCTGTCTGTCTGTCTGTCTGTCTGTCTGTCTGTCTGTCTGTTTTACATTTGTCGACAATGACTTGATATCCTGAGCTAAGCTATGACGAGATACTTGTGCAGCGCCACCTGGCGAAATGAATCGATTTGACGTTAATATGCTTCAATCACACGGGCATCATCGGCAAATAGGCATTGGATAAAAACGCGTCCAACCGTGAGTCAAAGACAGAAGGCTTTGTAACCACTTCTTACTAATCAATGGTTTCATTGCGAAAATTATTAAAAAGAAAATGATTGGAAGAAGCTGCAGGCCAGTGAATGACTCACGCTATAAAGGAACGAAGGACAGAAGAAACGAGATGATGAACAATTTCGATTTATGAACGAAGATAGGCGATAATAGAAGAACAGAAGAATATGAACATTGAACAAGTGAATGAGTGAGTTTAGCGGAGTGCAGATACATAGACGACGGATTGAGTCTAGCAGTTCTCTTCTGATTATGAAACCGTGTGTGCATAAGACTGCAACGTAGTGCTAGGCCTAACCGCCTATATGTAGGCCATGCTGCCGAACTCTTGCTTTTTCTTTTCATTACCAAGACAGCCACGTTTATCCAGCCCACAAGTCAAAAATAACAGTAGGCCTAAATGTAGGCCTACACTTTTGTAGCGACGTATAGAGTCTAGCCTTGACCCTGCTACTATTTCAATGAATCGATCGCTAAATGTTAATGTAGCCTACACGTTTTTATATACCGACGTATGACCTCGACCCTGCTCTTTTTATCAATGCATTGGGCGATATCCTTCACCACCGCTGCACGTTTAAATGGGTGTCAAGCCATTTAAGGTCCCCGTGTACGAACGTGCTAACCCGTGATTTAAATCTCTGAAATAAGCCAAGCGCCACTCGAAAGCCAAGCGCAGGGCACCAGCTTATTCACGAGCGCTGCGTGGAGTCCGAGAGAGTAGCCCAAAGGAGGTCCGACCGTCCGAGTATGGTTTCCAGAGGGTCAGAGGGGCAAAGTAGATGTTAAGGTGGGTGCATGTCGTTAAGGTCGAGAATTGGAAGGTAAAGTATCAGGTGAGTCGGGGTAAGAGTTCTCGAAGAGGTGAGACTTTAGTTTTGAGTGGTGACAACTTAGCTGCTGTAGCGCTAGGACTCGATGTAGCCACAACGAACGTAGCTGACTGACTTTCATACTCACTCACTGAAAGAAGGAACGCACGAACGTATTGTATTGTACTGTATTGGGGGAGAGGGGGGCCCGATAGAGCATTGGATAACACACTGGCATGGAGAGCGAGAGGTACCGAGTTCGAGACCCGTAGGGCGGACATGCTTTGTAGGCTGCTATTAGCGCCGTGTATTGCAGGCTAGTCTGTTCTGTTAGTAGTTAAGATTTATGTCTTCTTTCATTTGTGTTCTTGTGAATTGTTTCAATTGCATAACTGTACACTGTAACCGGTTGCTGTTTGTCAACCGGATTGTTTCAATAAACGAAAATATTAATATTGTATCTATAATTTTACATTTATATAGCGAATGATTATACGCTACGTCCTTGAGGCTACGTCTACAAGATCGCTGCAGTGAATAATTCGGTTCCATTGATGAATGCAATCATCACACGTGTATATTATTCATAGTTCGGGCGACATTCATTGACTGGGTAGTTTTTAGCCGCGCCTCAGTGCACGACAATTATTATTAGGCTGATATTTAACAATGTAACAAGTGGAGCGTGGTACCGGTTATCAATGGAGGTCCGTAGAGGGCTCAGGCGGTAGGGTACTGGACCGGATGAGACGTGAGTGGGTGGTGGGGTGCTAATTGGCCTTAGGCCTTTCCCTCCCTCGGGCTACATCCCGTCAGCCGTAATAAGCGGAGTACCGGCAACGCCCAGTTTTCATATTCTATTATTGTGCATCTTCATACACGCCGCCTGATAAATTTATACATTGTGTGGGCTATGTAAAGCCTACGTTGTTAACAACACAACCTGTCAGATAATATATACTGCCATATAGAACAGTCTTTGTATAGCGGGTAGCCACGCAGATCGATTTAGCAGGAAACATTATGATGATTTCTCTGAATGTACCATCCTTAGATATGTTAACGTCCTTGTTTGCGGAATTGCGGTTGCCCTATAGGCCTACACCTTATCTGAGAGTGCCAGGCTATTCAGATAGCCGTACGTCATTGAGAGAACATCATATACAATACAATACAATACAATACAACTGCATTTGATATCGCCCTTCTTCCAAAGGTGGCCCAAAGCTCAGAAGTGCACACGCCTCGGCGGCTCAGATGCAATTATTATTGCAGAGCAATTGTGCGCTAAGGACTTGCTCGCCGTCCCTACACAGTAACCGCCCCGGACGAGGATCGAACCCGTACTCTCCGCGTTACAGGTCAACCGCTCTAACCAGTAGGCCCTATAGGCCACCGTGCCACACAATGCTGTTTTCAAAGATCCTTGCAGAACTAAGACTAAGAGGACCTTAGTTTCTTATAAGTGAGCATTATTACACTATTAAAATGGCCTTAGGCTACATCAGTGGGTCTCAACCTTGTTCAGAGCAAGGCACTCTTAATTTCCCAGCAAGGCACTCTTAATTTCCTAGTTAGTTCTTTACTTTAATGACAATCATCGGTCCTTGCATTCAACAGCAGTGTTACGACTATTTCTGCGCTACCTTAAGTTTAAAAAATCGTTGTATGCCTGTGTTAGTAGCCTATAGTGATCATCGGTATAATAGTTTTTCACATTAAATTTTGTCGACAGAAAAGCAGCAGAAAATATTACCCAGCTGCGGCACTCCTATATATACTGTCCAGGGCCGCATTAAGGGGGTGCTATGGGTGCTGCAGCACCGGGCCCGCAGTTTTGAGGGGCCCGCACTTTCAGAAGTGAATGTTTTTAATGTGCTTGAACCAGGGCCGATGAGAGGGGAGACCCGGGGAGTCAGTGAGGGGTTGCTACCCGGGGCCCTGTTCCATGGCAGGGGCCCCTGGCAGGGGCCTGGAAATGTCTAAAACATAGTTCAAACTGAAGAAACCTGTGGGTTTTGTTTTGGCCTAATGCAGGGGTCTCCAAAGTACGGCCCGCGGCCACATCCGGCCCGCTATAAGGCCTTTAATCTGGCCTGCGGAACTCTCCTTGAAGAAGCAAACTAAATTGGTAAAATTGAAAATTTTAACGCCGCTGTACTCTGACATGCATATTGCCAAAATCCATGTCGCTGCTTGTAAGGCACTGTGCCTGATATGCAATGACACCATTGCAGTGCTTAAAGAGTACAATATTCGGAGACATTATGAATCCAAGCATTCATCGCATTACTCAATAATTCACTGGACAGCTGCGCACAGAGAAGTTTTTTCTTCGGATTTTTGGCCCGTGGAGCTTTAGAAAGTCAGCAATGTGTTTCCCGATGGAAAACTTTGGAGACCCCTGGCCTAATGCAGTATGTAGGCCCTACATATATAATTATGACGGATGCTTCATGAAACATGATACACAGTTCCACATAGGCATACATGTGTTTTGTCTATCTAGATCGCCTGGTTGGTCTAAGAATTTGACCCACAGTAGAAACGAACACAGTTGTACATGAAGATACCGCCCGGTACGCGTCAATATAGGCTAGGCTACGGCCAAGGATGATTTTCCTTTTTGCGTACAGGCACAGCCACTGCATACCCTTTACTATGCCTGTACCCATCCACGGATTCCTTGATTAGCCGGTCAACAGACTCATCACTCATAAGAATGATTTTGGATTGGCTGTTGGTGCAAAGTTAACTGATGCAGACAAATTTCGATTTCTAACTGAATTCTAGACTCCACCAGAATCGTATGCATGGTTAGCACTTCGCATTAAGAACCCCTCTGGTAAAATGATATTCCTAGCTACGTCGTTATAAAGGCTGTCAGACGATTTTGATTATTTCGGTCAAAACTTCTGTGGTCATATTATAGTTGAATTACTTGAATTTGATAAAGAATGTGTCTATCAGTATTTTGAGTTTCTAGAATTGACGGCCTAGAATTGATTCGGCTATTGGTTTTCTGGCAGGCATAGAATCTTTTTACTGGATGTAACTTTATTAATTGAAATTTGAGTTATTAGGCTATCAAAATGAATAATTCTTTAACTTAATGCTGGATGTAAGTTTCATAATAAAATTGATGCCAAATTAGCAACATTTGATATTATATTCCATTAAGTTGATGATGAATTAGAAGATAAATTATCATAAGAACTCTGGAGCTTAATAAGCAAAGAAAGATTAGTGAAAGTCAGGAATACAAACGAGAGACAGACGCTTCTTCAAAGTCTTGCATTTTCAATTTCATAAAAAGCGAATGATGCAGCAAATCAAGCTGACAATATCTTTACTAGTATGTATATACAATAGTAGAAGTCTAAGAAGTGATTTGAAGATCATGGTACAGAGCGAGATGTGCAGATAGTAATGTAACGTTAATTGTATATTGTGTCTTTAGGCAGTTAATAAAAGTATACTCATTAGTAAGCATGCTATAAATATGTGCGTGGTGGACCGGTTGTTGTCAGAGGTGACCTTCGTCAGAGGGGAGGGGGCCCACACTATTACCACAGCACCGGGCCCGCACTAGCCTTAATACAGCCCTGATACTGTCTATACAGCAGTGCAGGTTACGGCACCCAAGATAGGAAACACTTTCTTATAATTAAATTCTTATTAAGAGAGCCCGAGCTGCGCATTGTAATATGGCCTTGTGTCATAATTATCAGAAAGCGTTGTAGGCTAATATTAATTAAGCTATCATGCATTTATGCGTAGACGCCTATGCTTGTTATGACTTATGCTCTTATCAGTCAATCTTAAACTGATTTCTTATCATACAATGTTAATGAGAACCGGTAACATTTTGAGAGCATGTCCACACTCAGAGGTGTCATCATCATCAACATTACCATCAGTTCCTGACGCCAGCCAGTTGACGGGAATTGGTATGAATAAGTGATCTCCACTATCCTCGGTCATTTGGCAAGTCCATTAATTGCTTAGGTTAGTGTTAGTTCAAGTGATGCAATGTCCTGAATATATTCTACCCGGCGTAGTGTTGGTCTGCATTTGTTTCTCTATACTTCGAATCTCGCCTGTAGTGCATTCTTTACATAGGCTTAAATATATGTAGGAAACCTCTGCTTCCTTAAGGGCATGCTCATGTAACTCCGCATAATTGCACTAGATAATAATATACGGATATCCTATACTCTGTGGCTATAGCCTGTGCTTCCTGCCTAAGCGACTCCTAAACTCCTGCCTGTCCTCCGTCACTTCCATCAGTGTTGTGCACGAGACCAAAAATCCAAGACCAAGACCGAGACCAAGACCGCGGGGTCCAAGACCAAGACCGAGACCAAGACCGCGTGGTTCAAGACCAAGACCGAGACCAAGACCGCGTGGTCCAAGACCAAGACCGAGACCAAGACCGCATCATCCAGGACCAAGATCTAAGCCTCAAGACCATAAACGCAATTCTCAGTTGTAGTGCTACATATTCCCATTATTCAGATCAGATGCTTATTATATTTATAGTTATGATTTTTGTCCCTAAGTCTTCGAGGTCTCATGAAGAGCACACTATAGTTAAAGACACTCTCAGTAGGTGCAGATGTTGCGGAATACAAAAAACTTTGCCAGTAGAGAAAAATTCCCCACCAAATAGGGCCTACCTGATCTGCATCGTTTACCCGGCTACTGATTTTGCCTCGAGAAACTGCATCATTGTAAGCCTAACTAGTCACTAAAGCACCAGAGGTCATGGTTAACTGTGCCTCAACGTTTTCTTGTCGCTTCTGATAAGAAGCGAACAACGCGGTCCTCTCTCGCTTTGTCCTATAGGCAGATCGTCGCATGAATTCGAAGCTATCTCAGAATAACCGAAAATATCGACAACATTTAACAAATAATCCACTCTAGTTCCCACCAAAGGCCAAACCAAAGGCGCAAGACCAAGACCAAAGGCGAATGACCGAGACCAGACGCCCAAGACCAAGACCACACCTTTAAGACCAAGACCAAGACCAAGACCGCACCTTTAAAGACCAAGACCGAGACCAAGACCGGCATATTCGAGACCGAGACCAAGACCAAGACCGCATTTTTCGGTCTCGAGACGGTCTCGAGACCAAGACCGCGGTCTCGAGACCACATCACTGACTTCCATGACTTTAACTCAACATTTAAGTGAGTTTCAAGTGGCTGATATTAATTAATTAGGCCTAATTAATAAATAATAACAATAGTAACTTTGTCCCGTTGGGATTTGAGACTCTTGGCCCAGTTAATAGCAGTGGCCTACTTTTCATCAGAGAGTTGGGGCGCTGTCTCTCTCGTATAACCGGGGATCCGAGAGAAACCTGCTATCTTTTCCAGAGCATTGCCATCATAATCCAACGTTTTAACGCCATCGCCTTCCTAGGCACCTTTTTACCGCCTGATCTTGACGAGGTCTAGCTTTCCCAGAATGCATTTTTGTATCTCCGGATAATTTTTATAATTTCTGAGGAATCTGAGGAAAACTCGGGTAAAAAATAATAATAAAAATATTAACTGACTAATCTAGCACGGTTCCCTGCAGCGTTCTAACTGCTTCTGCGACTCCTAGCTTCAGAAATAGTAGAGCTAAATCACGACTGCGGGTTGCGCTCAACAATTTTATTAGTTCTACATCTAGAAGGGTTTACCTGTAACCTATCAAAGAGCTCGGTTAAAGTAGGCTCTACACAGAAACTGTACAGCATGCATGCCGCTCAGTAGCTGTTTGTAAAGCCTAAAGGAGACGAACATTAAGAATATCTTGCCTTCGTTTAATTAAATCAATCTTGTCATGGGCGAAATTAATCGGTTTTGTACAAATTTTAGGGTAGGCTATTATACGGCCTTTGTTATAGACCTGTACAGCGCCATTCAAGAGACTTTCACAGACGCGCTCTGGCCTTGCTAAAGCCTGTCTGCTGTTAACAACACTAGGGCCTACTTCTAAGAGTGCAACACAGGTTCAGTCGGGCGATACATAAATTAGTCAGTCGTCGCTCATGGTGGCGTAGGACGCCCCCTGGCGACGGTTCTTGACGACGAAGTAGACGACAACGATGCAGAGAACGAGGACGCCAAATGCTGTCGCTACATAAATCGTGGAAGGATTCGGCTGCGACAGTGGCTCCATCTTCCGGTCGTTTTCGGCGGCATCTGTCGTCTGCGTCTTCGTCAGATCACACGTCATCTCTGCCAAGCAGACGCCAAACGATTTCAATCACAAGACATGTCTGCTAAGACCATATCGTATCGTATCGTATTTAAGCATTTGTAAAGCGCCTCTCGTAGGGTGAACCGTTCAGAAGCGCTCCAAGTGTGCTAAGTCCCGCGAAAATAAACAGGTTTTGAGAAAAGCGAAGGAAGAAGAGAGACTGCCAGAGAGAATTTTAGAGCGAACAGAAGGAGAAAGAGCATTCCAAAGAGAGGGACCAATTGAAGCAAAGGAACGAGCCTGAGCCATAGCAGTTCTACTACGGGGAACCAAGAGGTCAAGTCTATTGCAGGAACGAAGTGGACGGTGGGAGGAAGCTGAGTGAGGCCGAAGTAGTACGCCAACCAGATATTGCGGGGCAAGACCCCTCTGAGCCTTGAAGATCAGAGAGAGGATTTTAAATTGTATGCGAGCATGCAGAGGGAGCCAATGAAGTTCATCAAACATAAAGGAAGAGATGTGAGAGTACCTGGGAAGGCGCGCTATAAGTCTAGCAGCTGTGTTGAGGACCGACTGAAGAGGAGAGAGACGAACCTTAGGAAGACCAACAAGAAGGGAATTACAGTAGTCAATCCGAGAAAATACAAAAGCATAATATTATAGGGGCCTACTAATAAAGCCACAAACCGAATGGCCGGAGACCGTCATTTGAATCTGCATGCTTGTGCTGTTTGGCCTACATAATAATTATATCTGAACATCTGTGTAAATAGCGCCTTATATAAGGACGTTCACAACGAGGTTCTTGCCTACTATTTATAGCCTAGTGGATGCTATAATTGGACAGAGATCCTGAGTGGCCGAGTGGGCTGGTAACCCGCTCGTCACGCCGGCGCCCCGGGTTCGCTTCCCGGTCGGGTCGGTTTATCAGAGATTAATTTCTCGGATCTTTACTGCGGGTGGCTCGGTCGCAATTTAAACGTGGAGTACGAGGTTGCTTTCTGCCTCCGACACTAATCATCTTCGATATGAAAAAGTGTCGTTAAGCCGAAACAATTTATTTTTATAATTGGACATTGAAGGTCATAAATGTAGTTAGACAGACAGACAGACAGACAGACAGACAGACAGACAGACAGACAGACAGACAGACAGACAGCGTCTTCGTTAGTTTCTTGTAAGGCGCTATATAAATGGCCATATACATACATACATACATGCATACATAAATACATTATGTATGTATGTATGTATGATACATACATGTACATACATAAATACAGACAGACAGACTTGTACGTCAAATACAAACCGTAGTTGCTCCATGGAATTGGACCAGAGAAAAAATTGTCTTCAGTTCTGTTTTCGATGCGAAGTTGAACCTGAATTTGGCGCCAATCGATCGATCCGCAGACGATCTTAGTCGCCACCTGGCGACTATCAACGTCTTCAAACTCTGCTGCCACCTGGCGAATGCTCGTGCACTTGTAGACCTGCAGAGTGGACCTTCGGCCGTTGGCTAGGACCTTCGCTCTTGGCGGCAGCGCTGTTCAAGTAATAAATACAGGCGTAACAGTACTGCAGAAATGTATCACTATGTTCACTTTGGATAAGTAAGGTAACTATGAAACGTTAAGAGATCTATTTTAAAAGGCGCCTACGAAGTTATTGGAGATTCTCGACTAAAATAGGTTGCGATGTAGGCCTACTGACAATATGATCCTCTGGAAACCGGATTCATACCTCTCTCGGACTACTCTTTTGGACAACCCCTCTGACTAGACGCAGCGCTCGTGAATAAGCTGGTGCCCTGCGCTTGGCTTTTGAGTGGCGCTTTAGAAGTTTGGAGAGTACGATTACGATGAAGATGAGTTATGCATGCCTTCGTCTGGTCAGTGCATCAGCGACTTCTGAGCGCACCGGTGACATCTGAGGCAGATCGAGCCGATTCAGGAAGCTACTGTAGGCCTAACTCAGAGGCCCAGGAGCCATGGTGGCACAATTGTGCCGAAGGCGCCGATGCTCACACAAGTCAAGGTTAGCCTCGACGGTCGTCCGTCAGAGCCGCAGAGACGCCAAGTGCTTGGTTACGTTTTGGTTTGTTTAACGAAGCTGTGTCATGACAAGATGATCAGCGTCGCCCTCCTCCCGTATCCGGGCTTGGGACTGGCACTACCAGGGTACGCATGGGCAGTGGCGGGGTCAGAGGCGCACATTCATGAGAAATGTAGGTTATACATAGGCCTACTACCATACTAAAAAAAAGGTCATCGGATTTTTTAAAGAAAGTCTAAAGGAAGGTCATCGGAGTTTACAAAAGTATAAAGGTGTCATCGCCGGAGTTAAAAAATTGTATGTCTAAAAAAAGGTCATTGGGAAAAATATGCACTGGTCTGTGACGTGGGAAGTTGCCTCCTCTTGAATTTAAGTCTGGCTACGCCACTGCCTACTACGTGGGTTGTTATTTTCAACTTAATTGATACGAGACAAATGAACTCGTTACTCGAGTCTTTCTACTCGATATACAATACATGCATACAAAAAAGGCTAAACAAGAATTAGGCCCATATGTGTTCAGTTACCTATTTCTCCCTGCGTGTGAGCTAGGCTGGAAATTTCCAGAAGCAGAGTGGCATCCATGACGATCCATCCTAATCCACCATCCACTTCCGTTCCGTTGGTCCACTGCAATTCCAATCAATTAGGGCCTAAATAATTATATCGGATTAAGAACACGTATACGTCGAAGGTATGTTGTAGGCGTAGGCCTATACTTGTAGTGTAATGCAGGTCTAATATGATTTGATCGAATCCAATCGAATAACTTCTATAGTGCCATTACACATTGTGAGATTAATCCATCTCTGTTACTTAAAATGTCTCTATCTGTTCTCTGTCTGTTCTTCCACAGGTTTCACTGCTTGTCTATCTGTCCGTCCGTGAAACTATACATTCATGATCCTAATTTAATGTCCAATTATAAGGAACACGGGATATATAGGCCTATCTGTGTGTCTCTCTTCATGTAAGAGCCTATGTATAATTATGTTGTAGATATGTTTATAATTATATAGACCGACCGACAGACAGACAGACAGACAGACAGACGGAAGAGGATGGTGGATTAGGATGGATCGTCATGGATGCCACTCTGCTTCTGGAAAATTTCCAGCCTAGCAGACTGACAGACAGAAAGACAGACAGACAGACAGACAAGCAGACAGACAGACAGACAGACAGAACCCGTATTTTCTCTGTCTATGTCTGTCTCCGTGCCTGCATCAATCCTGGTCTCAGCTTTGACTGACCTTAAGATCGAGTTGAGTGTTGATGTGACACTGTTCGCCTGCTTCTGTCCCCGTCTGCTGCTGCTCCCAGTTCCACTCGATGGACAGTCGTCCTCCTTCCAACCGACCACAGTCTGATTCGTTTGTTTCTGGCAACAGCCGACCGCTGCCACTCATGAGTGATACCAACAGCCGACCTCCACCTGCCTGAAACACGCATACGCTATACCTGTTCAGATCACCTGTTCATGCCAATTGTTCAGACCAACTGTTCAAGCCAATCTGTTAGTTCCACCTCTTCGGACACGATGGGTAAAGATGGGCGAAGAATATTATTTTACGTCGGTAGTACCCTATACAAGGGATCCGAGGGACAGTGATGTGGGTGGCTCTGAGGCGTACAATTGGTTGGAGTTAACCCGCCGCGCTAAATTTGGCCAAATCGCGACAACCACGATTTACCATTAAACGGGATATAGAATCCGATAGACCAATAACGGTTTAGGATCCGTATACCAGTAGCATAGCCCTGGATACAATTTCGGGGTTTCCATTGGATATGGTCGCAAATTGTTAAGTTCTTTCATGTATTTGTTCATATCAAAGTTCATATAAATTTTTCAGAAACTTATTGGGCCAGGGGGTTGAACCTGTAATGCCAATTGTTCAGATCCCCTAAATACGCCAATTGCCGTACAAACACACACCTCTTCACATACCCTGTAAGTTCCACAATTCGGACAGGATGGGTAAAGATGAGTGAAAACCATTATTTTACGTCGGTGCCTTACAGCTGGAGTCGGTGGCTCTGAGGTTCGAATCCACTCAAGCTGCCGCGCTAAATTTTGCCAAGTCCTTCACTCAAAATTGCTCATGGGTATTTGGCGTGAAACTCCGATTCAGTGTCCGCACAGTAGTCGGGAGCGCCTCTGAATTGGAATCTGGTAGAAATTACTTGCTATAACAAGTGTTCAAATTTGTAATACAATACGTACAATACATATATACACACACCTAGGCCCTCACACACACACACACACACACACACACACACACACACACACACACACACATTCAATTATATGGGTCCTATAGACTCCTAGGGGCCAGGGCCTACCTGCTTAGTTGAATTGAAGGCGATGATCGCATTGGCATTGAGGATAGTTGAGTTGCTGAGGCGACACTCACCAGGTCGAACATGATCGTTGTTGAGGATTGTCAGATCAGGATTGACAGTCACGTTCTTCGATCCTACAGGTGGTAGACGATTACATCATTAATTCAATCGAAGTCTAAAAAAGTTACTGGCAAAGTAGGCCTACATGAGCTTAACGAAATATCTAGTTATAGGACTACTACCGGTAGGCCTACTCATGGGCGGAGACTTGGTCCTGGATTTGGGGGATCAGATGAAGGACGCTGCCAAAATATGGGGGGTATATTAAGCAGCTCCATCCCTCCACTTCAAGTTTTTTTAACTGGGGGACCGTCCCCCTCTGTCCCCCTAGGTCTCCGCTCCTGGGCCTACTGACTTTTCGTGCAATAATAACGAAATCTCTATAACAACTGTAGTCTATAGAGCCTTAGATGATCGTTAGATGCGTGTGTGCACGGCAAGGATAACATTATGACGACCCGGTATTTTAATATGAAATTTAACATGACGGCCAGTTATAGAAACCAGATCGCAGAGGTAAATAGCCGACGCCTGAGTCTCTCGGAAACCGGGAAACCTCTCTTACCTGAAGCAGTATTAACCCGATTGATTTTGCTGTGGTTGAAAGGCCTATAAGTAGCCTACTGCACTTGACTTTCGTTTCGTGCACACGAAGAAACACCCAGTTTAAGTGAATATATATAGGCCTATGCCTACTAGAAACGTTAGTCGTTTAGTTACTCACCCACAGTAACCGTGTCGACAAGGAACCACAGAATACAGAGGCAGATGTTCGAAACGACCTCCATCTTTCCGTACACTTCTTCCTTTGTTCCTTCCTCTCTAAAATACCAACGACGAATGTTTCGATTGCGCGCTCCTTCGCCTCCTCTACTACCTCCTCCTCCACCTGCTCCTCCTCCTCTCCTCCTTCCCAAATGACTTTATCCTCCAGATATCGATCTGTCACTTGCTCTGCAGCGTTCGGTACGCGTCGGTCGTCCATACAAGACCAGACGCAATCAAATTTGTAAGCAAGCAAACTTGCGGCGAAGTCGGTCAGTCAGCCAGCCAATCAGTCAGCCAGGAGATCAGTCAGCCACCCAGTTACACTCTCAGACAACTACTTAACCAGCGAGCCAGCCAGCCAGCCAGCAAAGCACACCAGCCCAGCTAATGTTAGCCAGTCAGTGAGCCAAAATGAAAATCTCTGGATCTGCAGGTAGGCACACAGACAGACAGACAGACAGACAGACAGACAGAGACAGACAGACAGACACACACACACACACACACGTTGTCCGTGTGTCAGTCCTATGCAGTAGGCCTATATATCCACCTAGAAGCATATGCGTACCATGCCTATACACGGGGTGGGATAGTAAACCCTGCCCTTCTGGAATTCACTCTGAACATTTCGGTCGTACATCGAGCCATGATGAAATGTCCGAGTTTTCATAAGTTGCCGTCTCCTGCACAAATTTTCTGTCTGCGCCATGCATGTCTGGAGCTAGATGAGCCACTAGTCGTTGCTGCTAATGCAGAATCGATTATTCCGTGAGACGACGCCATCTGGTGTCTTTCCTGCTTCCCAATTCCATCTCCTCCTCCTCCTTCCAAATCCTTCATCTCTTCCATCCATTTTCTTAGCAACAAATGAGAAAGCAGAACGATTCTAAGACGGACGATTAGGCCTACAGTGGCTGAATGCTTGGTGAGCCTACATAGGCCTATGCCAAACCCCAACAGACATGAGCCAATACGATAGATACACGCAAGAACAGTTGCACACACTGCCACACACACAGACATGTACAATAATGTAACATATGCACATGCTTGAGAAGTTCCTAAAATATGCTGCAAAGAAAACACACACACACGCACGCACACACACCTACACACACTAACCACACACACACATGCACAAACACACACACATCCACACACACACTTACCTACACACACACACACACACACACACCTACCTACACACTTACCTACACAAACACACATGCATAAACACACACACACACACACTTACCTACACACACACAAGCACCTACACACACACACACAAGCACAAACAAACACACACCTACACACACACATGCACAAACACACACACACCTACACACACACATGCACAAACACACACACACCTACACACACACCTATGCACACATACATGCAGAGTTACGCACACAGATCCATGCACACAAACATGAACAGCAACGTATGCACACAAATACACAAGCATACGCACATGAATAAGCAAGCATGCACAACGTATAGTCAGACAAGTAAGAGTCGTTGAGCCGCTTTAACGACGAGAGTCTACTAAAAGCGATTTAGAAACCAATGCAGCTCGTCGTTAAAGCATTAGAGAATGACTCTGGCGGTTGGCAGCCCTGACCAATGACCAAGCCATTCATCACCAAAAGAGTTATGACTGACTGCCCTGGGTCTTCCCTCGCTCGTTCTTATTTCACCCGTTGGGACTTTCTCCCTGTCACTGTCTCTAGGTCTGTCTTACTTTCTTTCTCTGTATCTGTCTTTCTATGTTTACTTATGTCTCATTTTCAAAGATTTGAACCTTTTGCTCTTCACCTGTCTCTGTTTACCTTCCAGATCTTTGACGCTCACTGTTATTCTTTGCCTCTGATCTGTGCTTGCCTGTGTTTTTCACAAATCAATTATGCCAAAACAAAATTAATATCTGAGGGATAAAAATTCTGTTGGGGGCTTTCTAAATCCTTCCCCTTCCCGGCATAGCACAGCCTGACCCATGGATGTACTATCAACTCTAAAGGAAGCCACAGTACAGTGCCTGCAGGAAGCAGACATTCAGTGGAAACTCATCCCTCATCTGCACAGTTGTCCACTGAAGCGTTAAACATCTCCAATATTCCAAGAAAATTGCAGCACATGAGAAAAGCCCCTGTACACGTCCAATAATTATGGAGCCTGAGGCTCTGTGGAAGTTCTTAGACCCCAGTATCGTGCTCGATTTTGTGCTCTCTCTCTCGCTCACTCGCTCGCTCACTCACTCACTCACTCATTCTTATTCACTCAATCACTCAAATTCGAGCTGCATATCCAAATCATCACCAGACACCTTTTGAGTAAACTCCAAATTTCTAGAGTGCTACAAAAAAGCTAAGTGCAGGGCACCAGATTACTTAAAAAGCGCTGTGTCATGTCAGCTGGGGTGTCCAGAAATGACCCATGGAGATCCGAGTCCAGGTGACAGAGAGACCAGAGACAACAGGTAGAGGGGCTGCAAAGGCAGGTTCTGTTGAGGATGAGAAAGCCTGGAAGACAGAGGATTGGATGTAGTAGGAATTCTTGAAGAACTTAATGGTCTTTAATTTGGAATGGAAAGTCTGTGAATTGATAAGTAGAGCAGCCTGAGGATGTTGAATGGTGGTTGAGCTGCGCTATTGATGGGGAACTGAGAATTTAAGGAATTCAGTGGAAGATCCCTCCGGAGTTGAAGTGCAGTGTAGAAAATGGATCGGTTGGAGAACTTCAGGCGAACAGTGACTGGGGACAATAGAGAGTGAGATAACACGATAACCGTGTCGAGCGTGATGGCTGGAAGGAAGGTGAAGAGTTCACAAAAGTACTTGGGATGGAAGTCCCTGGTAACTAAAAAAGTAAGGAAGGTTCAAAACCCCAGCCAGTTGTGACTCTCTACCATCGCATCCCATCTCATCCAACCAAATCAGTTAACAGTTCACCATAATGAGAAACAACTATCAGTTTCAATATTTTTCAAACATCACAAGTACACTGATTTTCCTTGACATAATCGGAATAACATATTAAATCGCTGCACACACAATCTACGACAAAAGCTGCCTGTTTAAACAAGTAAGACCAGAAATATCTCGGAACTTATGACAAAAATATCTAATATAAACCTTCACTCACAAAGTTTATGAACGTAGAAACTGAATCAACACGAACAATGATAGGGCAAAACGTGAATGTGTGAGGCTTTACAAAAGGTGCTATATAAATGTCCATATATATGGACATACACACATAAAATAAACTATTGAAGTCAAAGTAGAATCACAAAATCACCTGCAAGTAAAAAAAGCATTTTGTAACCAATGACAATATCATAAATTGAAGTAGAAATTTTGCCAAATTCTTTGAAATGAAACAGCAACTGAAATCATAAAAATCTTGATTAAACCTGATTTAACATCTAAAAAGAATTTCACAAATCTGATTTCCTGTAGAAGAAAAAACTAGGAAATGCCGTAAAGGTAAAATATCTAAAATTCTGACTTCATCTGGAATGAAGTAAAAAATTCCTAAATATTCAAGTTCTCTCCAAAATATGACAAACTGTCTCAGGAATGAAAGGCAAGTTTTGGAAATCATTCAGAAACATTTTAAAACTTCATGAGAACAGATTCAGAGAAAAAAGAATTTAACCCATACCCATAAATAAAAAATCACTTACATCAACAATTTCATTAAAACATAACATAGCACTGGACAATATATAATCATTAACACGAGTACAGTAGATATAAAAAACAAAATCTGACACTTACAAACTCAAAATTGCAGTAAAAATCACAATTTCAACAAATTGGTTAAGATACTTTGCAATCTTAACCAAATATCACCTAGCTGCTATTTTAAACTCTTCCTACACAAGTCCCTATCCAGTCGAGTGACACTCCTCCTCTTCCTCCTCCTCTTCTGTACCATCGAATCTAGCACAAGGACCCGTGTTTGAGGTGACTGGCTTACGACCATATGAAGTACAAGGTCTTGCCAATTCTTTCGTTGGCTGATCCCTTCCTCCAGGCTTTCCCCTCTGAAATCCTCCTGCTTGGACAGAGGTCCTTCCGCTTGCATAGCGAGGTGGTCGACTTGGAAAGCCAGACTTCTGCACAGCCAAGTTCGATTTGCTTCCGTTCAACCGACCTTTGCCCTTACACTGTTCTGTGTTGTTTCGCGCCAGGGAGCGTTCAAGTGTGTTCCTGGCATCGAGCACGAATGATTTGATGTCTGTTTTCAAAGACGGGGGTGCAGTAGAACATGCAGCCGTGCGGGCCTTGAAGTTCTGTGCTGAGGTAGAAGGATGACATGCAGAAGCAGGGCGAGTTGCCCTTGCAGTTTCCGTAGGCCGGGTGACCATTGCTGACTGAGGTCGCACGTAAGGGTTTGGAGGGCAGGGCGTGTAACCACCGGTGACTTTCATCTTTGTAACTGGAACTCCCTGAAAGTAATTCAGTGCAATCACCTTCAGAGTTTAGCAGCTGACTCATGCTGTATCCAACTAGAAAAACTTAAGATCAACTTCCTGTAGCAAGCTATTTGCTCTTCACAAGATGTAGTCATTCCGCATGGTTTTTCACAGATATTTTTAAAATCCTGATTCATCATATTTACCTCAAATAAAAAAAAATTAAAAAAGCACTGAGAATTGTAATTAGTAAATTACACCATGCCAGTGTCTAATGCAAAGGAATGGACTGGATTGACAATGGAGGAATTGATAAGACTGACGGAAGGCAGGAGACGCTGGAGGAATATTATTCATGATGCGGCCGACCCTCGAAACGAGGATGGCTGAGAACAGAACAGAACAGTGTCTAATGCGCAAGGTATCAACTGATGGTGCACCAAAATCAAGCCATTATCAGGTCACTAAGCAGAAGATCAGTCAGTGGACTGGCAATAAGAAAAGGATAGGTCCTAAGTTGAGAACAAAATGATAAAACGAACTGGGCTGAATGGATAGATAAGAATGGATAGACATAGGGACAACCTTTCAAAACCTAGGTACAGCAACTGAAAAAGTTCATACACCAATAACAGTTAATGAAAAGCAATCTACTGTACATGTATTTAATCCAATGTAATGTCATGGAACACGGTGTAGTGCAGTGTATAATATAATGCAATCAATCAATCAATCAATTTCGTTTATTCACAACACCAAGCTGACAGGTCGCAACTTGTTACAGGTAACAGATAGGAAAATTTTTCTAAGCTCTGACAGTTAGTCATTAAATGGGTTGAGATAGCAAATATTATCTCTGCTCTAACAGTTAGTTACTAAAGAAGAATTATTCTAGTGGCAATGTTAGTTAGGGCAACAAACGAGGTAGCCAATATGGTATAGACCGGAGATAATGTATTTAGTAGATATTTTTAAATAATACACGTGATATGAAATTTCGATCGTCCTTGGTTGGGAGGAGGAAACTGTGTGGCCTCGGTCTTAGCTCATAACGGAGGAGGGGGCGGCTTGGAGGAAAGAGTCCACGCAGAACATGGCTTTCATTTGCGTTAATAGCCGCGAATAATCGGCCATCAGCTGAATCCGCCAGCTCCGCAGCGGTGGGAGCGTCAGGGCCAATAAGGCCTCTGCGCTTCATCCTGGCTATCTGCTGTTCTATTCTCCCTCTGTCTTCGGCGTTTGCATAGCCCCACCATGCCGGGGAGGCATACATGAGTTGTGCTATGGTTGTCATCTTGGCAACAACATGCAATGATGGTGGGCAGAGGCCATGCGATCGCAAGACCCCCAGGGCATACATGGACGACGAAGATGCCGATATTACTGAGTCCACGTGTGAGGTCATTCTTAAGTCAGAGCGGAGGGTAATTCCCAAGACCTTGATTGAGTCTACTCTCTCGGCTTCGGGAATGACCTGGGGGACGAAGATGCCCTTACGACCCCTCCTCATAATGACCATCTCTCGTGTCTTTGATTTGTTGAGTCGGAGATTGTTCATTCTTGCCCAAGTTGAGATGTTTTCATATTCGCCGATTGCTGTTTGCAAATGGGAGGAACCAATTAACAAATAAGTGTCATCGGCATATTTGTTGAGAAAGTTGGCGCTGTTGCGGGTTTTAAGATCCGACGCCCCCACTACGTACGAAGACGGACCCAGACCAGAGCCCTGCACAATACTAGCGTTAATCTCAGCGGGGTCTGAGATCACTCCAGCAAAGCGTGTGACATGGCTTCTGTTGTCAAAGTAGGTGACGACCCAATTATAAATGTTATCAGGAACTTCTAAGGCTGCTAGCTTCATGGCAAGCGTAGCGTGGCGGAGCGTGTCGAACGCTTTGGAAAAGTCAGTCGAGATGAGTAGAACATAGTCATTGGTTTGCAGGAGTGTTGTGATTCTTTGCAGTAGTGCAATTATGGCCGCGGTCGTGGAACCCGTGGGCCTAAAAGCGTACTGATCCGTCAACGTGTCTTTAAAAGGTGGCCGATCGAAAGCTGGGTACATGTATTTATGGACGATGAGGCGCTCCATCACTCTGGACAGAATAGGGACGACAGAGATTGGTCTGTAGTCTGACGGTGTAGAAGGAGTTGGTACTTTAGGGATTGGTTTGATCGTGGCCATTTTCCATTGCGTTGGAACATGGCATGACGTCACCGATAGGTTGAAGAGATATGCCAATATCTCTGAAATGGCCGGCGCCAAAAGGCGTAGTAGCCAGGCAGGTAGAGCGTCCATACCTTCAGCCGTGTGGTGCAGGCGCTGAAGGGAGAAGAAGACTTCCATTTCAGAGAAAGTAGTGGCGCAGTCGTCCACTGTAAGTTTCAGTGCTGGTTTCAGTGTAACCTGATGTCGATGATCAACAGAAACTGACTTTTAGAGCTATGTTTATCTACAGCACTGCAATTGTATTGGTGACAAAACAGCTCAAGACAAGAATACCTGAGCCTTAGTCTTGCTTCATGGGTTACATAATTCATTTGTGATATAAACTTAATCCATCATCATCAACATCGTATTCATCATCATCACCTATTATTATTATTTTATATGCATTCAGCTTCATTTTCAGAACTTCCCTGAGATACTAAGTACTACAATAATAATAATAATAATAATAATAATAATTTTTCGGAGAAAACGACTGACAACACCATTCCAGAATAATAATCTTCTCCAGCAGTCTCCGGACTTTTTAGGCCACCTGAGGGATCCTTGATACCTCGGGGTATAAAAAAAAATAATAATAATAATAATATTTAATAATAATAATAATAATAATAATAATAAACCCCAAGGGATCTTTGATATAATAATAGCAATAATAATTCATTCATTCATTCGGGAATTTATATAGCGCCCCTTCAAGGAAACTACTCAGAGGCGCTCCCGACTCCAACGCGCCCAAAAAAAACAGTTTTTAGTTTAGTAAGGAAAGTAATAATAATAAGAGCCTTGAAACTTGGTTATTTTCTTATCACTCAGTAATAGTTAGTATTTACACAGACATCAGCACACACAAACCTGTACTTGAGCTTCTTGTGGTGGCACCGAGTCTTCTCTGCAAGAAGATGCATAGTCAATTAGTTAAGTCACCAAACAGTAGTAACAGTAAGTAAGTAACATTAGAATCCTTCTTCAAAATTGTAAACATTAAAAGAATACCTTTAACAGAATTTCAACGGGATTGGACAAGTGCTACCAGTATATATTGTTCTAATTATTCTGGCAACAGAGTCACTAAACGACACATAATTTATTCAGGAGGTTTTTGCAGCAGGAGAAATAAATAGCACGAAAATTCTCCATTGGGGTGGGAGCATATAAGTTGCTACGACTTTAACAGACTTTAACTACATGACTTTTACATCATCTGATAATAATGGTACTCTTAGAAACATGAGTTTAAACTAAGGTATTGCAGTAGCATTAAATGTAAATTTCATCTGACTTATTCTATGTCATTATTGTTCACTTATTTGTCCATCCAATGACTTACGTAAGCATCAACTGGCTGGCTTCCTGGTAATTTCCTTGGCAACCACCTGTCACTGGGCCAATATTGGGCCTTAGCTGATCACTAACTGCCACCACTTGCACAATGTGGGTCAAATGAATGTGAATGTCTAGGATACAGGTACAGTTGGCTACCAACAGCCACAAGAGGAAAAGTGTGGGCCAATGAAAGTGTATGTCTAGGGTAGGGTGGTTCAAAAACATAAAAGTCAAGCTAGAGGCCAGGACACCCCCTACATTTTTTACACTTGTCATTTGTATTATTCTGGCAAAATTTCAGCTTCCTACTCCAACTGCAAGATGGTGCTCAATGACATAAACTTACACCATTGTAATTGTTGTGTAAAAGCAAAATAAATGTGTTACAAATTGTGATTATCTTGGAACTTTCTTATGGAATTATGCAGTTATGTTCTCTTACTAACTTTTTATATCTATGACTCAATGCACAGTTCTTATTACAGATCTTGAGCAAGATCTGTAATATCTACTTCCTTTTCATCAACAGATATTTGTTGAATTTATTTTCATTGATATTTGTACAAAAGTACTGTTTATCCAGAATTCATATCTTTGATTGCATTTCAACTGCACCCTGCAGCATTTCATTGATAAATACATACAAGCATATATATGCATATATACATATATACATACATACATACATATATACATAGAAAGCTAAAAATGAACATGCTGATTTTGCAATAGGTGAATCTATACCAGATTGTTCCTTGGTGGTTATTACAGGGTAGGTAAAATGCTTTCTGAGATTTTTTAAATCAGCGACTTAGACTTCCTGCCAGTGCTCGTTTCTGGAGGTGACAAGGATAATCTGCTAGGAATTCTAAAGTTGGCCTTTGGAAGAGGACTTAATGAAGCCAAGGCAATTTAGGATCTGCTGGAAGCATTGAAGTTGACTAAAAAAGTTCAAGTCATGATCTTTGACAGTACTTCTGTGAGCACTGGTCGCTGGAATGGAGCATGTATTCTTCTAGAAAATATGATTGGTCGAGAGCTCCAGTGATTGGCTTGCTGTCACCATATCATGGAAGCGATCTTAGCCAAGGTCTTCACTTTTGTGCCTTTAAGTTACCTACACATAGCCTACCAATATTCAGGAGTTTTAAGGCTGCTTTGGAAATGTGGCATTATGACAAATTGCAGAGACTGGAGCAAAATGCTGAAACAGCAAATCACCTTCCTCAGCAATATGCCTGGAAGGAAATGGCAGGAGATGAAGATTGTGCAGAATGTTCAATGAGTCCAGTGAACGGATTGTGAGAGGCAGGGCAAACAGACTTCAAGAGGGAGCAAGGCTCACAGATTTTGTTGCAAAGAGCAAAGCTACTCAAGTCCCTAAAGTAGGTGTTTCATTTCTCCCCCTTCCACCAGAGGAGTGTAGTGAGAACGCAGACTATCAACAATGAACGTGGAAAAATGGATTAAAGCATTCCCGAACACGGTGTCAAGTTCTTTGAAGAATTGAACAGCCTCCTCCAAGATGATGAGGAAAGTTGTTGCCTCAACAACTTGCAGTTCCTCCTGCAATTTTTGTCAAATGAGATAGTGAGAACGCAGACTATCAACAATGAACGTGGACAATGGATTAAAGCATTCCCGAACACGGTGTCTGATCCCACTGATACTACAAAGAATTCTTCTATAGATGCAGTCATTGCAGTGCTGAAGAAATGAAGTTCTGCAATACATACTTCTTGGGACATCAGTTGAGAGTTGCTGATTGTTTATGTTTCCTTGCAGCAAATAATATTACTAGTTTGTACACAAACTACTGTTTGTGTACAATGCTCATTGGTAAATTAATTATCTTATCATAATTTAAGATTTCAAGACGTTATGCGTATTTCTAACCTATCGCACTGCTAGTTCTATATGGTAAAGGGGAAGGGTCTGTGAGCACCGTCTTCCAGTTGGAGTAGGAAGCTGAAATTTTGCCAGAATGATACGATAAACAGGTGTAAAAAACTGAGGGGTGTCTTGAACTCTAGCTTGAACATTTTTTACCATGTGACCATGGACCACCCTAGTCTAGGGTATATTTGTACATGTGCAGTTGACTTACTTGCATGCCTGAGCATTATCAGCAGTTTCATCACAGTCACTGAAAGAACAGAAAATCCCATGTAATGTCATTTCATATGTTTTAATATATTTTATACACAAAGCCGACCCGATAACATGCAGCCCATTTACTAATCTTTAAAGTTGTTCACAACTGATAACAAGTTAACTTCTTTATTTTCTTTACTTTGCTTTAATACCGTAATTCATTACATAAATCCTCCCTTGTAATCCTTACCTTGTCTTACTGCAATACCTTAGTTTACCCTCCTCATCTTACCGTACTTTCTCTTACCTTGTTTACCTATATTGCTGTACCCCACCTCACTGAATTTCACTAATTGCCCCATTGCTCCATACCTTACTTTTCTGATGACATTGACTTGGTACTAACATGGCAGGAGTCGGGCATTGTCTCGGCGGACTTCGACTTCTGCCTCCGCAGTTTCGGAACACAGAGAATGGATCACTGTCGATTGGCTTGGAAGTTACCTGTCCCTGACTTTGATCCAACGGAAAAAGTACAATACAACACGCCACAATGTTAAGAGTGCTAAAATGCAATAACGGTGAAATTGCTAAATACCTTCTGACTGCAAAAAATGCTAACAAATTAAGTAAGTATATTCTTTAATCTCCATTTGCAGACGCACTATGGCACATACAGCTAGAAACATTATTATAAAACACATGACTGAGCGCCTGTGATTAAACTAGTTCTTGTGAGTTGACTTTCTTGTATTATATAAATATCAGTTTGGATTCAGAAAAGATCATTCTACTAACTAGGCATTGACAGATGTAATTTATACCATAAACATGGCATTAGATAACAACAAATATGTTATTGGTATCTCTTCGCATTTGAATAAACAGGTTATTGTGATTTTACTTTCTTGTATTATCTAAATATCAGTTTGGATTCAGGAAAGGTCATTCTACCAACTTAGCATTGATATATGTAATTGAAATTATAAATATGGCATTAGATAACAACGAATACGTTATTGATATCTTTTGCGATTTGCAAAAGGCATAAATTGACACAGTTAATAATGAAATCTTCGTAAGAAAATTGGACAACTATGACTTAGAGGTGTACTGCAAGCATAGTTTATTGAATTATTAATGCTGGAAAACATATAAACAAAAATTGAAATCATAAAAACATGCATATTCAGTATGTTGCTGTACGCATGCGAGACATAGACCCTACGCAAGAGAGAAACAAACAAGCTATTGGCATTCGAGATGCTACAGAAGTTTACTTCACATCTGCATGGGAACAGAAGATAACAAATGTGGAGGTGCGCAAGAGGGTGGGAAACACAAAAAGTATCAAACAAACAATAATGGAAGAAAACTAAACTTATTATATTATAAATGCAGCATTAGATAACAACGAATACGTTATTGATATCGTTTGCAAAATTTTCAAAAGGCATTTGACACTGTTAATCATGAAATCTTCGTAAGAAAATTGGACAGCTATGACTTAGAGGTGTACTGCAAGCATAGTTTACTGAATTATTAATGCTGGAAATAGAACAGCAAGGACACCAGAATTTATGCTCACCAGAGGACTAAAGTTTTTAACTGGTCCAGTTCATACTTTGTGTAGTTCTTCATGACCTTTCCCATTGGAAGACCTGGAGGAGCAGGAATTGAAGGAACCGCTCTACAAGATAAAGAGACACATAAGTTGCTTAACCATCTCTAAATATAGAACTTTGATTTGCATATTTAACTTGAATTACAAAATTACAAATTGTTTTCAAGTAATTTCAATTATGAATAATTACTGCCCATCCCTGCATTACCAAGAGGCTGTGATAAGCAATGCACAATGCCCTTTCAAGGGTGTAGCCAGGAACAATTTTGGGGGTTCCATTTGGGGGTTCCCTTGGACATGGTCAGAGAGTAAGGGGTCAGCTTTGAAAGGACAAGTGTTTTCGGCAATAATTTATTTGGGGGTTTTGAATAATAATACCCCCTAAATACGCCCAAGGCCCTATTACAGTTACAATGACTAGGTTATTATTAGAGCGGTGTAACAAACAGCAGCTTTAGAAGTCTCAGAACAGTTCTTGCATAACGGTTGATTCAAAAAAATTTGAGACATACACAGAGACCTTAAAGTGTCAACATCAAAGTCATACCAGAAAGAAATTTTACAGTGCTGCAGCTGGAAAGTGCTGTAAAATTCATAGTGTCCCTCACTCCATGTACTTCAACAACACAGCACAGTAGCTTCATGGTTGGAATTACACAGTGGAACAAACTTTTTGCCCATTCTCTGCCACTCTTGCGTTGACTGAAGATTATTCTATTTGATCGCAGTCTCGTGTTATCAAGTTGGGAGCGCTTCTGAGTAGATTTCTTATAGAGGTGCTATATACGGTAAACGTGAAATCAGTTATAACGTCCATTTAGAAAAGGTGCTATATAATACCAGCTCAACCTGCTAATAATATGAGATTAAAAACACTGCTACTAATGGGAATCAACAGGTGATTTTCCCCAGTAGGGACATTTTACTGAACTAGTGCACAGATATGCAAGACAGGACAGAAGATCAACACTAGTATCTCAACTAATAAAAGCATGAAACTACGAGTTTTAGGCTAGATAAGATTCCTGACATCAGAGTAGATTTGAGGTATTCTCACTCCTTTGGCGTGACCTTGATGACTCTGTCACATGACAGGCAGTGCTGTTTCGTCAGTAGGGGACGCCTTGTTCCGGCGGCATCATTTGTATCGTCGCATCCATCGCACTTGCGCTGCAGCGTCACAAGGCGCTTGGCCAAACAGCGGAGCTTTGCCTCCAACTGCTCTTTGAAACCATCAAGTTCGTCACGGTTCAACTTGCTCTCGAGGCCAAACGTTATGTTGTGGACAACATCACCCTAAAAAACACAGGTCAAATGTCCAAGACATCGAAGTAAAAGTGCAAAAGGTAGTGGCAATGAGGTTGAGGGCTAAGAGGTTCAGATTCAAGGCACCAAGGGCAAACCACAAACACACAGATAAACAGCAAAACAAGGGGTGTGGAGATAGTTGAATGGCAACTTGCTGGCACAAAGATCAGAAGGATGCGGCTTTAATACCCATTAGCCCCATAACTCAGCCTTCAACTCCCTAGGGGCGATGGTAAAATGAGCAAAGTGCCCAATTGTCCCACTGGACATATTGTATTGCATTGTATCTAAAGATCTATATAGCGCCTCTCTCAGAATAACTATTCAGATGCGCTCTCAGCACAAAACCCCGGGGGAAAAGAAACGTCTTTAAAGAACGAGAGACCAAAGAGGAAAAACTAGTCATTAGTTTAGCCCTTAATGAGGGGGAAGGTCATTCCAAGTAGAGGACCAACCACAGTAAATGCCCGGACAAAAAGATCAAACCAATCAGCAGAGTGCAAGGAACGAGATGATAACGCAGATTATAAGCAGTATAACGGCTTTCGCATATAGTCAGAAAGATACTTTGGGGCACTGCTCAGCTTCGCCTTTGAGACTAGAAAGAAGATCTTAAAATGGATGCACGCATTGGGCACTATACAATTAAATTCGACTCCTGTTAAACTTGTTATCATCTGTACTACCATATCATGTAATCTTACTGCGTACTCTTCAGTTTGAATTAATAAACGAATATTATTATTACAATTATTATTAAGAACACCCGAAACAGTTACTTTTCAAAACAGTCTACATTCTGGCTGCCCTGGCTGCCTGTCCATACATTTGTTTACTGCTGACCACAAACTTACGCTGTCCAGGAGTTTCTGGAGAATGTCGTTGATGACCGTATGGAGTCCTTCACAGGCCATGTCAAAGCACATCTGGCTCACCTTATCCTCCAGCTCACCCCGATCAGCTTTCTAAAAAAAATCAGTAATCCAGCAAATGGTAATACTCATTCGAAATTTAATCTAAATACATCAAATATAATCCAATGCATAGGAACCACATTCAACTGAAATCCATATCAACCAAAACCAATCCAACTGAAATCCATTCATCCAAAACCAATGGAATTAAACTGGGCCTAATTCAGTCTCTTCCAATCTAAATAATCCAATATATAAAATCCATCAAACGTTTTCGAACCAAAATTAAACCTTATCCACAACCATTCAATTTCAACCAATTTTCTTCTAATCCAACCCAATTCACCTGAATCTATTATTATTATTATTATTATTATTACCAATGCTAACTTAGAGTTAACATAGAGTGTACTGCAAACTGGGTATAACACAATATCATGCTTACAATTTACATAAAACTGGTCACTAATTGTTACGAGTATTACCTATTACTAGTTAACCATAACACAATATTACAGTTACTAGTCCTAGTATTCTATCAGTTTCAATGTCACTAGTTGTATTTAGTTCCATCGTCATCAATTTTGAGCAATCTGTAATGTTTCCTATGGATAAATCAACAAGCTGAGCATGATTGCTTTGCGTCTTGGTTATACTGGAGTTGAAGGCTAGTTAAGCCTTAAAGGAAAATCTGGAACTGGAAGAAACTCTGTCCTCACCTGATTTAGTTCTTCCACCATCTGACATTTGTCCATTTTGTTTTCATCAAGTTCATTAACGATACAGAACAAGCTCTGCCAATCAATCAATCAATCAATTTCGTTTATTCATAACACAAGCTGACAGGTCGCAACTTGTTACAGGTAACAGCTAGGAAAAATTGTCTAAGCTCTGACAGTTAGTTATTAAATGGGTTGAGATAGCAAATATTATCTCTGCTCTAACAATTTACTATGAAGACTGGTCACGGCAAGTGTTACGAGTATTACCTATTACTAGTATAAACATAACACAATATTAGTAGTTTTTTACTAGTCCGTATATGAAATTGCGATCAGTCCTTCAATGTCAGGAGTTGTATTTAGTTCTATCATCCTCAAATATTAGCAATCTGCAATGTTTCCTAATGATAAATCAACAAGCTGAGCAGGTATTGCTTTGAGTCTTGGTTATACTGGAGCTGAAGGCTAGTCTATGTCTTAAAGGAAAATCTGGAACTTGGATGAAACTCTGTCCTCACCTGATTTAGTTCTTCCATCATCTGACATTTGTCCATTTTGTTTTCGTCAAGTTCATTAACGATACAGAACAAGCTCTGCCAACAAAACAATAAAGAAACTGAAAACAAGACAAACCAGAATTCAGAATATCCACTGGAATAAGCAAATACGTATATATTACGTGTGGCCTGGAGGTCTCAGTGGTAATGTACTGTATACAGTAGCTCATCAAATCATCTGCCTCTGTAATCTAAAGATTCAGTCTGTTCTCTATACCGTGTTGGGAAAGTCTGCTCTCTATACTATTTTGGGAAAGTTGTATAAACTTTATGGCCTTCATCATCAAGCTTTATAACCTGGTACTTCCTATACCATTTGGGAAAGTTGTATAAAATTTATAGCCTTTATCAATGCTGTATAACCTGGCACTTGGAATTCACCTTGGAATTAAGATCAAGACGAATAAATGGTGTTCAAACACTCATAGAAACAGGCAAAGATCCCAAGGAGTTCACATCATCAGCTGATGAGCAATCTATTCCTATGTCTGTACGCTGTGCTCAGTCGCTTGTGTCATTTTGTTCTCGGCTTAAAACTTACCTCTTTCAAATTGCTTATCCACCGTAGGCTGTCTCTCTGTCTCTTACGGACTGATCTTCTGGCTGCTGACCTGATTACGGTTTGGTTTTGGTGTGCCATCGGTTGATGCCTTGTGCATTAGACACCAGCGCTATAGAAGTTGCTAATTACAATTACAAGTGGTCCAACCGATAGTAGGAGACCTTACTTAACACTACTATTTAAAATGTTCTTGAAATTTTAAGCTATACCATCTACCTGTATGTCTGATTCGAGATTGAGATTTTGTGGAGGGCAGCAGAAGGCATTGCAACCACTCTTGTTACCATTTGGACCACATGCGAGAGCATTCCCACAGCCCTTCGCTCCATTTTGACCTCCTTGAAGTACATGGCCACTAGCAACTGGGCCGTTGGAGCTGGGAACAGAAACTCCCTGGCCAAAACATCTCAGCATGTCCACTTCACACTGAAGCTGCAAACAAAGAATTTCAGAGAACTATTGTGACCAAAGTGAGACTTCGTCATAACTGATACATCATTTAACTAATGATAATGATAATGATGAATGTAATGAAAGTATAAATATGATCCTTTTACTTTTAGTATTTGTTATTATCTGTGATGAACCCATTTTGGCGATCACACTTCTCGGCGGCCGGCCCCAGATGCTGGGACGGTCTTCCTCCTGCCCTGCGAGCGGCTAACACAATTGACTCCTTCAAATCCGGACTCAAGACTTATTTGTTCTCTAAAGCCTACCCTGCTGTTAGTTGACTGTGAGGCGCCCTTGTAACGACATACGGTGCCATATAAATTGTCACTGTTATTGTTATTGTTATTATTATTATTATTATTATCATCATCACAGTCACCACCACACTCGAAATCACCACCATCACCGCAGCCACCACCACTGCAGCCCCCACCACTACCACTAATCCACTATGCCCTTCATTTCTGGATGTTTCCTGTCCTTTGTCCAATTTTTGCAGTATTTATTTAATAGCAATATCATACATGTTTTTAAATTAAACAGTTATGTGGTCAACCATCACTGAAATTGTTTTTTTAGAGGGGGATAACAACTCAATGTCAGCTCCATTGTGCACAATTAAATGGCGTGCCCCTCAAACCCAAATTGGGCCTTCTCCATTCATCACTGTTTTCACACTGTCTCTTGCAGAACTACCTGCTTCACAAACTTATATGTAGTCGTAATTTGTCCATGTGTATATAATACAGAAATAGGATGGATGGGTCAGTAACAGTGGCATGTGGCCCATTCTGGCTTAAATCTCCCATTGATATATCATACTCATAATTGTAATTGCAAATTTATATAACATCATGTTTTGCTAACTGATGTAATATATTCGTTCGTAATGACATTTAACATCATATTGTCTAGCGTAGAGAGCACCTCTGAGGGGCGCTATATAAATGTTCAATTACATTACATTACATCATCATTCATTCAATACATCAGCCAATATCCTCTGGCTTTGCAGGATCTTTTGCCAGAGGGACAATAGTGTAGCTACAACTGAACAACATTTTCTCATTAGTGACACATCTCCACAACAAAAATGGCTATCACACAATCAAACTAGCACTCGAAACCTGGACACTGGCATGTATGCCTGCCGCCTTACCACTTAGACCACATACCTTGTTGACGAGGTTTCGTAGACAGGTGATTTCCTCATCCGTTGTCATGATTCCACAAGTGTCTGCGTCTGATCCACGCAACCGGTTGATCACTTGGCGTAGACAACAGATCTGGTCTTCGATCCCCTGGATCCGGCAAATCAATCGATCTGTTGCTGCAGCTGGTCACACAGAAACCTCATCTTATTTACAGTTCTCTTAGTTTTTTATATATTTATGAAAGGAATCAATTTGTAATGTAATTTAACACATTAATACCATAACCGTATTATTATCACTACTCGAGGCATTTCAGTTTCATGTGCCAGCCATCGTGGTTCTCAGTCACACATGAAATGGTGCGTGAGATCAATTCAATTCAATTCATAAACTTTATTGATCACCAAGTACAAGCTCAAGTTCATTTGTTGCAGTAGTTCATCATCATGGGTGTTAATGGGTAAACCCAAAAGAACCCTACTGTTACGAAGGCAGAGTCGCCCTTTCACATTGCTATCTCCATACACAGTAACACTGACCACTAAAGCATGAGTCGAAACCAGTAAAGAAATGTGCCAGGGTGCAGAAATGTACACGTCTTATGCAGTACAGACCCATGAATTATACATGTATCAACCAATCATCGTATGTAACACACACAGTGATTCCATTAAATACCGTTTTAACTGTGTTTTAAAATGGTGTACAGTAGGCAGAGAAATAAACTCAGTGTGCCAGGACAAAACAGATCAATGCTCTTGCTCACGCTGTCGCTAAAACCCCCAAACACTACCACATAACTCCTGTCCTTAAATCACTCCACTGGCTTAAAATACTTGAAAAAACAGAATACAAAGTCCTTTCACTTACATACAACACATTTCAATCCTTCCAACCCTCCTATCTTTGTAAGTTTTTACGGTCCAACACTTCACTCAACCTGTTTCTCTTCTGCCCTAACACCTCTCCGCCTTCATCACGAAAATTTGCAAATCGCTCCATTGCCATAGCTGTTCCGCCTACGTGGTATAAACTCCAGCCAGAATTACGACAATCCACACATTTTGCTATCCATCCACAGATCATTCGCTCAAAACTTAAAACACTGAACACTGCTATTTCACAAATACTATCCCGATTCCTCCTCTTCCCTTAACCTCCCTTACTGTTTCAATTCTAAACACCATCCACCTTACCCATCTGATTGTCTGCCTGCCCTTTGGCACCGATTTTGACCCTACGTGCCTATCGATTTTTGCTTTGAATACGCCCCTGTGATTGAGCAGGTTCCTGCAACGCCACTTTTTTGTTTTTGGGTGCTGCGAAGTCTCAAGATTATGATTACTGTGAACTGCTCAACAAAGAGCTGTTGGTTGCAGTAACCCTGATAGATGCTACACCAACTGTCAATCAATCAATCAATTTTCGTTTATTCCGAACACCAGGCTGACAGAACGCAGTTTGTTACATTAGTTAGTCATATTTATATATGTGTTCATTTGTATGTCACCTTGTCCTTTCTAGATATCGCTATCCAACTGCACTTGTAAGTCTGTGAATCTAATCATTTGGTAGCAGGTACTGGAACATAGCGGTCACCAAGAACCACAGAGGTCTACCAGAGGAGTTGGTTCTCAATCAAAGAGATTGGAATAATAACCAGGTGAGATATCTTGCCCTGTGAAGGTGAACAGTTTTAATGAACCTCAGCCAGCAGCTGATTTGGCAACTGATGGAGAACCCAAGGAGATCAACACTAAGCGAGACACGATTTTCTTTATTCACAAAAGTATTTGCTGAGCTGCATCAACTATTTGTTATCCTGTAAAGTTTACAATTCATTGTTAAGCTAAGCTAGATCGTCAAATTCTTTCTACACTCCAGCTTAAACATCATTCAACAGCATTCACGTGTCTCGGAAGGCAAGTACTATTCAAACCCGCTATGAAGACAGTGCTGTTGCTGGTATTTAAAACCCAGCACATCAATCAGTAGTTGCTCTGGAGTGTAAGGCAGATCAAGTCTGTTGTAAAGTATGAATGAGTAGACAAATTCTGAGTCGGGAACCTAACAGCATTGAAGAATTCTCCCAGTGAATTTTCAGCAGAAACCGTGAACCAGGCACTGAGAAATCCTTGACACCAGGCATTGAGCCCAGTAACTGGCCATCTTGTTAAGCAACTATACCTTGATAAGCAATCACAAGTACTAATTACCTTAACTGAGCTAACCTTAGCCCACCTCCCACCTTACCATGCTGAGAAATTTCTCTTGTAAACAAGAGATGCCCCTGTCACAGAGGGTAAAAACATAGCTAGATCAGGGCCTTGTTTCTTACCCAATTTCTGTATCTCTTTTTTGTCTCCAGCAACGGCCTCTTCAAGTGAACTCATCTTGGTCTCAAAAGTCTTTGCGAGGGTAGACTATACAGAAACAAAATGAAACAATGTTTACCATATCCAATGGCAAGAATCGCATACTTAATGCCACAAAATCACAGAACTGTGAAGTTCCACATTTTCCATAAAGTTCATACACTTCAAGATTTATTTCCAGTTGATCCAAAGTTGCACTAAACTCGATCGGTCCAAATTATCAAGTAGCCACTGACAGTTCTTTTGGGCAATGTCGAAGGTACACGCATGCACATCGTGTATACTGGGCGGTATGTTGGCAAAATGCTAATTCAATTTCCTTTCATGTCTGTAGCCACAGTCTGAATTTCCATATGGCCTAACAAACTGACAAGTTGCTGACAATCATAATCGTAATCGTAAACTCGATATTTCTAGTGACCACAATAGCAACCAGCTTATTCACAAGCATTTAATCAAAACAGAATCGATAGGCAGAAGGTCAAGATCTAGAGAGTCAGGCAGGCAGACAGTCAGATGGCTAAGGTGGATGACATTTAGAGTTGAAATGGCAAGGGAGGTGAGGGGAAGAGAAGGAATCAGGATAGGATTTGTGAAAAAGCAGTGTTTTCAGTTTTCAGAGAAAGACCTGTGGAGAGATAGCAAGAGGTTAGGTTTTGTAAGTTCGTGGGATGGATCGAATATTTGCCGTAACACTGGCGGGAGTTTGTTCCAAAGAGGTCGGACAGCTACGGCTATGGAGCGATTTTCAAATTTAAGTGATGCGATGATGGAAGCGCTGAGCAGTGTTAAGGTGGAAGATGAACGGGTTGAACGAAGCAGTTGGACTGTGAACAACTGACAGAGATAGGAGGGCTGGGTCACGTAACCCATCGTTTGATTGCTCATGTTGTTTTGTGCCATAGCAAAGATCCTTAAAACCTAGGCTCTTGCATGTAATATAATAAATGAACAACTAATTATCCTACATAATATCTGTACACCAATACATATATAAATATATGGTCAAGCACAAAAACCTTCCAAATTGGATAATATCAAAACTGGATCTGATACTGCACTGGACTGAGCTGGAATTGAAGAAAAATTATGTGAAAACCATAGGTTTCTATAATAAATAGTAAGTTAAAAATTTTCAAAATGCAGGTCTTTTCTTGGCTACATTTAAGAAATCACAAGTTAATGTTAACCATCGCTAATACCAACCTAAGTTGCCGACTTGCCGTGCACAGGGGTTGTCAATGTTTATGTGAATGTTTACGAATATAGTAAATTGGAGAATATTTACAAGCCTCTATTTCAACAGTCTGTCAGTTACTGGAATCTCCTAATGTTACTAGGTTTTCAATAAAACTGGCTAATAAAAATATACAAACAAATATACAAACAGAAACACAAATACATACACACACCAATACACACACACAAACAAATACACACACATAAATACTTGCACATACAAATACACAAACACAAAAACACACAAATATACAAACAAATACACACACAAATGCACAAGTTGTTCTGAGCTGTTACATGACATCATCCTGAGCTGATTAACAATGAATTGCTAGTTCGAAGACATGCTATGACTCAAACTTCAAGCACAGAATATGCAAGTTTCTATGACCTTCCTCTCAGTGAGGTCTAAACGATTGACTGGTTTTCCTTATCGTTCTCTCATTCTTTAAAGGTGTTTCGTTTTCGCCAGGGCTTCCATGCTGAGAGCGCCTCTGAATAGTTATTCTGCGAGAGTTGCTTCATAAATGTTTATACAACTGCATTTACAATGCATATGATATTGCCTTTCTTCCAAAGAAGTTCAGAAGTGCACACGCCTCGATGGCACATATGCAATTATACAGCAGCCTCGGACGAGGATCGAACCTGTACTCTTCACGTTACAGGCCCACTGCTCTAACCAATCAGCCACGATGCAATACGATACAATACCTCAAGTTTGTCGACTCGTGCCACGAGGTCATTGTGCAGACCGGTGAGGATACCAAGTTGCTCTAGGATAGACTGAAGGGTGGAGGTCGGTCCAGGAATAGGAGGACGACTAGAGGTACGTCTACGAAGAGGCTGGCTCTTCTCCTAAGGCATAAAGAACGCCCCAGAATAAACAAAAAGCCTTCTATGAAGCTATTGTGCAATCAATCCACACACATAAATGCTGAATAAATGACCCACATGTTAAACACTTGTAATGAAACACATGCAGCAAAAACAAATGTTAAGTAATTTTGTGGTTAGGAAAAATCTGATGCATGAAGTCTACTTGATAAGTGTTTCATTGACTGGTGCTTCACAAATTATTGCAAGGTACCAATCTGAAACAATTAGCAGAAGCTCTCCTAGAAGTATTGTGTTAGCAATAATACCATTTCATACTAATTTCTTGGTTTAAAAAAATTCATTTGAACCCATTTACACTGGCCAAAGGAAGGCAAAAACCTCTGCGTGCTAAAAAACTATCTAGTCTCAGACTTGGGGAGGGGGGATAGTATAGAGGATAACACTCTAGCCTGAAGTGCTCACAGACTCGGTTCGACTCCTGTAAGGCCCCCTGGGTTTAGCTCAGCCTACATTCCCTGGGTGGCAGCAAAAAGTACACTGAGCTTGTGCCTTGCATGGCTGCAACTTTGTTGATTTATGTCTGCTGTACTTTGTGTTCTTGTGAATTGTTTAATCATCATAACAGGTACATGTACAGCACAGTGTGTTTGTCAGGCGCTTCATTAAAGAATAAATATTATTATTATATTATTATGACTCCTGACTGGTTTGTAAGATGGTATGCAGGTTCAATCTTTCCTCAGACAGTATGGATATATTGATACAGTGCTAACAAAAACACTCAATGACTACCAGTACGTCAGGACATCAAGCAAGTCTTTAACACTTTAACAATGAGCTGCATTGGTTTCCCAATCGCTTTTAGTACACTCTCATTGTTAAAGTGTTAATAATAATAATAATAATAATAATAATAATTCAAACTGACAAGTATGCAGTAATGATTACATGATATAGTAGTAACAGATGATAACAAGTTTAACAGGAGTCAAATTTAAGCCTGCATTGTGCCAGCTGTCCTACTGTTCATTTTACAGTCACCCCAGGGAGTTGAAGGCCGAATCAACCTTATGGAGTTAGCAGGTATCGAACCCGCGTCCTTCTCATCTTCATGCTCGCATGTTACCATTCAACCATCTCCCTGCCCCATGCACAACTGTGTAATCTATTGTTGCATATTTTCCTAAGCCTCTTACAGCTATAAATATAGGCCAAATTAACACAAAGTCAACTACGTACCTCAATGGTTTGGTCTAGCTTCTCTCTGAGTCCTTTGAAGTAGGCCTCGAGCGCAGCCCACGTTGGAAGACTGTCAAAGAAGTCGTCTCCTGGAAATTCGTCCAATCGATCCCCCATATGACCCTGACAAGAAAAAAAGTGAACTTAAAAACCCAATGCTGCAATAAAAGACCCAAGTTTTAAGTGAAAAAGATTACAGAAAACCACAAAATGTGGTCTAGAATACATGTGAATAAAAATTAACAAAACTAAAGCTAACTAAGAAGCAAACAAATAAAACTGCACAGAAATCGCAACTCCAGTGTTCAACAGTTATTTGGTCTGGTCTTTGTCTAACACAAACTGCCATTGTATGTATGAATTTACTTATATACGTATGTATATACATCCCAAGTAAATCTATACATTTGGAAATATGCTATTATGAATGTATGCATGACTGCACAGTGTACATATGTACAAATGTATATGTACATACATATGTATCATGTATGAATGCTAGCATGCAAAATGTATGTAAGTATGTAGAGTAGTAAGAATGTAGTATGCAATGCATGTACGAACGTACATAAGTATGTCTGCAAGCACATACATATGTATGCATGTAGTGTAGTAAGAATGTAGTATGCATTGTACGAATGCACATACATTGTAAGTAGGTATGTACTTACATAAGTATGAAAAGACTAAATTTAATGCCTTCTGAGGGTCTCTTAAATCGCTTTAAGTACTTTTTCATTTGTTCAAATGAAAATGAACCAAGTACAACATAAAGAAGGTTGAAAGTAAAGTGATGCCTACCATAGTTTTCTTAAGATTTTCAAGTTGTTCTTTCAAGTTGTCTACTTCCTTTGCCTGGAAGAAAAACAGAAACATAGATGCCAGTGGAATTATTTACAATTATTCTTAGATTCCTATAGCACAACTCCCAATCTCAAGACAACACATTAATGATGCTAATGAACGGCATTCTCCATGCTAACCTAAATTAAGTTTAATTTTATTTAGAATAGAAAATTCATCACACACCAAGCAATGCTGAGATAACTAGAAGTCACCAGTGGTGGTCTCTCTGCTGAAATATTCTTCTTAGCAAAGAATATTTCAGCAGAAATTCAACCATGAAATCACCACACACAGAGCCCAACTACCACAATTTCATCCAGAATTGATAGCTGACACCATGTTCAAAGTTCCTACACCACATAGCATAGCGAATGAGGAATGTCTGTCATTGATAGTCAATGCAACTCCAAACATTGGTCCACCCTTCCATGTCTGTGGTCTCAACTGTTGATAGTTTTCTTATAAGCTTAAATATTTGAAAAACAGTGTTCAGAGGTGAAGTCTTTGCGAAGAAGAATATTTCAGCAGAAATTCAACCATGAAATCAGTAGTCCAATAACTGTACAATCGAGGCCTATGAGGGACCACTCGACGATGGGACAACCGTGAGCCGTTGAAGGTGGATCATTCTAGTTTCTATGTGCTTCAGAACTTGCTGCTACCTGTCAACTCTAGTTTGGAAGGTATTGGTTGGGTCAGCATGTATGCATGAGCCTGCCACTGATGACTCTTCTAGTTATCTGAGCAATGTTTTGCTAACCGAAAAACGCTCTGTTCTTGACGACCTTTAACATCATTTAGGCTAGCACAGAGAGCGACTCTCAATTTTGTTTTACAGCACTAGATATAAATGTTCAATTACAATTTTTCCGTAATGGTTGCATGCTTGATAATGGATTGTCAGTTCCCACAAAACAGAGGGATTCAAATCCTCGATGCATAGGTAAGAGGCAAACACCTCAGTGATCTTGTAATCGGAATCTCAAGATTTCTAGTGCCCAGAGAAATCAAAAGTCTAAGGAACCAGCTTTTTCACATGCATCCAGTCACAACAAACTGATAAGTAAGGTCTGCTTTGGTTCCAGGTTGAGATCAAAAGGTCAGGTAGGAAAGTCAGACAGCTATTTTGGATGTTGCCAAAACTGGTGTGGAGATAGAAAGACGAGGAAGAATTTGGATAAGATTTGTTGAAGAGATATGTTTTCAGTTTTGAATGAAAGACTGTGCAGAAATTGCGAGACGTGCCATGTACATCAAGCTATCTTAAATTAAACATCTATGAAACCGACTTCAACTCCAAATTACAAAAATACCATGTACCATAAGCACGAAATTTTGCTCCAATTGTCTACATGCACAGCAGTTGACACATTAAACAGTCAATAAAGCGCATTGTAAGAATAAACTTGTAATTGCACTTTACCACAAGTACAAGAAACTTTGTACAAGTGTTCTGTACACAAACCATAAGTCAATATCAGTACTTGAGCCCCAAACGTAACATTGAAACCCCAACGTACTTTCACAGTCGCACAAATCAATCAATTCCAAAACCATGACAGCAAATTGAAAACTTCATGCAAAACTTCTGCAGTTAGCGGTACTCATAAAAAATTAATTACGTAGGTGCCCAATGCCCCATTTACAAATTAATCAATATCTAAATTATTATATCTATTAATGCAATGAATTGAACTGTCCGACAAGTTTACCGATGCCTGTTCTGTGGTCAGTTTCCTGGCGAGCGCAGTGTTGCTCTCCTTCAGCATTTTTGTGTCTTCCAATATATCTTCGAACATCGACATCAACTGCAACATGAAACAGAGAAATTAGAATAACAAACAACAACAACAACTTAAACAGTATCACCTGAAACAACATAATTTAAATGAAATGATAAATAAATTACCTGCAAACAACATAAAACCACATGGCTGTAAAACACAGATAATTTAAATGAAATGATAAATAAATTACCTTTGGTTAAAAAAGGCCAGAATTTTAATAAACATCAGTGTGAACATAACATGAAAAATGAGAGAAACTTCAACACCATGAGCAGACAACTAACTCCATAATATTCCTGAAAATGTAACATCAAATTTAATGCTCACCAAAAAGAGTAAACCACTCTCCTCACAAAGAGGATGACAAAGCAGAGGAGCAGATAAAGGAGAAAGATGAGGATGAGCAAAATGAGGATGAGGAGACGGAGGACAAGCTCTTGCAATGCATTTGAAACAAAATGGTATATAAAATTACATAGTAAGTTCATACCTATTTTACAATTTAAATATTTGGTTATGTTTAACTACATTAATATACAAGAGGATCTGGAGAGAATGAAGATGAACATTGCAGAAGCAAAGGAAAAAATCAAGGTTAGAGAACTCTGGAGACGACAAGTTGAGGACTCATCGTTGGCCTTGGCCTGACAGAGGAGAAACAAAGAAGAACTACATAGTTGCAGTGGCGTAATGAAGGGGAGGCAGAGGGGAGCAGCCGCCCCCGGGCGCAGCACCAGAGGGCGCAAAATTAGCTTTCAGTGGTACACAGTACTGTGGCAAGAACGATTAAAAGTAAACAAGAAAATTAAAATAGGCGCAGTCGTCAACCTTTGCCCCCGGGCGCTGAAACCCATCGTTACACCACTGCATAGTTGGTAATATAATTAGCATTATGTTAAAATCTGCTGACCTTGCCGATACCTTGCGCATGTGCATCGACACTCTTGGACAGTTTCATTGTCGTCCACATCTCAGCCACCGGGCGCGGCTTGGCATCCTTTTCCCTGACACGCTCAAAGAGCTCAGAGTTTGCCGGAAGAGAATTGAGGTCCTTCCAGTGCTGTTCCAGCTGGATGACGCGGTCTTCCAGCTGATGATAAGGAACGTGCATGCCACTGCCAGGTCTGCCCACCAGCCAAATACAGGAAAACAGGTTAATAAGCATGGACAATAGCAAGTTGTGTTGACAGAATCAGGAAGTCAGGAGTCAGTGTCAGTCAGTGAGCAACAAGTCAGCCAGTCAGCCATTCTGACCTAACTCTGATCTAACATAACTCCTAAATCTTATCATGAATTAATTCATTTTTCATTCTTGAAGGGGCGCTATATAAATTCCATAGATAGATAGATAGACAGATATTTATGACAACTCTCACACACTTAGTACACATCATAATCCCACTGGATTAGTGACTGACTGATCAACTCATCAGTAGCACTACTGGCAAGAAAAGACAAACCATTAATCCAATCCTTGGTGTCCCTTCCCATAACTTCTAGCACCACTTCTGCCATCTGTGCCAGCATGGAGACATCATCTGCATAATCTAGGTCAGTGAAGACCTCCTTCCCAACAGTGGCGTCCACCATGCCACAGTGAACTGTGGGCTTCATAATTTTGTCCACTGGGTCCTCACAAAGATCTGAAGCTATTGGATTTACCTACCTTACCCCAATATCAAATCTAGACCACTCTGATTTTTATCAACTGGTTCCCAGCTCAGAGTGTTGTGACTACACCATGCGTTTAATAGATGAACAACCTTGGCCAGAAGACCCCAATTTTGGAGTAAATGCCAGAACACTTTTCTATCCTGCAAGTCCAATTGACAATGACATGAAATCCTTCATGTCAATGTATCCAACTCTGGCTGTTGGTATTTTTTCCAGGTCTGGACGAGGGAGTTCAATGTGACAATCCTGTCGGTTGTGGACCTGCCTCAAGTAAATCCACTTTGCTCCTGTCTTCTATGTCTAGGAGAAGATCCCTCACACAGCTCAAAATGACATACATGTGTGAAAGACCTTCCCAGGAGCAGACAGAGGTAATTCTATGGTAGTCTGTACTTCCCTCCTGCTGTCCTTGCCTTACTAGAAGAGGAGAATAATCCCTCTTGTCCAGTCCTTTGGAATTAGTCCTGTATGCCAGGCCCTTTTATTGTGTGACAGTGAGCCACCTAATCCCTCACTCTCCACACTAATTGAGCATCTCCGGTATGAACATTGGTTGCCGATGCACAAACGCATTGAATTTAAGACCTTAATGCTCATGCATAATTGCCTTGTGGGCTGTGTTCCATCTTATCTCAAGGAGTTTGTGCATCACTTTCAACCATTCCTGGCCACAGATTTCTTCACTCTGCAGCACAGGGTGACCTGGTTGTTCCCCCAACGAGAACATCCACAGCACAGCACATAAATTTTGCTGTGGTTGGTCCAACTTTGGATGGAATAGGTTTCATAACATCCTACAACAGGAGTCTTTCCTTACCTCTATTCTGTAAGCACTTGAAAACCATTTTGTTCGAACCTGGTTTTCTGACGTTAGGTTAGGAGCACCTCTAATGAGTATCTCTTGAAGAGGCAAAAAGGCGCTATATAAATATTTGATTATAATGATTCTAGAGTTGCCATGCCATTTTTCAAAGCCCTGACTACTTCCTCCATCTCTCTCTAGATTAACCTCTATAGGTCTATTGAACTTAGCCTGGGTTTCATACTGGAGTTCAGCCATTGAATCTACTAGTGGACAGTTGAGCGATAACTCATATTACTCACACCATCAATGTCCATCATACCAGTTAGCCTTTTACAACACAAGCAGGACGTAAAACTCTCAGGCCCAAAGTGGTCTGAGGATAAGCCAAAAGGTCCCTCCTTCTCATCTGGGCCCAAGTAACAAAATACAACTGCATACCTCGATATCTTTCCATCCTTCGCTCCAGTTCTCAAATTGTTGTCCGATTTGGACTTCTCCAAATCAGTGTCACTGAAATAAAGAATCTCCTTCATTACTCAAATTAGCATTCATTCATTCATTCATTCATTCAGAGCATTTATATAGCGCCCCTTCAGAAACTACCCAGGAGCGCTCAGTGCATGATAGACTTGAGGTACTTGTAGAACCCTGTCCAGGTCATGGCTTTATACAAGTAAAAATATTTTGAGCTTCTGGTAGGTCATTCCAGATGGAAGGGCCAACAACCGAGACACGGCTGACAATGCAAGCGAATCCGTATACATGCTATACATATGCTACTTTTATCTTCATCAACTAAATCAGTGCATGATAGTCTAGTGGTAAGGCTAAAAAAAAATAATGGTGTGTTTCCGGTAACAGAGTTAAAAAAAACTGGGTAGGTAGTGGAAAATAATTTTATTTTGGTAAAATAATTTTATGCAGTGATTTCCCAAAATTACGCCACTGCCCATTTATGCACAGCGGTACATGCTGTACCAAAGTATATATTTTCTATGCGAGTATTAAAAATGCCTTTTTGCAGAATGTACCTACAAACTGCTGTAGAAAACAATCTTATTTATTTCATTTTTGTTGACATCGTTTTTCTTGCAAGGTGAAATGGAAGGCGCAGGGGTGGGGAAGGAATTATGGATTATGTACATTAAATAATAAACGTCATAGCAGACAACGGCTGTTTAGGAAATATGCATGGGTGGTAACGTGAGAAAATTGCTGACTTTTTGGTGTCTGTTATCTCCTCAACATCATACATGTGTGTAAATTGTCCATGGGAAACATTGAGCCCATTTATTGTTATAATATTATTAACGCTGCATAGAAAGAAATATGGTTCCTAACGTCGTCTGCTAAGGAGACTGCTTGCTACGAAGATTGGATGCTATGAAGACTGGTTGTTAAGGAGACTAGTTGCTAATGAAGGCAGTTGCTAAAGCAGGACAGTTTCTAAGGATAACTGTTGCTAAGGAAGGCGGTTGCTAAAGGGGCCAAGTCTGACTTTGAAACTGGTTGCTAATGAGGCTGACATAGAGGCTGCTTGCTACAAAGCTTACCAGTTGCTAAGAAGGCTGGACATGCTACGAAAGTAGAATGCTACGGAGGTTGTTAAGTAGGCTGATTGCTATTAGGAGGCTTTACTTTTATAATGGCACGTACGATAATAGGTATTTCTGATACAATGAATATGGCGGTCAGATTTGTGAAATAACCCTGTCAAATTACCGTGAGAAAATCCACCACTTTCGGGTCTATTACCTTCCTCTCCCAAACTCCACACTTTAGCCCTTTTATTGCTGTAATTTACGGCACCATTCTTTCCATTGAAAGACCGCTAGTTTCCGAACGTCTCTGCTTCAGTGAATGCACCTATAATGTCGCGATTCTGCATCACCGGCATGCAAAGGCTTAATGTATGTGAAGTAGGAAAAAAAAATTTTAAATTTTCCGGAAAAAATTTTTTTTTTAAATTTTCCGGAAAAAAAAATTTTTTTACAAAATTTTCCGAGTCGCGGCAAAAAAGTGAGTCGGTCGGGTTACCGGAAACACACCATTACTTTGTTTTGGCCTAAGTGTACTGAACTATCACCTCCAGGTCAGAAGCTCAAATCCTCACCAGAGCACAAAAGATATTTTGACATTCTTCCCCTATCGTAGATGGACAGCAAACACGCAGTATCTTCACGTTACATGTATGGAGGAGGAATGTGGTGGCTAAGGTACTAATGTGTCAACCTCATAATTTCCAGAGTGTCAGGTGAAAACTGACTCCACTGTGTCTTCAAGCCATGCAACTGAAAGGAAGGATGTCCTGTCATATTAGGGAACAACCGGGTAGACATTTTCTACCGGGTAGCAAATCCGAGTATTTGGATGTACTATTTGCCGGATCCGGGTACGAACCGAGTACCGTTTTTTACATGATAGAGACAGCGACTGTAAGTCTCTATTAGTGTATTTTGTGACTTTTTGTCAATAAAAAAATTGAAAGCTTCAAGTCGAAACAAAAGTTACAAAACTCAAATAAGAATGGAAATAAAATTAATTTAACTAAAAAGATAGAATGTTCAAGCCCTAGAAGTGGACTAGAAGAAATAAACTGAAGTAATGGTACATGTACTACATGGTAATAACTAATAATTATTAAATAATAAATATTAATACTATCATCATTCATCATATCACAATTGTAGGTATTTGCGTGGGTATTATTTGCCGAGGCGAATAGTTCCGAAAAACCCGATATCCGGCCGGGGCAAATGGCCGAAGCGATTTCCGGTTGTTCCCTATGTCATATCTTCAAGTATTGACAACAGTAGATCCAGAAGTAGACCCTGCAGTGCTGACTTTTCTAGTCATTTGTTAATTGTTTGTTTATTGGTGAACATTTTGTACTAAAAAACAATTACTTGAACACTTCTTAGGCTAGCGTTGGAAATGCTTTGTGATGTACTCAAAAGGCCACTATATTATCTAGATATATACGGACAGTAAACACCGTCGGACCTCCACTGGACATCGATCTCTGGACAACCCTCTGAAACGACACAGAACTCGTGAATAAGCTGGTGCCGAGTGTAGCAATTCAGAAATTTGGAGTTTACAATTAGATATACATATGTGACATGTCGTTACAATCCTAGGAGCACCTGAGGACTATTGAACACTCAGATAGGCATGCATTGTATGCTGTATGTATAAGCATAGGTGTAGCTACATTGAGGCACGAGGAGGCAGTTGCCTCCTCTTCCTTTTTTCATATACTGGAAATTCTATTGACCAATGACCCCAGTAACCAGAATTTTGCCAATGGTCTGTGAAGTTGCCTCCTCTTGAATTTAAGTCTGGCTACATGCCTGTGCATAAGTATGTATTGTATGTATGTAGGTAAGTCTGTATGTATCACGGCATAAATATAGCGCATTTTAAGTACCTCACAAAAGTGCTGTATCTATGGCTATAGAAACAAGAGCATTTTAAGATGGTTAGCAATGTATGCTGCACAGAGTCAAACACAACAGAAGTATGCATTAGACATTTACATGGCACCACTAAAGGCGGGAGATGACTGAATGGTAACATGCTGGCACGAAGATCAGAAGGACGTGGATTCAATAACCGATAGCCCCTTAAGGTTCACAGCCTTCCACTCCCTAGGAGCGACTGTAATATGAGCAGTAGGACAGATGGGTGCCTTGCAGGCTGCCATACAGTTAAATTCGACTCTTGTTAAACTTGTTATCATCTGTTACTACTGTATCATGCAATTTTACCGGTACTTGTCAGTTTGAATTAATAAATAATAATTATTATTATTATTATTATTATTATTATTATTATTATTATTATTATTATTATTATTATTATTATTATTATTATCACTCACCTGGCGGCCTTTAGCAATTGGTCTTTGTCAACCAGGTGGCGACGCAGAAACTCATGGTCCTCTTCTCGTATCTCTGCATTTGCATTTCCAATTCCCAACCTAACTAAAGTAACGGAGAACTCAAGACAAGAGAACATTCATTCCCCATACACCATAACCAGACAGAAATTGGCTGGTGTAAGACATACACACACATGTGCAAAAGACATACACACACACACACACACACACACACGCACACGCACACGCACACGCGCACACACACATGGGCCTATAGCCAGATACACTGATTAATTAACATGCACTATGATCTTATAACTTAGAATTACAGTTATAGAAGTGCCATTATAAAAATCTTGCAAAAGGCATCAATCGATGCTTATAAGGACATCTGCAGAGGGAGGGAGGAGTGACCCAGATGCAGACAAATGCGATAAGGGGCTCATGCCCAATGCAGATACCTGCATCAATCACCCTTCAATAGGTCTCAGCAAGTGGGTATTGGTACTGCTCGGTCTGATTATTCTTTCCGCTCTGCTGGCATCCACAGGGATCTGTTCTCGGCTCGTTATTTACAATCTTTACTTCAAAATCAGCCACATAGCCAATCACTTTGGAGTCCAGTTACAGTGCTCAGTATGCTGATGATACTCTGCGTCACATTGCTCTGTCACTACCTTCAACTATTACTATCGCCTTACATTCCGCCACATAGTCTGCAATCTTTGGGTACTAGTCGTTTGGTTGAGCCTCGATTTAGCACTGTCATGGGTTATTGTGCATTCCATGTTTCTGCCAGTAAGGAATGGAACCGCCTATTAGGGAACAACCGGGTAGACATTTTCTACCGGGTAGCAAATCCGAGTATTTGGATGTACTATTTGCCGGATCCGGGTACGAACCGAGTACCGTTTTTTACATGTAATAAAAAAAAGATCAGCATAAACATTATTTCTTAAACTGTTAATAAGAATACAAGATTAAAATTGTTAATTTGTTTTGAAAAACCGGAAACGAAAGATACCTATGACTATGAGTCTGCTGAGGCTATGACGTCATGTGCAAATTAAAGAAGTTATAGTACGAAGGGCTAGGACAATGACAACCAATCTCAGCGCTAAATAGCGATTTTCGGTTAAATACTTAAATTGTTGCAGAAATTTAGTTCAGTTGTATAATTTATTTGTAAATTGTAACTATAATCTTGAGATTGAACTAATTCCAAAAATTGTAGGTATTTGCATGGGTATTATTTGCCGAGGCGAATAGTTCCGAAAAACCCGATATCCGGCCGGGGCAAATGGCCGAAGCGATTTCCGGTTGTTCCCTACCGACTATCAATGTTTGTTCAGTGTTCGAACTCTTTCTCTTCCTTTAAGAAACACCTCAAAATTCACTACTTCTCATCGGCTTTCAAGCATTTGAATATCTAGCAGCTCTTCACCTGGCAACTGACTAACTGCACCTCAGTTCGCATTTCTGTGTGACTTTGCATGCATTAAAATGTTTGTAATAATAATAATAGAAAAGAAAAGTAAGTAATCATCTACTTACTTGTCTAGGATAGAATGTATAAGGGTGTGTAGAACAGTGAAGTTCACCGAACCAACATTAGGTGTTCCAAGTGCAAGGTCGGTCAAACGTGATAGAGTGGCAAGTGTTGGCATTGTTCCTCTTCTCTCACATCCACACTCATCAACCGGGGCAAGATTTCTGACTTATAAAATGGCCTGAAAATAAAAATAATAATGTATCCTTCCTTGCACAAAGCATCTGCAGGTTAGTTTGGCAAAATGTCCCTGTTAGCAACATACACTGTCGCTACCTTTTAGCTATGAGCCATACAAATAATTTCCACAACACTGTCCCAGTTTTGAGAATTTTACCACTGCATACTTGTGACAAAAACAAAAGCATAACCTACACACAGTGACCATAAAAATGCGCATTATAAAACTAATCTAAACATTCAGAATTGATCATTAATTGTGACCTCGGCTAAGAAAGGGGACCACTTGTCAGGAATGGGCTTATTAACATTTTCCATATGCTGATGTCATATGAAAGTCATAAAAAAATTTCAGGACGTTTGGCACAAAATTTATGCCCTTTTATAAAAATCATTTGGCAGGAGATTGCAAATAAAAATTCAACCTGTCTCTACCTGATGCATTAATTACATATCTTGGCCTTAATACATCATGTGGCATAAAATAGCTTGTAATACAGTGACCCAAAGGTGCAGCTGCATTATTACATGCAAAAATCAATAATCATGGTTTTAGGGAAAAAGCCATTTTCCGGTTGATCTAGTACAAGTGATCCCTTCTCTTGGCCGAGGTCACAATTTCTTTATACACACTATGACATTAGATTCAATCTCTGCCTTCCCTAAACAATCTAACTTCATTCTCATGTTATTCACCAGACAGCATCAGCATTTCTTTATGCAATCATCAACATCATGTAAATTCATAAATTCCTCAGTGCAAGAGTGGAATGGCTTGGATGATAGCATACTGTCTCAGTGGGCACTGTCATGTCTTTTAAGAGGAAGCTACGGAGAATGGGCTATTAAGCGTTCCAGGTTAATTTGCAGTGGTTCTAACGTCTTCTGAACCACTTAAAATCCTTATTATGTTATGTTATGTTATGTTATTGGCACAGGACCACGTGTCTTAGGCCATTACTGCTGAAGCTGAGAGTTTTTCTCCCCATACATGCACATTCTGGTAGGCTACTTTCCTTGCACTAGTTCTAGGATTTCAAGTTGTACTGTCAGTGACAGTGGTACAGATTTTGCAGACTAATACATGATGTACAGAACAGCCTAACAATAGCTGACAACATTTATATTCAACTACAGCAGTGACAGACACAGATCAACAGTGGCTATTTGAATTTGGAGCTTTACTTTCAAGTTTGAGTTTGTCAATACAACATCTGGGTATGAAATAATAACTTTTTACACTGAAACATTCTTAGTCTCAGCATAATTATGACAGTAGGTGGTCAGCGTATGACAGTGGTCGTCAATGTCCAGGCCTCTTCTCCATACATCATCACCTATAAGACCGGTGATGAAGTATGGAGCAGAGGCCTGGACAGTAACAAGGAGAGAAGTAGGGTTACTGGACAGAACAGAAATGAGAATGCTGCAGTGGATACCTGGAGTCTCTCTGAAGGATAAGAAAAGAAACGAGGACATCAGAATGACGCTGGGAGCGGCATGTATTACTGACAAAATACTAGAGGCAAGGTTGAGATGGTACGGTCATGTGATGAGAAGAGAGGATAAGCTGCATAAAAGGAATTACGGCAGCAGAAGTCACCGGACGCCACAGTCAGGGACAACAGAAGAAGAGATGGGGAGACATCATACAACAAGACCTGAAGATTGTGGGGCACGGTGGTGTAGGGGTATGTTCGGTGCCTTGCAGCCGAAGGGTTGCGGGTTCGAATCCACCTCAAGGGGGTATGTTTGGTGCCTTGCAGCCGGAGGGTTGCGGGTTCGAATGTACAAGCTGCCGCGTAGGACAAGTCCTTCACTCGCAATTGCTCATACGCTTCGGCGTGAAACTCCAATTCAGTGTCCGCGCTGTAGTCGGGAGCACCTCTGAGTAGAAATCTGAAGAGGCGCTATATATAATATCTGAATTGAATTCGCAGATTGAAGAAAGAAGATACTGGTGACAGAAACAAGTGGAGAAGAAGGATCTGCATGGCTGACCCCTCCTCTGGGAGGAATCAATTCAAGCCTGAAGGAGAGAGGGTCTCAGAGAGATGACAGTGGGTGGCCAGTCTTCTTCCTTGCCGTCTAGACCACCAAGCCCACTCCCAACTTGACAAATGATACTCTAATAATCCAAAATGATTATTAGCAAAACAGTACACTATGCAAGCATGTCTCAATTGATAGTGCTTATTCATTACTAGTTATTAAACAAACATTATCATTTATTTGTACCCATCGCCGCCAAATGGCTGGCATCAAGAACTGATGATGATGACGATGATGATTAAACAAATATACCGTAATTGAGATTGTTCTTCATCTGACTAAGCATTTTATAATTTGTATAACAATGAACTTATATTCCTATACTACAGACTTGTTGGGGTAAACACCACTTTTGGTTTAATTCCTTTATTATCGTTCATCATGCAGTCGCATAATCGGAAACAATGACCTCTTATGTTTAGTCAGCTCTGACAAACGGGAGTGGGGAGATTGATCCATGTAGCCTACTAGGCTGTAAGGAAGGAATAAAACATACAGAATGCGGATATCAGGGGCCAAGTCCACGATCACAATCGCTTTTACAACTCTCTTTTTATTATTATCGTATTTTTCAACACTCTGCAACCGACAGGTTCCAGTCTCGAGGACCATGGTAGAGGGGCGCGAAAGCCATGACCCGTCGGCCTCTGAATCTCCGCCCTTGGTTGAGGACAACCCTACTACCATGTCTAATTCATGGCAGGTGCTCCTGCGATACATGTTTAAAAAGCGTGGTGCTGACCCTAACCGACACTCACGAGGCCAAACCTGACCCTAACCGACCCTCACGACGCCAATTTATAGGAAGTACCGCATTTTGAACAATGCGCATGCGCGCGCTTCCGCCGCAGAATTGTGTCGAAAATGTTACTTCTGCGGCGGAATTTTCCGGATTTATCCGTTTAAAAATTAGACTGATATAAAACTTTTGCACTAGGGCCAAAAACCATAAGATTTAATAACCTTAATTGTTCTCCAGTCACCTCTATTTAACTCTAGTCCTCTGATATTCCGATTGATTCACTCTGATTGCTGCATGTCACGCCCTGTTCCGTATAACCCAACATTTAACTGATAAACATACAACTGGTAATCTTATTAGGTAGTTCTACAAATTATTAACAGTTTAATTTGTAGGTTTCTCAAAACCTTTCAAAGTTTTTCACTTATTATCGCTAACACGCAAACGCAAAATATCATGACCTCACAAACGTCATTGTGCCGTAAATTTGTTTAGCGCATATTCTCATTTTCTTGTGGTATTCTACCGCACTTTTATGGCGGGGTTCGATGTACCCCACTTCATATATCGTGATTAAACAATTACTGTCCATTTAGCTTAGTAGAAGTTTAATTAGAATTCTTCAGTGCTTCCCACGACCACAGCTTTCTTGGGCGCTGAAGGCCTACATATTAAGACTCTCGAGATTACGAATGCGAATGTCAAACAGTGTTTGATATACAATAACTTCTCTCATTCAATTCTTGGCTTGTACATGTGAATTTTTGTTTGCTTGTATGAACGTATTAAGCTTGCCATGCACAGTGCTGTGCGTGTGCTAATGCTTCTCATTAAATATACTTACTTACTTACCCAGAAAGCAATAATTGCGACTGTCGCCCACCTCGACAAGAAAACAACTGAGCTCGTCTTGTGACACAGAAAACTTACCTCAACCAATGAGCAGACTCTACCATAAGTAGGCCATGGGTGCGTTTAACTGCGTTCTCGGTGGCCTTCGAATACAGAGGAGGATTTCATAAGAAAACAGGTTCTTTACACCTTCAAACTTTTCGCCTCATTTTCTCAACTATTTCTCAATCCCAGAACGCAAAAACACATTTTCCCATGTAGTTTGAAGTCCTCGATACGATCCTGTAAATGTCGTCGCAAAGATCGAAACTTTTGAAAATATAGATGTATGGCCGATTTTGGAAGTCGTTTTCAGCAAGACATTTCGACGTGTTTGACAGTCGAGGTTAGACAAGGCTTGGACAAAGGCAAACAGTCGGTCAATGTATTGAACTAACGTTGAACGGCTGACTGTAAAGTCGAGGATTACCTGATTTCTGATGATGGTATATGTTTTTCTAAAGCGGTAAGTCCATATTGAGTCTTATTTTCGATGAAATTTGTCAAAGTCGTGGAAAACACGTGCTGTCTAAGATTCACTTTTAACACATTTTGTCGATTTACGGTGTTTTTCATTCTCACCATCGCCATCTAGCGAATACAATTACAGCATTCGAAACTGATTTAGTGGACTTTAAGGAAACTGTTCTGCCACCTGGCGAATGTAAAGAGATGACTTTCGCATTCACTTATCTTCTGGAAATTTAAAACAGCTCTATTAAATGAGCGGAATTATTCGAGGACGCTAAGAAGTTAAACACAAATGTTTTCTAAAGTTTTGAAGACAGGTAATAAGCCGTGGTAAGTTTTATTAATGATTTGTCAGATTTATATAGCGCAATATGCGAATTTCATGGCAGGTGAGGGGCGCACACGGTTGTACAATGTTATGTGTACAGAGCGTATTTATTTGAACGTAGGCTACACAGTCGAACGAGCTTAATGCTAATTAACACGTGCATAGGCGGGAAAAGATAACTCCGGGTCGTGAACAATTAGGTATATAGCCTACGGCGCTCTTCCGCGTTTCCTTAGAGCTAGCATGCTCAGAGTAGCCTACGTGTGCGCGTATAATTATTATATTTATAGCCTATATAATATGCATGTAGGGCTGTAGGCTATGTATATATGTATGCATGTGTGAATGTATGTATGAATCTATTGCATGCATGTGTGAATGTATTTATGCATGCATTTTTGTTTATAGGCCTATATGTATGCATGTATATGTATGTATGTATGAATCTATGTAGGCCTATGTAGGCCTATATAATGCAGCCTTTGACAGTTTTGTGCTATAGGAAAGGACAAAAATGCCGCTCTTTTTATATTTCAGTGTGATTCTCGTTAACGATAACGATAACGAAAATGTTCGTTAACGAAAATAAAATGATTTCGTTAACGATAACTATAACTATAACTAAAAAATTTCATTAACTATAACTATAACTATAACGAAAATAACAATAACGAAAATTCATCTTTATTTTCGTTAATACAAAAAATAAAAATAGGAAGTGCAATAGAGACGAATCGACATAAATGAGAACAAAAAATGCGATATTTTTATTATGCAATTTGTCAGTTACTTTGGAAACTCTTGTATTCATGAAGTTTAATGCATCCATACTTCAAAGGCTTTCAAAGCTCTGGCAAATTGTGGAACAGCGTGTTAATACGCACAATTTTGCTTATAGCCTTAATTATTGTAACCAAGTAGTAACTAAAATTAACTAAAATAAAAACCCATTAACTATAACTATAACTAATAAATAATACTAACTATAACTAAAACTATAACTAAAATAAAAAACCATTAACTGTAACTGCATGTAACTATAACTAAAATAAAATCTGTAAGGAGAATCACACTGTTATATTTAATAGTTAAATTCCAAGAAAAATATGCTTTACTTTCTTTATTTTGCCCGAATTTGTCGCCCCTCGAAAAATGCCGCTCTAGGCAGCCGCCTATGTCGCCTATCCCTAAAGCCGGCTCTGGTCCTTGCTCTGCTAACAAAACTCGTAGGCGGCGTGTCGTCGTCGCTTAGACCGACCCCACCAGATCCGTCTGAGTAGGCCTACGCTTTGGCCAAATTACGCGCAGACAAGCATGAGCTTCTATATACTACATGTAGGCCTAGGCCAGGGCGGCCTTTGACAGTCTTTGACAATTTTGTAGGCCCTACTAGGCGAGGACAAATATGCCGCATAAATGACATCTTTTTGACGGAAGTGACCACCATGTATTTTCTCGTAATTTGCCGCCCCTTGAAAAGTGCCGCTCTATAGGCATCTGTCGATATCGCCTATACCTAAAGCCGACACTGGCCTAGGCGGCTAGGCCTACGTATAGCTAGGCTACCCACCTGCATGATTAGACTACATTTGTTTTTATATTACCTTAAGCTGCATTACATTACTCTTCTCTCGTGACCCGTCGTTTGTGAAAGGAACTGTGGATGCTGTGGCATCCGTGGTAACAAGGAGTCAACAAATTGCATTTTAAATAGGCCTAACAATCGTCATGGGACAGGGTGAAGCCTCAAAATCAACAAGGACCTAAAACCTGACGTTCAGTTTTTATATTACATCAACACGTGAAATGGTTGCTGCTCTTAGATTATGTAGTTACAATACATTGCCAGTCGTTTCAAAATCCTCCGCATAAAAATATTAGAATAAACGAATTTTTATTGGCTGAGAGGACGCTTTAAAAAAATTAATTTTAGGCCTAGGCCTATAATTAGAAAATTATTTATAGCCCTAATTTAACTTGGCCTCTCTAAAGGTTTTCATTACCTAATGTTATTGTGTATTTGCTTTATAGGCTACTCTGTGGTTTGCTTGCTCTTCTTTCTTTGTCTTTTTCATGTTCTTGCCTGTATATTTGAACTTTTTTGTTATTATTTCGGGCAAAAGTTCTTGCCCTATTTTTGTTTTATTGTATATTAGTTTTTTAATGTATGAGTTAAACTTTGTCTGCTACTTATCAATGGTTGCTAAATTAGAATTGTTTGCCACTACTTCATCAGATGTTTATACTTGGTGTGTAATGCCTTTATTTCACTTAGTACCTCAGGCTACTTTTCACACCCATGGTGTGAGATTCTTTCTGATCTATTCCTGTCACCTATATGTACATGGCTGTAAATTTACTTAATGTTTTGGTCTCTAGTGATGCTCCTTCGAGCCACACTACCACATATAATCCATGTTCTTGTCAGCCCACAGCCATTCACCTTACTCACCAATCTAGCTCCCCTACTCTATGTAATTACTGTATTAGTAGGTTAATGCCCTTTTATGATGTCAACCTAGATCCTGAGCTCCTATCGGTTACCAACCTCCTTAGCCCATCTCTTACTTTGCTCCCACCCCCTACTGGGGATTCTCTTAACTCATTGACTAGAGCTAGCACCACCTGTATTGGCCTAAATGATGAAACTGACCCTGATGCTAATCTCCTAGCTCCTCTAATAAGATCCTCTTCCAATTACTACCTAGAAAACCAATTTAACGACCTGATCAGGAAGCATGGATTACAGGATAACCTTAAAATTATCCATCTCAATATTCGCAGTTATAATAAAAATAACTCTGAATTTTGGAACTACCTTAATAGTCTTGAAGCCCATTTTGGCATTATTGCTCTAACCGAGACATGGACCACCGTAGCTACCGAAGATGGACTTAATTGCCCGGGCTACAACACATTCACTAAATCTCGCACTGCTAGTAAGGGCGGTGGTCTTGCCTTATTTATTGATCATAAATTCTCTTCCTGGGCCCTTGATGTCAAATTCTGCCCAATTAGCCCTATTGAGTTCTTGTTTGTTAACATCTCTCTACCTGATCACAAGGATATCATTATTGGTGTAATTTACAGACCTCCCAACTCTGACCCTAGATTATTTAACACTGACCTCGAATCCCTACTTTTATATCTCACTAAATTGCATAAACCCTGTTACTTATGTGGTGATTTTAATATCGATCTACTCAATATTGATTCCCATTTTTCTTCTAATGTGTTTCTTGACACCATGTCCTCCTCTTTCTTTCATCCTCTTATCACTCAGCCTACCAGACTCACCCAACACTCGTCGACACTAATCGACAACATTTTTACCAATGTACTTTCCTATAAAGAACTTCCTGGAATATTCCAAACAGGCATTAGCGACCATTTTCCTGTATTTGTTATTCTTGACTGGGAACTTCCGCCTTTGACTAAATCCAAGTTTATCACCTACCGTCCCAATAATGAACTAGCTCATCTTAATTTCCAATCCATGCTTGATAATGAGTACTGGTCTGATGTTCTTCAGGTGGACTGCCCGAATACTATACTCTGTTTAATCAATGATAAAATATTTGATATGTGTAATACTTGTTTTTCACTTACCACCCGTAAAGTCAGGATCTATAAAACTAAGCTTAGGCCTTGGATGACCTCTGCTCTTTTGAAATCTTGCAAAACTAAAAATAAACTATATAAAATCTACCTTCGACACAAAACGGAGGAATCTTTAATTAACTACAAAAAATATAAAAATAAGCTCACATTGCTATTACGTAATAGTGAAAGACTTTATTATGCCAGTATGTTTGAACTTCATAACAATAATCTCCGCAAAACTTGGAAACTTATTAAACAAGCCATGGGCCATTCCACTTCCCTCCATACGAATGTTCCTCTCTCTATTGATAATCAACTGACCTCTGACTCTTCTCTTATTGCTAGGGAATTTAACAAGTTTTTTGTGGGCATTGGACCCAATATGGCGACCAATATTCCTCTTACTTCTAGTAACTACAAGGACTATTTAAAGGACCCCAATCCTAACTCTCTCTTTCTTGCTCCTACCAACGAATATGAGATCTTTAATATTATCACTGATCTTAAGTTAACTAGCCCTACCACTTCTTCTGATTTCTCTGTTCAGCTGCTTAAACGTTATGCCTCCTATTTAGCTTTGCCGTTGGCTCATTTGATCAACCAATCTATTGGCCTGGGCATTGTTCCTGACTTAATGAAGATTGCCAAAGTTATTCCTATATTCAAATCTGGTAGCTCTCATGATATGACTAACTATCGTCCCATATCGACTTTGACTAGTTTCTCTAAGATACTTGAAAAGATTGTTCATAAAAGATTATATGATTTCTTAGACGTGAACCAGATCTTGTACGATAACCAGTTTGGTTTTAGAAGGAATCATTCCACTGCTTTGGCTATTCTTGAAACCATTGACCGAATTTCTGAATCTATGGATGCTCATAAACAATCACTGGGTGTTTTCCTCGATCTTTCTAAAGCCTTTGACTCGATCCGGCATGACATCCTTTTGGACAAACTGTCTCATTATGGCATCCGTGGCTTACCATTGGAATGGTTTGGTTCCTTTCTTACTAACAGATTCCAATTTGTTTCATATGCTGGCGCCATTTCTGACCCACTTCCCATTCTCTGTGGGGTTCCCCAGGGGTCCATACTTGGCCCTCTGCTTTTCCTAATCTATATTAATGACGTTTCCCACTCCTCTAAGACCCTTACTTTCATACTCTTTGCTGATGACACGTCTGCTTTTCTTTCCTCATCCAGTGTGCTGCATCTTTTCCAGGACATGACTCTCGAGCTTAATCATCTTTCTAACTGGTTCTGTGCTAACTTTTTATTACTTAATATAAAGAAATCTAATTATGTCTTGTTCAGTGGTCCTAGGACTACCAACACTGACCTAATTATACAACCCCTACTAATAAATTCTGTTGAACTGAAACGTGTTCCTAATGTTAAATTTTTAGGTGTTATTCTTGACGAACACTTGACTTGGCATGACCATATTTTGATGATTAAAAACAAAGTATCTAAAGTGGTGGGCATTATTAACACACTCAAGTGGAAGCTGCCTACTGGAATCCTAAGGAAATTATATAATTCACTTATGCTGCCCTACTTAACATACTGTACTACTGCTTGGGCTGGAGGCTCTCCAAATCGTCTTAAACCTATCTTTTTACTCCAAAAGAGAGTGATTAGAATCATTGCGGGCGTACATTACCTTGCCCATAGTTCCCCACTATTCAAGTCTCTCCATTTACTCTCCATATATGATATTTATCGTCATCAACTGCATGGCCACTCTTATGTATAGGCATCAGTCGGGTCTTCTTCCTTCCATATTTAAAAATTTTTTCACGACTAATTCTGACCTCCACCGATACAATACACGTAAGAAGCACGATTATCGATCTGCTATATCTAGAATTGGGGCGCGCTCTTCCTCGGTTCGAATCATGGGTCCTAAACTATGGAATTCTATTGATCCTTCTGTCCGATCTGCCCTTTCTCTTCCATCCTTTAAATATACTTTTAAATCCTTATTGGTCTCTCAGTACTCCTAAATTATCCTACTTTCTCGTAACTAATATTGTTGACTTCCAGTGTTCCTTTTCCTGATGTAGACTTTCTGTTTTGGTTCTAGTGCCTACCCTACCCATCTAGTTTTCCTACCTATGGGGATGACTCGATAAGCACTTTGTGCTTTTTCTCCTCATTAGTGTTATTCCATCGGTTATGAACTTATGTATCTTATCATTGCACTGTTTATACAATTTTACATTAACTTGTCTTATTATCATTTCTGTACATTGTTTTACTGTATGTTATGTTTCTTTTTTGAGTTCTTTCTGTTCACTGTTTCAAATAAATAAATAAATAAATAAATAAATAAATAAAAAGATACCCTGGACTTTAAAACAAGGTTGCATCACAAAAAAACTTAAGTCTTAAGGGTACCTGCTGAAGCTTTCCATAACTTCGGGAGAAGACACTCGCATCAGATGTGATACGCGTATGGTTCAGCCATCAGAAATTCTATAGTAAGGGCAAAATAATGTTTAGTTTAGCAGTACTAATATCGTAGTTATCGTTTTTCCGAAGCATTTGATGACAATAACCGTAAATTTCGACCATAAGTGAGTTATTGTCACGTGTGAAATCTTACTACACCGGTTGCATTCAGCCGTCTTGATTAGGCTATTAATAATTATATTGTGCGCCATCGTCAATGTAGTAACATTTACAAAAGAAAACAAATGTGGCTTGTCTTATCGTATTAGTTTCAGTTCCTTTTTAAGGCTCAAGAATATTAATCATTACGTAAGACAATACCAGATGATCTTAATGAAACTTAAGTATTAATAAATCACTTTGAACAGTTATCCGCCTTATGTAATCACGGCGGCCTAGGTCACTGCGCTGAACTTCTTGCCTGTGTTGGGTTGAATCAGGAAGTGATGATGACTGATCCTAAAATCGGAGGTACTAACGAAGTTTGCTTTATTTTACGTTTTTGTGTGTAGGTATTAATTTATAAAATGCACTGACACCACTTTGAGTAAATGCCATAGAAGCAGAACAGGAAATTTGCTAAAATAGTGTTGCATGCTAATGCAAGTTAGCATGTTTAAGATTACGGAACATCAAGTGCACAAAAATAGCATAGCTGGAAAACGGTCCGAAAACCCCGGTTTATTTACACAAGTCATACAGAGTAACAGGAAGGCATGCAGCCATACAGATTAACAGCAGATTTGATTGTTAAGTTTTGTTGCTGGCCTGAGATGCCGGTTTAAATAAATGAGAAAGAACGTTAGTCTAAATTATGGCATGCCAGATTATTGAGTTCGATTGGTGGAATGTTAATAACATATGCCCTGACTGATTGTCAGATGACTACGTGTAATGCTCTCGTAACGACCAGTGCAAATTTATTGTGTTGAAGACTGCATTCATTGTTCTTCAGGATGTCTGACTCCCCCAAGGCCAGTGATGCTTTCCCATAGCTAACAGAATTCATTGTCTGTAGCCGTTCGTTCATAGAAGGGACTCGTGCCAAGTTGTTTTGATGACACTTCTTTAGTCATTTAGACACTGAGTAGCAATTTTATGTTTCAAAATTAATTTCTAACGACCTATGTAACTTCTTACTCTTTGAAGGTGATGAACAGGTTACTGATTTATAACTTATCCATAACTTACGGCTTATTTAATCCATTTGGATCAACACTATAGGTAACTCTTATTTTGAAAATGCTACCTCTAAATTTTTCTCCATAAAATCTATTTTTTTCCTGCCAGTGCTATTTCCATGATGCATTATCTGAGCCATTATCGTGTGACAATGATGGCTGATTGATTAGAGCACTGGGCCTGTAATGCGGAGAGTATGGGTCGAGCCTCATCCGAGGCAGTTACTGTGTAGGGACCTTGAGCATGTCCTGTATTCACAATTGCTTGCCATCAATGTTCTTTTCATATGGTTGTGTCCACTAATGAACTTTGGAAGGAGGGCAATATCAAATACATTTGTATTGTATTGTATAAAGTTGCATGTCACTTATCTGGTTTGAAAGCCCTTATTGTGCTTCGGTAAGCAGAGGAGAGGTTATTGTGCAGACGGTTTTGTAATCAAGTAAGGTCATGAATGTGCATACAGCAGACCTGTGCAAGATAGCTGGGCGATGTGTTCAGCAAGGTAAGGTTTTATCAAAGGTGATTCCAAGATTGCAGACAGGAGAAGAGTATGTCACGGGAGAAGTGAGATCTGTTGGTTTAATTGCTTGCAGAGGCCAATAATGAAGAATTCTGCTTTTGAAGGGTTTACGCATCGCAGGTTGGCAGTCATCCAGGCTAATATCTGGGTGATGGTGTTACATAGACAGGGCCGCATTAAGACTAGTGCGGGCCGGGGTGCTATGGTTATCTTCGAAAGGCCCCCTCTAACGACCACCGGTCTTAGCGGTCTACCACGCACATATTTAAAAAATGCGGGCCCCTCAAAACTGCGGGCCCGGGTGCTGCAGCACCCTTAGCACCCCCTTAATTCGGGCCTGTACATAGATGATTTAAAGCATCTGGAAAGGAGTGAGGGGAGAAAGATATGGACAGTTGTGTATCATCAACATAGAGGTTATGATCGACAGAGGAGGAGGAGGAAATGAGTTTGCTGAGTGGGAAGTGTAAAGAATGAACAGCGGAGGACCGAGGTGGTGGCATTTTACTGTGTGTATGATAAAGACCAGTTCTCGTAGACTTTGTCAGTTTCCGCTCCTCCCATTTGGCAGCAACGGGTGCAAATGACTGGATTAGATTAGATTAGATATTCAAGGACTGTCTTATTTCTTCATTCCTGCAAGTTTCTATAGCCAAGTCATTTAATTTGTGAGGAACTCTTTTCTCAGTTTTCTTTCATTTCATTCATTTCAGATATTTATATAGCGCCCCTTCAAGATTTCTACTCAGAGGCGCTCCCGACTACAGCGCGGACACTGAATCGGAGTTTCACGCCGAAGCGCATGAGCAATTGCGAGTGAAGGACTTGCCCAGGGTCCCTACGCGGCGGGTTGAGGTGGATTCGAACCCGTCTGAATTGTGCTAGAAATGGGTTTATAATTTTGCTAGAAATGGGTTTATCATCATCTCATGCATTCTTGCCTTTGTATTACAGGATGGCTGACTGGGTGAGTGTTTCCTGTTGTTACATGAAGAATCCTGGATTGATCCTGTGCTAGGATGGTTGTTATTTTTGAAACTGAACAAGTCCTTCATGCACAAGTGCAAGTACAGTGATTTTAACCAACAGTGAGCCTACTTCAGTACCTGGATGATTGACCAACGACATCCATAATACATTCCAGCTGGGAGCACTAATTAACGTTAGTAAGCATACCGGTAAGTGTGTGTGTGTGTGTGTGTGCGTGTGCGTGTGCGTGTGTGTGTGCACTGTGCATGCTTATTGAATCCTTATATATTTATAATTTTATTTATCTTTTGGCATTCTCAATCTAACAGTTGACTTGTAAAAGTTAGAAATCAATTAGATGGTAACATCGAGTTGATTTCTTAGTTTTTCTGTGATTGGTAGTAAATTAACTTTTAAGTTCACTGACCAGTAATGTTTTTGCTTTCAGTAGTTATTTGTTTGCTGTCATTTAGGTCTGGTGTTTAGACCCATATCTCTCAGTGTACTTGCTCACTATAGTTTGACTTTCAGTTTCCCTGACCTGTCCAATTTTGACAAGTCTTCTCCAGTGATTTATGATTTTGACTATAATAATAATAATAATAATAATAATAATAATAATAATATAATAATTATAATAATAAAAATAATAATAATAATAATATAATAATAATAATAATAATAATAATAATAATAATAATATAATAATTATAATAATAATAATAAAAATAATAATAATAATCTTCGTTTGTTGATTCTAACTGACGTGAATGCAATATGATTACAATTCATAGTATGAACGGATGATCACAAGTTATTACAGGAGTCGAATTTAACTGTTTGGCAGCAGTGCAAGGCACCCATCACTTCCTACTGCTCATTTTACCAATGCCTTCTGGCGAATGAAAGGCTGAGTCGCCCTTTGGTAGGGTAGCAGGAATTGATCCCGGGTCCATGCTGATCTTCTGCTCTTCATGCCAGAGTGTTAACCATTCACCATGTAAGGTGTATTGTGATAAAGACGCTGTATAATCTATAGAAATCATAGATTATTGAGTGCTTATGAATAGCTGGTACCCTGTGCTTAGCTTTCAAGTGGTGCTTGAGAAATTTTAAGTTTACGATTATGATTGCGATTGGTTGATTATGACCATTTGGTGAATTAAACAACATTTGTCTTTGTTCCAGTGCCTTTTCATCAAAGGGCGCTGTCAGTGTTCAGTTAAACAATTACATACATACATGCATTCATACACACATGCACACACTTATAAATACATGCATCCATTCATTAATTCATTCTGAGAATTTATATAGCACCTCTTCAAGAGACCTACTCAGAGGCGCTTTCTGCACTAGCCTATTATGATGTTAAATGTCACCATGAACGAATATATTACATCAGTTAGCAAGACAATGCAAAGTAAGCTAGAAGAGTCACCAGTGGCGGGCCCACGCACACACGTGGAACCAACCAACGGATTCCCATCGACAGCTGACAGATGGCATGGATGTTCAGAGTCTCTGAGAGCGAAATTGCATATATATATTATACATACTTACATTTGGGAACATGTGGTTGAATGTTGTATGATAATAATACTTACGTCATAGTGAGATGCTGTTTGTAACACTGCAGTTGATCCAATGTAATCTGGTGTTCTTCTAGTTTGTAGTCTGACACAAGACAGCACCTCCTACAATGGCTGTCATGGCCAAGGAATTCTACCGCTTCCTGCAGACTGCCGTTAGCCAACAGTCCGCCGGATCCAATTTCTATCCCTCCACCCTCGACATTCAGCAGAGTCTGCAGAGTGGCTGGCTTCGGAAGCAGGGAGGCGTTGTCAAGTCGTGGCAACGGCGTTGGTTCACAATGAAAGGCGATCACGCTTACTATTATGCAACGCCGGATGAGACAAAGTCACCTCTTGGGGTCATCTTCCTGCCAGGAAGTCGAGTGGTTGAACAACCGTTCAGTGTTACTGATCCAGACAAGTTTCTTTTCGAAATTCTTCCAGGTGGCTAGAAATGAATTTTTCACATTTTGGCATCTTTTGTTTTAGCATCTTCCAGTTTCTGCTTTTTCTTCTGCAGTTTCCTTTTTTCATTATCGCTGCTGAGAATGAGGAGAGTACTGAGAGTTCAGTTCTGGCAGTTTTGTGTTAACCGTGTCATGTTATCCTTAATGCTATATGGCATGTATTTCCAAGTGTGTTTTTAAGAAAACCCACATCAGCCCAAAGTTACAATGACAGAAAATATAGCGTTCATGTAAAAGCAACTGGAGTCCTTCAATGAATTAACATGGGGCTACTTTTAGTGTGCTAGGAATGTTACTTCATAGCAACAGTTCATATGGTGTCTATCAATAGTGTGCAAACATTTCTCAAATTAAAATAAAGGTTAGTATTACATTTAAAAAATATTTATTAAAAATAATGATATAAGTAGAAATATTAGATTTCTTTATGTATAATTAGCAGGTGCTTTGGGTATTATGTAGCAAATGGACCTGGGTCTGTTCCTTTATCTGTCTAAATGCCGTGGATATCTGTCTCCGTTTTTCACTGCCTCTGAGCATCTGCCAGTAGATTTATATGTCCAAAACGAAACCTAAATCAATGCTTGGCCAAATAGAAGGATGTTTATGTAATTCTGTCTCCAACCGAGAAAAACTTTTTGTCTTTGTCAGTGTAGTTTGAAGTGACCCGAATAGCTCAGTTAAAAGGATTGAAGCATGATGCGGATTAAGTTTGGCTTACAGTATTGAAATATAACTGGTGAATTCAAAGCTTTGGCAGGCAAGAACAGCTTTGTAACAGTCATAGTGCATTTTGATGCTATTGAATGAGGGTCAAAGGGGCTTCGTGCGATAAACTCTGCCATACGACCCTGATATGGTGCAGTGGGTGAAATGATAATGGTGATCATGTTTACGATGAGACAAAGTTGAGGATTTTGCTTTGTGTGTGTACACCAAAATGCGGTTAGCAATTAGTTTATTGAAGGCTATTCTTACTTATTTACTTATAATTTTAAAAATAAAAACTAAATTTAAAAAATTTAAGAAATGATTGATGGTTATAATTTCAGAAATCATCATGTTGTCATCATGATGGTTATTGAACAGGATGATGTAGGTGGTGGTTATGATGATGGTTTTTGTGATGATGATAACGTAATATATGGTGTAGCATTGATGAAATGATAAAAATGAAATGAACTGTTGCAGAACTGGTACTTTTGTCTTAGATGGCGGCGACAGACAGCGTATGGCACCGACTCACGAGACGTACCTTCTCGCTGCGGAGTCTGATGATGAAAGAAAAGAATGGATCAAAGCAATCAAACAAGTCCTCTATGCATCTGTTGGAGGAGGTCTGACCTGACCTAGTTTCCTTGAACCCTAATTCTAACCTTTGTTAGTGCAAGTGTAATATTTGCATAATCTTATCTGATCAAGTAGTGGGCTTGTTGCTTGTGCTTCAGAGGACAAGGCTCACATGGTCGACCTAGTACTACTTGGACTGGAGTTGTAGGGAAGGGTTCCGCAAATCTTAATGTTGGCCTTCATGTAACATGGAGCAAGGCTCAGGACAGAACAGCATAGCTTTGAATTGGAGACACAGATATGCTCAGCAAAGTTTGACGGGAGAGTGACAGAGACATAGAAAGACAGAGAGTGAAACATAGAGAGAAACAGAGAGACATAAAGACAGAAAGAGAGAGAGATACAGACAGACAGAGTGAGCAACTAAGTAACCAGCTGCCGTATTTAAAAATTTACATCTTGCTTGATTTTCTGTTAAATCTAAATGATTGACCTTTAACTGATCCTGATTTCGAGGTAAGCCTAGATTGGATTTAATGTTTACTCGACAACATTACGTTTTTGTTTTTAAGCATGGCTGTAAATATAAAATATCTTTGCTGTTTAATCATTACATTTATCGTTTATTATTCTGTGCAATGTATGACTTTATAGCAGAGCTATTGAATACCTAAATAAAGTCTGTTATAACTTTATAATGATATTTATCAATGTAATATTCACCAAAACTTTATGTACATGGTCAATGTCATTGCTCACTTATCACATATGTATACCAGTTTAATGGTGTATGGCGTGTGTGATCACACTAGCAAACTTTTTATCAATTTATCTGGTACATTTCACGGTTGCAACTTTCTTTATTTCATTTGTGAAATTACCCAGGTGACAAAAGTATGAGAAGTACTTTTAAAAACAGAGTGAAAGATCTAGGCTTTACTGTTACTGTTATAATGAGTTATTAAGGCAGTACTTTTTGAAAGTTCTTACAAGGGTTTATTTTGGTATCCACTGTGTTTATGTTAAATTATTTTTTGTGAAAATTCAGCAATTTTTGGTCGGCCTCTGGAAGAGACGCTTCACTTTGAAATGGTGAGGGATTCTCGAAGAAAAGTTCCAGAAATTGTACAGGTTTGCACGGAATACATCCTGAGGAAGGGAATCAACGAGGAAGGAATCTTTAGGTGGATATTTGTTTTGTTACACTTATGCATGTATGCATATATACCGAGTAGTTCATATATTAATTGGGTGATTCGATTGATTGATTGATTGACCAACTGTCTGACTGATTGGAATTATTGATTGAAAAACAGTGTGAATGTAAATCAATCAACCAATCACTGATTGATTGAATCTTTGATGAGAACAATGGTTGGCAAGATTTCCAACAGGTTGTATGACCAGCCATTCAGGTCATTCATTCATTCATATCAGAGATTGATATAGCACCCTTCAAGGTTAATTCTCAGGAGCACTCCCAACTCAGCCTTGGCTAAAGAGAGCAGTCTTAAGATTGAAATAAAACCTGGTGGCAAGGGCACTTGGGACCAAGCAAAGAGCCACAGGAAGCCCGTAACTAATTGCAGGGCCAGCAATATAGATCTATAAGCATGGTGCTGCCTAATAAAGGTCCAAGAGAGGGGACAAGGTTGTTGTTGTGGATTGTCGAGTCTTCCAAAAGGGTTGGGCCCTGGGACTAAAACGAGGCATTACAGGGGTGCAGTGTACCCCCATTTTCGTACTACTGGAGCTTAGCCTGCTTAGGTGAGTGGTGAGTGCCACAGCGCTGGACGTTCAGGTTGGACTGTGGAGTGGCAATTTGATTGAACATCTTGTATGTACCGTAATGACGGTGTAATTATTTTGACTATCTTGATCACTTTGTCAGTCAGTCAATAGCACTATTACATGTAGTTACTTAGGGATCTTTTGGTTGAACTATCCATTCATCCATCCGTTGATTCCTTTATTGATCCATCAATTTCATCCATAAGGCCATCCATCCATTAATTTCAGTTGTTTAATCACAACAGGTTGCCTGGTCGCACGACCCTCCTCAAAAAGATCTGTGATGACTTTGATCGCGGCGAGCGACCCGAGATCGACTTTCCCGAGATGGATGTTCACACGGTTGCCTCGCTGCTCAAGTGCTACCTTCGTGACCTTCCTGGACCACTGATACCGTCGGAGTTCTACGAATCGGTCATGCGCATCATCATGCGAGAGATGCCGGTTGCAGAGGAGCTTGCATTCGACCGTCTCAACGAGCTGATCCGCAGCATCCCGGTTGCAAACTACAACGTGCTGCAGTACGTCTGCCAATTCCTACGAAAGATTGCAAGCCATGCGGACAAGAACAAGATGACACCAGTCAATCTGGCCACCATCTTTGTCCAGTCCTTCATCCGGCCAGAGGACGATGATCCATCGTTGCTAATGGCAACGGCCAGCTGCCGAACCATGGCCACCTTGTTTCTGATTGATCGAGCGGATCGAGTGTTCAATGTCGAGTACACGAACGAAGGAGGAGCAGTTGTTGTGGACGATCTGCTGGGACTGGAGTCCACCAGACAAAGCTCTCTCAATGAATCTGAGTCAGCCCCAGCAGTGTCGATCAACCCCGATCTACTGGGTTTGGAGATTAACGGCTCTGGGGCGCCTGCTCCAGCACTGCGGCGGCTCAACGCGGGACGTTTCTCCCACCGGACGGCCTCCATTGAGGTCGTCATGGGTCAGGGACTGTTGGCGGTTAATGAAAACAATAAGCGCGAGGCGATGATGCTGCCACAGTTGCGCGGCAGCGATGACAGCAACGACGGCGGAAGCGAGACCCAGTCGACAAACGACGAACCAGCGTCATCAGAGGCTCAGAAGCCAGTGCCTGTGAAGCAGTCCGATGGTGTGGAGAGAAGAAAGCAACCAGTTGCACCACCACGACCGAGTCACCAAAAGCCCAAGTCAGTAACACCACCACCAACAACAACAACAGCCTTGGCATCGACAATTCCAACAGCGAAGACCTTAACAGCAACGACCCAAGAAACCGCTCGAACTGCAGTCCCAAAAACAACGACTGCAACATCGACAAAAACAACATTGACAAAAACAATTTCTCCGTCTGTTGGAACAGATAGTGGCGCCGTGGAAACGCTGATAAATCTCGACACCAAGAAATTTACCGAGTCGGAGCTGCGAACGCACATCGAGCGGCTGTGTCGTGAGCTCGTTGTGAGGCAGAAGATCATCGAGGAACTGAGCGAGCATGCTCAACTCAACGAGCAGAAACACGAGAAGCAGGTGGATGCGCTCTTACAGACGATGGCAAAGGAAAGATCGAGGGCCGACAAATGCTCAAGGAAACTGCAAACGTTTATGGAAAAATATGGCACCGCCGAGTAATGTCTTGCGCTCTGTTAAGATGATTCCTATTGTTTTCAGACTTTCGAAAGAAGAGATATGCCCCAAGTGCTCCTAGGTATGCTGTTAAGTGTAAACTTCTGCTGATGCTATTCAAGAGGTATGATCCAACTGCTCGTATGTATGATTGAAATGTATTGCATGCTCATTGGTGTAGCTACATTGAGGCACGAGGAGGCAGTTGCCTCCTCTTGCTTTTTATATATACTGGAACTTCTTTTGACCAATGACCCCAATGACCTGGATTTTGCCAATGGTATGTGAAGTTGCCTCCTCTTGAATTTGAGTCTCATTACGTGCCTGTGCATGCTAATGCTTTTGAATCACGTATGCTGCAAATGCTCCACTCTTTAATGTAACGCCTGGTGATAATAATAATAATCTTTGTTTATTATTTCATTAATTCATTCATTCCAAAGTTTTATTTAGTGCTCCTTCAATATTCCTACTCAGAGGCGCTCCCTGCGCTATTCTAAATGATGTTAGAGTCAATATGACCAGACAGTCAGTCGAAAATGAACACAGCTCGAACAATAGATGACTAGAAAAGTCACCAATGGCAAGGTCCCGCAAACATGAAGAGCACCGTGAATGGATTCTCATCCAGAACTGATGGTTGGTACGTTTTTTGAAGTTCCTGGTCGCGGTAGCGTCGAAGAAGAGGAATGACGAAAGGCGACGAGGGTTGGAACATACGCACCTCGAGACTATGGCAGTTCTTCTCAGACAGTAGCACTGGATTTGCAGAGGATGACATTCTTAGTAGCCGGCAAATGGTCGAATAGTGTCACCGATGTAGAGCGGTGGGTGCCATAACCAAAGGCTTTGTTGTACAGGTAACAACCTGAAACTCCCCCCCATCAGCCGGCGAAACCATTCTGTCGGTCAGTGACGAGATCACGGCTTCAATGGTAAGCGTCTGAAAATCGTGCAAAACACACCAGAAACAGCGACGAAAGACGAAAGAGAGAAATATCTCCACAAATGCGTGCTAGGCAATTTTAAAATTGACTAACAAAACTAGTCGAGCAAAAAACGACCACCCAAGTGGTCAAAATTAACACGCAGAAAAAGACATGTGGCCATCTTGGCCGTCATGTGCGCAGGCCATTCAAACTGACACACCTCAGTATGATTACAATTCATAGTATGAACCGATGATCACAAGTTATTACAGTAGTCAAGTTTAACTGTTTGGCAGCCATGCAAGGCGCCCATCACGTCCTACTACTCATTTTTACCAACGCCTTCTGGCGAATGAAAGGCTGAGTCGACCTTTTGGGAGTGTTGCAGGAAGCGATCCAGCATCCTTGCTGATCTTCTGCTCTTTGTGCCAGAGTGTTACCATTACCCTAACCCCTTCCCACATGTCTGATAGCAGACAATACCATGGCTATAATGTTTACAGACATTTGTATGGTCATAAAGAATATCTATTTGTGCCTACATGTTGGAATGTAGCATTTTCAGCATCATTGAGAGGCTCTTGTAGGCTGCTTTTCAAATGTCTTGATATGTACATACATAAATACGTATTGTGGTAATCAGGTCATTGTTTCAGTATTAGTGAAACAATTTTAACTCTTTCCTGTTTATATTATTAGGAGCATTATGTAGCAGCATCCGTGTCTAATTTACTAGACATTTCTTTAGACAATGTCTCTGAACGCTGTAGCCACATAGGGTTGACTATTGTTGGCAGATGTCTTTATTTGAGTGTAATGGTAAATGTTTATTACGTTAAGATATTGAAGTCCAACGTAGCTGAGCAGCATTCTGTTCATAGGCTCCCTGCTTATGGTGATAATCAAACTATACAGGCTTCAACATTAACGAAAAAATATGAAAATTTAACTTGCAACTGTAAATATGTTTATATTTTAAGCTGCATTTTACCTTGTTTATATTTTGTTACTGATATTGATAGCTTGTGCTAATGTGCTGTTCTTTTCATACTCGCTGTTTCTGTATGTGATATAATACAGTGTTTTTTTGTCTCATTTTACAGCATAATTGTATAGGTTTTGGTAGCATCATAACGTTATGCTATAATAGTTATCTGATGTTAATTTTTGTAGCCATCGCTTTTAATAGCATGCGTCAGACGTATGTCACGGTTATGTCATGCATTTGTGACACGTATGCACTATGTCTTAGGTGTTATTTTTGGACACCTTTACAAATGTTTTTAAAAACCTGTTTTAAAATTGAAATTGTCATATTGAAGTTTTGTTTTAAGATGTCTATTAGTATTCAAATGGGTTGTGTGGTAATCAGCATGCTGGACTGTCAACCAAGAGGTATGGGGTGGAAATCCATGCTTGGGCTGAAAATATTTGAGATATTGTTGCACTTACACCGAGATGTGAACTTTGCTATAGATTGAGTATGCTGATGGTATGCTCTTGGGAAGATGAGTTGGCGAGGTAAAGTTCTGGCCACGTGCCCTTAGATAATAATATTAATAATAATCTTCATTTATTATTTCAAACTGTCACACCGAAGTCATAGTATGAACGGATGAATACAAGTTATTACAGGAGTTGAATTTAACTGTTTTGGCAGCCATGCAAGGCGCCCATCTGCTCATTTTACCAACGCCATTTGGCGAATGAAAGGCTGAGTCAACCTTTGAGAGGGTAGCGGGAAGCGATCCCGCATCCGTGCTGATCTGCTTTTCGTGCCAGAGTTTTTAATACCATTACCCCAAACCCCTCCCAAGGTTAAGAAAAATTAAGTTGCTAATACTTGACACCCATGGCTGCTGCCTCTCAGGGTTAGCTTATGCTTTTCTGTTCTTAGTATTCAAAAACAAATGTTTGCCAACGTTTCTCTTAAAACTGATGTCTGCTGACTGTGTGTTCTAACTTGCTTATCCAACGCAACCTCGCGTCTGAATATCTGTGAGCTATTGGAATTCAACCCTTGCTTCTCCAGTGTTACCTGAGTTTTGATGACAATTTCTATTGAGACAACAATCAACTGGTGCCTTGGGCATTCTGATAACGACGCTGATGAAGTCTTTAGATGAGATGGAAACTATCAGAGACTTCATTTCAACTGCTAACTAATTAATGATGCCTGCATAAACTAAGTGTCTACTTTTTGAGATATTTGAGTGTTTAAGACACTACAGAGGTGGCTAAAGACTGTTCAGATATTTGTGAAGACAGCCCTACTGTAAATGTAAAATGTAAATGTTCGCAGTTTTTCTATAGCCACCGTATATGGCCTCGACACTGCTCATTTTTCAATGAATTGATCGGGTGAGATCCTTCACCACCGCTCGCCTGTTTGAATGGACGCCACGCCATATAAGGTCCCCGTGCAAGGACCGTACATGCTAGCCCGAGATTTAAATCTCTGAAATAAGCCAGCATCGGGAAGCGAACCGCGATCTGCATGCTCTCTTTCACATGTGCCTGCCACTGTAGTACATTACTGTAGATCAGGGCCGTATTAACTTTAAATTTAATAGGTGGAGCCTGGAGGCCCCGGTGAACCGCCGTGGTGGAGGTTCATAGCACGCTGCAGGCGCGGATGATGCCTGATAGCCAGCAGTTATAGGTTCACGAGTCACAACTCACGAGTCAAGACGAGTCGACTCCAGCATATTCCAAAGACCAAGCTGTACTTGAGTCTTGAAGCTAGGGTAATCTATCGTTTTAGCCTTCCAAATTGTTCGCCCTTTGTAGGATTTTTATTTTTCATAAATCCAACTTATACTTTGGCAAGAAGCCTTTTAGCCAATCCAGTTTCTATTTAAGAAGCATCAATTATTTTTCATCAATCCAACTTCTATTTAGGCAAAAATAATTTTCATCAATCCAACTTCTTTTTAACAAGAATTCGTCAATCCAGCTAGTATTCGACCAACACTAAAACCCATATACAATGGCGAATAATTTAGAACGCTAAAACGATAGATTACCGAAGCTAGAACAAGTAAATATACGTACGCTACTTTATTAACATGCTCTAAGTCAAAGTTTCTAACTTCTATTTCAACGTGCGACTTGGTGGAGTATAGCAATTGGCAGCAAAGGCCCAGTCCGAATTCTAACTCCTCAAGATACAAATGGTGGATTGAACAGTGCTGCGCTATCGATCAAACCTAATGTATTTAAATCTGCTGCCAATAATTTATACACAATTTAATTGGTAAGCGATACTTTAAATTGTTGCTTCTTGTAGGTGTGTGATTCTCAGTTTCCATGTGCAGTGGTGAAAATTCCACCAAAGACTTGTTATAGCATGCTGCCATATAACAAACTGAAGTTAGGTAGAACTAACTTCAGGACACAGATCCCAAATTTAATTCCACTGTAGAAAGTGACCGCTTCATTATATCACGGTCTTGTTTAAGGCTCTTCTCTATAGCTGCCAAATATAGCATTATAACAACTTTCTGGTGTACATACTTCGTGATGGTGCTCGATCAACCTCGTCACACTATTTCGTGGGTGGTGACGTGGTGTTGACGCAGTCAGATAAATTTCGAATACAAAACTTTTTACCAGTTATTGATCAGCTTGTTACTGCTTTGCAACATCGGCTTTGTGCGTAGGCCTACGAGTTTATTTCGTCTTAGTTCGACATAATACGCAAACTGGATGTGCTATTATCACAAGAATTACTCATTATTACTGACAGCGGCATCGAATCTCATTAAGGTCTATAAATAGGACCTTGATGCATACTTAGGAAATGAGCTTGTGCAGTTTTTTTGAATTTATGGATACATTCAAGGACGAACAAGCTCAAGAGAGAATTTCATGTAGGCTATCGGCTGAAACAAGTTCAGGGATCATTTCCTAATTTCCTAACGTGAAGATAGCACTTCACAATTACCGCGCTGCATCAGACTCAGAGGATAACGAAGTATAACAAGTTTTTAGAACGGAGGAAAAAAAATCGGTTGCCAGAAGCCCAGACATAGCCTATAGCATAGGCCTAGATAGATGCGGATTCTATAGTAGCCTCAATGAAAAAAATGAGGTCGCGGCCTGGAGCGGTGCAGTAGGCCTACGTAAAACTTCAGAATTAAACAATTAAACATTTAAAAGTTTAAAATCGAACATTAAATCTAAGTTAAAACTGCAAACGAGACGTCAATAAAAAAATAATTATTAGACTATAATCACTATATATATTATTAAAATAAAAATGGATATTACCCTGCCAGCATGCCCATACAAAGCTCAAATTGGACCCATATTCCCATATGGGACCAGTATAGAGCCCATAGGGGCCCACCCCACCTATTGCCTACGGACATGCTGGTTGGTAGGGTCACTAGGGCGGCAATAGAACTTGTTTGGCCAAGTGCATGGTGTAGGATGCCAAGTGACGATAGATTATTGAACCAACCTCTACGATAGAGAAGAAGACGGAGGATGGTTTGTGTTTATAAAGAGAGGAATTGGAAGGTGGTGAAGTGGATGGATTATGGTAAGATTTCTTGACGAGGTGGGACTAAGGCCTGCAATTACTGTCAGTGGCGGCGCCAGGATTTCCGGTTTGGGGGGCTGTAGCCCTAAGCCCTTCCTTTTCTCCCCTCCCTCTTTTCCCCTTCCTGTACCTCCATCCAGAGGCGCAACCACGGTCCAGAAGTTTGGGGACCTACTAGAATGTCTGAGGGGATTGCGAGCGCCGAAGGCGCGAAGCTGCGATTGCCGAAGGCAAGAAGCCCCTAACGACTAGGGGTATGGGGAGCGTCGTAAGCTCCCCCATCGGGGTCTGGGGCGGAGCCCCAGAAACCGACGCAATTTTGAGCATTTCATGCCAAATGCAGTACATTTTGGGCTCTAATTTACCTCAAATTTTTCACCGATGATTTCGATATAAAAGTACCTAAACCATCTAGATATGTGAAAAATATGACTTTATTATATGAATAAACTGAGATTTTAGGTTTTAGAAGAATACCACTCGCAGTCTCAGAAGTAATAAAATACAGCCCGTAAAAAGAAAGTTTTTTACTATATCCATCTAGTATCCTATAACGTGTACTCTGAAAATAGTCCGCGTTCATTTTACGTCATAGCGTGCGTTTAATCAGGCAGCGCGCTCGTTTTTGTTGCGGCCAATGGCAACGCTGCGTATCGGAAGAGTTGATTCCCCGATTCGAAAAGTTGAGTCCCCGATTCTATAAGCTTGCCTTTTTGGGGAGCTGAAATTTTTATAGAATGAAGTGTCTGCGAGGGCGAGTCTATCTGCAAAGTTTCATGACGATTGAATGATTGTAAGTGATCGAATTAGTCGTCGCAAGATTTGACTTTTTAGCCTGTGGCTCAAACAAACAAACAAGATTTCCGTAAGTTAAACTAGATGGATAAAAATTGAAATGTCCTCCTAGGCTTCTACCGCGAGCCTTAGTAGAATTTTAAAGCGTGATAAGTAGGCTACAGGTTTAGAGTGAAATTATACAGCAACATCCTGCACTGAATTCTTATAGACTCAGTTGAGTTTAGCGGCTTTAGCCTTACTCTGTGTTCTATCGGCCAGGTCCAGCGATTTGTTAGGGGACGGACCTACTAGAACGTTCGAGTGGGGGAAATTGCGAGTGCGGAAGGTGCACGTACAGCCGCGATTGCGGAAAGCAAGAAGCCCCTAACGACTATAGGGATACGGGGGAGCGTCGTAAGCTCCGCCAACGGGGTCTGGGGCGGAGCCCCAGACGACGACGCAATTTTGAGCATTTAATACCAAATGGAGTGCATTTTGGGCTCTTGTTTACCTCAAAATTTTCAAAAGTTGGGGGGCCCGTCCCAGCCTGCCCGAAAGTTGGGGGGACGCGTCCCACGGGTCCCATAGGGTGGTTGCGCCTATGCCTCCATCCCTTCCCTCTTCTATACCCGACACAAAACCTGCAGACAATGAAATCAATATACTGTACAGAAGTTTGAGTTCTATCACAAGAAAATCTTTCAGATGTTCCCAAATTACTTCTTTCATAATCATAGACCCTTACAGCTGTTACTGGGCATTGATTTGAAACAGGTTCTTGCAAGTTTTACTATTCTCCACTTAGATTGATTGAAAACTATACAATAAACACGTTAAATCCTAATGTTTATTTCCTTGTAAAGCACAAATTTAATGTACATAAGCGACATAAAATCCCTAACAAGTTATTACAGCATTTTGCTACATGAAAACTTTCAAACATGAATTTATTTGAACTGCAACTATGCCTCCTGTACAAACAACATGATGACAAACTTAAAACATCCATTTTCTATTCTTATATACATATACAAAATCTCTTGCCATGTAATTCAGTAACATTCCTAACAGATGGATCACATTGGCAGAGATTTCCCACTTTTTGTTTGGGGGGGCTGAGCCGCAGTTAGGGGGGCTAAGCCCCCCCTAGCCCCCCCTGGCGCCGCCACTGATTACTGTAGGCCTACGTTACGAGAAAGTTAATGTGCAGGTAAAGTTTTCTCGGACATTGGAGAAACACGTCTAACACGAGTAGGCTAACCCAACCATGGCCCGTAGCCTAAATTGATCTAGGCATGGACGTCTGTAAATAGCGTCCTTGATTTAGGCGCATAGCAACAATACTGATAATATTGATGACGTATATTATAATAAACAAAGCCTTATTGCGATGACGTCATCTCCTTGCGATGACGTCATCTTTGCATCGATTGTTTTTGTCTTAGGAAACGAGATTCGACATGGAAGAGGTGATACGAGATCAGACAATTTGAACAGGAAATAATCGAAAATCGTCGATTTGAAGAAGTAAAGATTCGAAATTCAACGAAGCCAGTTAAAGAAGACACTAAACGAACAAGAATCACACTTATGTGCGACATGCAATTGCCGTTTCGAACAGAAAATCATCAAAAATGTCAACAAGAAAAGTTGAAATTCGAAGTTTCGTCGAAATAACTGCATTTTTGAAGACGCAAACCGACTAACAATCGAATGATCAACAAGAATGGCATTTCAAACAGTCGAACTGTCCATCAGCAAAGAGTTAAAACAGACAGAAAGATATCTGGACCATTGTTTGCAGGCGACGTCACTTAAGTTAAGGTAAGCGTCACATGAACAATGTGTCGTAGCCTAATCATAACCGAATCTTTTTATCAGGGTCGTAAATCTGTTTCGACAAGTGGGGAGGGAAAATTGCCCCTTCGGAAGTGTGTATACTTCCCCCACACACGCACACACACATATACGCTCTGTCTGTCTGACTGTCTGGGTCTCGCTCTCCAGTAGCCCGTAAAGTGTTTAAAAGTTGTGTCAGCCAACCTCAACCAAGCACAGCCCTAAGGCGGATAAAATGATATACTATTCCGATAGGGCCTACAATGTATAACAATATTTTTGCCATTTTTTCCCACCACTGGTGGATCTCGATACCCTGCCTATCCATGTTGGTTATATGTGTTTTGTCTTGACTGAGCGCCTGTGAATAAGCTGGTTCCGCGACATAGCTTTTGTATACCATTGGCGCTGAAGAAATGTTGAGATTGTGACTACGATTGCGATTACAAGTACAAACTGCGACCAATAAGGAGTTCTTTGTGGAAGAAAATAAAATTTACACGTTAACACTGTTTGTCAATTTTTCTGATGCACAGATTTAGGCTTTGGGCCTATGGCCAATTGTTTATAAATGTGAAATGAAGCCTCAACCGTTAAATCGTAATCGTAATAATCATAATCGTAATCAAGCATTTATATAGCGCCACTCAAAACAGAGGCGCTCCCGACCCGAGCCAGTCTCTTCACTGGTAATTGGAGGTTTTCAGGCGCTTGCGGAACTGGTCAAAAGAAATAGAAAAAGGTCAGTCCTGAGGGACTGAGGTAACTGGTTCCAGCTATTGGGACCAACAATAGCGAAACTCCTAGACTGGGCCGTAGAAGTACGCACCCGCGGGACAACCAAGTGACCGCGGGCCGAGGACCGAAGGGAGGATCGACTGGGCACAGTGGGCAGAGAAGATACTGAGGTATAATATGACCTCAGATAGTGGGGAGCAGAGCCAGCAAGACAGTTACGCATTAGGGAGCAGATCTTGAATTGGATACGCTGGCGGATTGGATCCAATGCAGGGAGTCATAGATAAAAGAGGAGATATGATCAAAGTTCGCAATGCCCCCTATGAGGCGGGCAGCAGTGTTTAGGATGGCCTTAGATGTATTTGTAGAGGAGAGACCAATGTAGGCCGCATTCCCATAGTCAATCCTGGGGCAGATCAAGGCATGGACTAAAGTCGTGATAACGTGCAGTGGGAGTGATTGACGGATGGCACGAAGTTGGCGCAAGTAATAGAAACAGGAGCGAGAGATATACTATTGACGTGATCAGACAGATAGAGAACAGGATCAAGGATGAATCCAAGATCACGGACAGAGGAAGAGAAGTGCATATTTGGAAACTGAAGGCGAAGGGAGTCAGCATCTATCTTGGTAAGCTGGGCACGACTACCGAGCCAGATGTGTCTTATCTTGGTTAAGACGGAGGCCATTTGAGGACAACCATCGGTCACGAGCAGCTGAAGCCTCTAGAACAGCGGTTTTCAAACTTTATTTTTATTGTACCCCCAGGTAAAAAAATTGAAGTTTGCGTACCCCCAACAAGGTCAGATCTAAAACAACATGCGAGCGTAAAGTCCTCTTGCAATTGACAACTCCCTTTAATCATTGGTGCAAACCGGTTATTAGTCATAGGTAGAAAATTTTACAAGTAATATAATTTTAACTTAATAATGTAGTCATATCAACAAAAAGGAAAAATAAAATCACTATTACAAAATTTTTATGTGAGCTTGTTTTAACAAGCACAGATTTACAATATCTGGTTTAATATTTGTCAATTTCAAACGCAACTCTGGTTCGAGTTCAAGCTTTGTTCTGTATTTGTTGTTGATCGCAAGCATAGCTGAAAAATATGTTTCACAAAGATCTGACGTGCTGAAAGGAATCAAAAACTTCGGTCAGAAATTAATCCATATTCAGCTCTTCGTTTCAGCCAAAACTCACACAACATGTTTTTCTTGAATTCGTTCTTCAATCCACCATAACTAAACATGATAGTTCAACAAACTGGTCTCTTTCCTGGACTGAAAAATCAGCCGGCAACACTTCATCCAATGGCATAAACTCAAAGAAATGTACAGAAAAATAAGCGACGTCGGTGGACATGGAATTTTAATTTTCTGAAATTTTTCGCGTACCCCTTAGCGGAACAGTTTGAAAACCCCTGCTCTAGAATACGAACCATATTAAGAGCATCTGTGTCTGCAGGTCCATGAAGGTAAGCCTGCGCGTCATCAGCATATTGGTGGGATAGGACACCCAGTGGAGTCGACCAAGGACCCCCGCCAGATCCGAGGTATATAAGGTGAACAGAAGGGGAGCAAGGACTGAGCCCTGAGGTAATAAGAGAGGTGGACCTAAGCAGAGCGGGTGAGACCAAAAACTACAGAGATGGAGCGATCGGTAAGGAATGAGCGGAACCAGAGAAGAGCAGACTCAGTAATCCCAAATGAGATAGACAACCGTTCAAGAAGGATGGAGTGATCGACAGTGTCGAAAGCGGCACTAATGTCATAGAGGGAAAGTAGAGTGACATGGCCACGATCAACGGCATGAAATACATCAGCCAGAAGACTCACTTTAATAAGAGATTCCGTCGAGAGGAATTTCCTAAATCCAGACCGAAGAGGAGCATTAGAGAGTGTGGGTCAAGGTAGTGGACCAGTTGCACAGACACACATTTCTCAAGAAGCTTCGAGAGGAAAGACAAGTTTGAGATAGGGCGGTAATTTGAAAGGGAGCCAGGGTCATGACCTTGTCGCTTGATGGAAGGGAAAACTGCAGCCCTTTTATTCAATGCAGGTACAAAGCCCTGGGCCAGCGAAGAGTTACATTGTATTACTAAAAACGTAACAAGTTCATCTATAAATTCCTTAACTAGGAATGGAGGAAGTAAGTCAAGTTCACATGAGTTCGAAGAACAGTCCATAATGAGTTGACGAATGGCTTCCACGAAGAGAGAACAGCTGCAGTGGAGGAGAAGACAGGAGGAGGCGAGTTTTTCGTAGGTTTGCGAGCAGAATCAATCTTAGCCTGTATAAAGTTGAGGTAAGCATACGGCAATGTTTTTTCCAACCATGGCTGTAACGGTCTGACTCGAGTTCGATGTTGACGTAGCGGAAGTAGGTCATCGATGAGGGTTCGTATCGCCGAATCGTAAAGAGCGAAGAGGTCCTCAGACGGTCGATCGGCCAGACGCGAGAGGTCACCAAAGAGAGGACTGCTGAGGAGGCCATCACGAAGCGCCTTTCGATCAAGGCTCCTCCAACCACGGGAATGGCGGAGAGCGAAGGTAGGCTGAGTGCAGAGGAGTTGCACGGTGTAGCGTAGAAGACCGTAATCAGAAATGGACGGCGGTTCGACAGTTAGATCTGAGATGATACAGTCGTCGCGCGTGATGATGACATCTAGCCACCCACCCAAGGCATGGGTAGGAGATGTAACATGTTGAGTCAAACCAAACTGCGAGAGAAGATCCTAGAAACGTGTGGTTTCTGGTAGGGAAGTGTTTTCGAGATGGGTGTTAAGATCCCCAGTAATGAGTAGCTGGGAGTTGAATGTGAAGTAGACCTCTAGAAGGGAGGAGAACTCGGAGAAGAAGAAGGCAGTAAGAGGTACGGAGCCAGGGCGGTAGACAGCAAGAACAGTTAACGGCCCTTTGGACGTAGCACAGGAGCACACGAGAGATTCGAAGGAAGTCGTCTCAATAACAGGAGAAATCTTTTTGGTACGAAGGTTATCACGGAAGTAAACTACGATACCTCCGTAATTTTGTCCTAGCGGATCCTTTGTAGGAGAAACTGGTTGTGGGGCATCGTTAGAGGAGTATCCAGGTGGAGCAGAGCGGCGCACCGAGACATCTGCAGCGGTAGAATGCCAGGACTCTGTCACTATATTAATGTTTAACAGTCACTGTGCTTAACCTCTGTGGCCTATGTATGGATCAATCTGATTACGGTTTGGTTTTTGTGCGCCATCGGCTGTGTGATCACTAATTAGCCTACAATTACTAAATTGATTCCAGTGTCTTCAAATCTTGGAAGAAAGATACATTCTTGGTAATGTTGCACCATATTTCCTCGTTGGTCATTTTCTTATTTCTTGAAATTATGTGTTTTCTTTCTCTTTAGTTTAACCGTTTATCTCGCCTTAAGTTCCAACTCAACTATAATGAGTACACTGACCGTACACTGTCTGTATGAAGATCAGACGGCTAGGGAGAGGACTGGCTGTCGGCCCTCATATGCCGAGGCTAAGAAAAATTAATGAAGTCGCTAGCACTCCTTCATATTCATAGATATCTCTCAAGATATCTCAAGGGTCTGCTCTTCTTAGTATCCTCCTCCTTCATTCTCTCTTACTCCTTCCTCTTCTCCTCCTTCCTCCTCCCCTCCTTCTTCTTCTCCTTTATATTGCATGAATATTAAAAAATCAATCAACGTCCTTGCGACAAAAAGAAACCAAACAAGGCTCCATCGCAGGGGGAGTCTTGTACTTTATTCTTTTCTGTAATGATACTGCAATCTGTCATAACGTGTAATAATATTAATCTTCGTGGGTTTCCTGTGTTTCTTTAGGTACCGGTGAGACGACGGAGGCGATATGGGATGGGTGTGACGAGAATGAGGCGAGAAGGTATGGGTGTGACGAGAATGAGGCGAGAAGGTATGGGTGTGACGAAAATGAGGCGAGAAGGGATGGGTGTGACGAGATTGAGGCGAGAAGGGATGGGTGTGACGAGATTGAGGCGAGATTGTGATGGGTGTGGTGGGTGCCCTATGGCTCTATCGTGTGTTTTGTTATGTATTAGGGGTTTATTTGTTGTAGTCCTGGCGGGCCGCTGGCGTGGTGTTAAAACCCGTAAGCTCATTATGGCAGGAGGGGGCCACTGGCGTGGCATTAAACCCCGCAAGCCCCGTATTATTACTTTTGAATTTGTTTTTTATTTTCTTAATTTTGTATTGTCTTGTCGATGAGCCTAGGGATGAGAATGAGGATGAGAGGGAAGAGGGTAGGAGAAGAAAGAAGGGGCAGAGGGATGAGAATGAGGATGAGAGGGAAGAGGGTAGGAGAAGAAAGAAGGGGCAGAGGGATGAGAATGAGGATGAGAGGGACTGCAGGGTTAGAAGAAAGAAGAGGCAGAGGTTAAATCGAGGCAGGACAACCGCAGTAGAATCCGAAAGAAATTCTACTTAAAGACGATAAAGATTACCCGAAGGTACAGTATATCGGAAGTTTAATGTATGCAAGAGCTGATGAGATCAATGCTAATTATTTTATTATTCTAGGCTAGTAGGTATACATTGATATGGACTTCGAGATGGACTTATACGAAATGCTCTGTCTCTTTGTCTCTCTGTGTGTGTCTGTCTGTTTCTGTCTATGTCTGTCTGTCTGTCTCTTTCTCTCTCTCAAATTGCCTCTAAGTAAAGTATTGACGTCTAGCACGCTAATCTAATATTATTCATTCATTCATTCATTCATTCATTTATTCTATGTCTCTGTGTCTGACTCTGTCACTGTCTATCCCAGTCTCTGTCTTCTGTCTCTCTGTCTCGATCTTTCTCTCGACATACATGTAAGGCTGAGACACGTGTAACCGTGGTCACTGGTCCATTTTGCAAGGCTATACGAGACGGTCTTACGGTTTGTCGGCAGTCCATTTAATACTGTTCGGTAGAGGAGTGAGGGGAGAGAGAGAAACAGGAATGAAGAAAGGATTTCTCCAGAAGGCTCATGCTTTGTCACATTAGGGCGCAGATGTCCTGCGAGTAATAGGTTAGTTTGCAACAAAGAGGAATGTGTCATTCGACTAACTTATACACTTTTTTGCAGTGTTATGCAACGAAAAGAAGATGACGAAGATCAGATAAATGCAATCATCCAATCGAATGTGACGCAAACGAAAGCAGACGATATTGTGCTATGAGTAGCCTAATTCTTGAACTGGAGGACATTTGAGATGGCTTTGGGAATGATCATTCTGAATGAAATTTTCGAAAGTTAACTTCGATTATCAAAACAATTCGACTACGTGGTGCAGGATATATCTACGAATCAATGTTCTTTGTCGAAAAAAAATATTGACGATTATTTGAATTGCTGTGTTGTTCGTTGTAAAATTAGAGTGGCTTTCCTAAATTTCACAGGTTGATATCAGCCGTTATATATCCAGCAGAAAGAGCGGTACCTTCTTGGTTGCACTCCATCCTCCTTGTCTGATCTATGTCGACCTATGTCCAGCATCATTTGTCCTGATCTATGTCTCCAGTGTTGTATCAATTACATTGCAAATGTAATTCAATTATAATTGCAATTACATGCTTGTAAATGTAATTGAATTATAATTACAATTACTTGATTGTAAAAGTAATTCAATTATAATTACATTTTGACTGTAATTCAATTACCAATTACTTTTCAATAGTTCCTTTAAAATTGGCAAATGATTTATAATTTTTTTCAATAATTTTTAATGTACTCTATTTTAAAACTAAAACAGTCAATGTGCCAAAGGCTTGTAAATTGTAATCTATACATTAAATTGTATTATAGGTTTGTCAAGTATCCAAAATACGATTTACAATTATGATCGATTAAAACAAGCTAGGGTTTATTTGAATTTAGGAGTAGAAGTTTTTCAAAATGATAGTCTGTTAGAGAACTTAGTTGATTGCTCATTTGTCCAGCAGTGCTGAAGAGACGCTCAACTAGAGCTTATGATAGAAGCTCTGTTTTCTGTAGGCAGCCGCAGTAAGCTATAGCTGAGAATCAGTGCATGACTGCTTGGATATAGTCTGATAATAATGGTCAGTCCTTGCCCTTGGGGTGTATCAAAGTGTGCTGTAAGATTGTAACAGCGGTGTAAGGATAGGATAATGTTGACAATTATGCTGCCATGCAAACATAATGCAGAGCAGTTTATTCAATTAAACGGGTGGCCCGGGCAGCTGGCATCTTTGCTGACTTTATGAAAGTAATTCGTAATTTACACTTCATTCAATTACAAATTACATGCAATATTGTAATTGAAATACAATTACAATTACTGGACTTGAAATGTAATACTATTCAATTACAATTACGGAAGTTGTAATTCAATTACGTAATTCAATTACTTGTATTTCAATTACTGAACAACACTGCCTGTCTCTAAGCTCGCAACCCGTCGAACTCTGCGTTCTTCAGCAAGGGGGTTTGGGGGACTTTTGGCCCCGGGAGCTCACACTTCTATCGACAGAGCCGAGTCTTTTCAATTGTGGGTCCGTCCATCTGGAATGGCCTTCCACTAGACTGGCGACTGATGCTTCGGCTAAACTCACCTGCTTTTTATAAGTCTCTCAAATCACACGACGACATTGATATTCATTCATTCTGAGAATTTATATATTGCCTCTTTAGGTTATCTACTCAGAGGCGCTAGCCTATTATGATAAGTGTCATTACGAACGAAAATATTAGCCTACGTCATTTAGCAAAACAATGCATAGTAAGCAAGAAGAGTCACCACCACTGGCGGGCCAACGTGGAACCAACGGATTCCCTTCGACAGCTGAAGATGGCACGGATGTTCAGAGTCTCTGAGCCAAGTTGCGTCGATAAAGTAGAGCATATATGTTCCTGTTTTTTAATGTTTGCCACGTGACATTCTAATAGTCGTGTTATTGCGTAGACGAATAATCGTGGGCTTATTAATTGCAAAAATTAAATGTTAAAAGTAGGCTAAATGTAGAGTACACTTTTTCTATTCAGTTGTGCAAGAACGCATTTCAAAAACAGCTGAGCAAATATCAGATGTCGGTTGCCGTCACATGCATGTAATTGTTATGCTTTGTGAAGGCCTAGATTTGCTATTTTTAGGTTAATTATTTGTGCGTATGGGTATCATCACCTCGATTGTAGGCTACTACATTATAGTACACAAAAGAACTTAGGTTTGTCGTTGTGTGTGAGGTAAGCACGAGTGAGCAAGCGCGACTGATTAAGCGGGCTGAGCGAGCGAATACTTAATCATTAATTCAATTATTCATTTGCTTATTTATTCGTGCTGAACATTTGAAAGCACTCATAAAATCTACACGGAGATGCACGACACTGAATACCCAAAATGGTCAGCTGTACATCTAGGGGTGATGAGCGAAAGTCTATAACATAGCACTTGCTATGTCTAATGACGCAGGGATGGTTAATGACCAGGATTCAGCTAACAATGCCTTTTGTTGCTTGGGGTGGTCACTTGAAGAAGGAAGAACCAGAAAGAAAAAGAAACGTGGTTTTGCGCTGTCTTATTATTAAGGTGAATCGAATTCTTTCCGAATGTCAGCAACCCCGGCCGGCCTGAAAGAGGCAATTATTCTCTTGTCAGCTTGTTGATTCCGACTTACATTGAAGCCATAGGCTTAGCTACATGGAGGCACGAGGAAGCAGTTGCCTCCTCTTGCTTTTTTATATACTGGAACTTCTATAATTGACCAATGACACCAATAACCAGGATTTTGCCAATAGTCTGTGAAGTTGCCTCCTCTTGAATTTAGGTCTGGCTACGTCCCTGATTGAACCCCTATAGTTCAATCGGTTGCTCTTCTTTACAGAACAGGCAGACGTTTGAAAAAGTCATAAGAAGCTAGGCGCAGTCCCTAATAGTTAGGGACTGCTGGTAATACTGGTAAGCATCGTTGATGTGAAGTGACTTCAATTTCTTACCCTGGTCAATGAGCATATGAGGCCCTAGGCATGTGTGGCCCCTAGGCATTTGAGGGACGTAGGCACAAGAGGACCCTAGGCATATGAGGACCCTAGGCATATGAGGACCCTAGGCCTATGAGGACCCTAGGTATATGAGGGACGTAGGTACATGAGGACCCTACGTGCAATGAATTACGGAGTCGTCCATTGAGGACGTCCACAAAATGTTAACCTTTCTATCCTCGCCCTTTCCTTTGTCTACTTTAGGCATATGAGGGACGTAGGTAGGCCTACATGAGGACCCTAGGCATGTGAGGACCCTAGGCATATGAGGGACGTAGGTACATGAGGACCCTAGGCATATGAGGACCCTAGGCATATGAGGGACGTAGGTAGGCCTACACGAGGACCCTAGGCATGTGAGGACCCTAGGCATATGAGGGACGTAGGTACATGAGGACCCTAGGCATATGAAGACCTTAGGCATATGAGGGACGTAGGTAGGCCTACATGAGGACCCTAGGCATGTGAGGACCCTAGGCATATGAGGGACGTAGGTACATGAGGACCCTACGTGCAATGAATTACGGAGTCGTCCATTGAGGACGTCCACAAAATGTTAACCTTTCTATCCTCGCCCTTTCCTTTGTCTACATTTGTCCTAATTTCATTATCTTCCACCCATTTTACGAATATTAAGGCTTAGTAAAACCTGATGATCCTGCAGGGTTAACAGATTGGTGACTCTGATACTGTCGCTTCCAGCAAATAAACTCTTAATTGGATACAGCACGTAAGAGACGGTCTGCTGTCTGATTCAAGGCACAGCCGCTCTTGGCCGGATTAACGCATAGGCCAAATAAGCCATGGCTTAGGGCACCCACAACGTTTTGAGGGCCCCAACTATCAGGAAATATAAAATCAGATTGTACCAAGGTCCTAATTGACAAATTGACAATGGTAAATGCATGTGTTATTATTTAGCCAATATTTCATTAGAAAAATCGCTTATGTACAGATCGAACTTTGTGCTCAAAGACACATATTTATGCATGATTTTGGGGTTAGGGCCCCCGGATGTCTTAACCCGGCTCTTGGCTTAGGGCCCCCGAAAGTCTTAATCTGGCCCTGCAGCCGCTGTTCTTAAATAACCGTGTCTCCTAAATTCACTGAAAGAGAAAAAGAACAGAAGTGGATAGAGTAGAATTTTCCCTACCGCAAATACTCAGAAATGCCAGCTGTAACTCTTCCTCAAACTGGAGTTCTGAGTGAGCGCCGTTAAGCTTCCCTGTAGAGGGGGGTCAGAGGTCATTCACAGATCAACACGGGCGATCAATGCCCCAAGTTCATCCAGTTAATCCAGTGCAGTGCCCCAGCATAAGGGGACATTTCCTGCAAGGCCGAAAGTGAGACAAACTCTTAACCGTCAGGGCTCCGGACGTCGACTAAATGTAAATGTAAATGTTCGCGGTTTTTCTATAGCGACCGTATATGCCTCGACCCTGCTCATTTTGCCATGAATTGATCGGGTGAGTTCTTTCACCACCGCTCGCCCGTTTGAATGGACGCCAAGCCATATAAGGTCCCCGTGCAAGGACCGTACGTGCTAGCCCGAGATTTAAGCCAGCATTGGGAAGCGAACCGCGATCCGCATGCTCTCTTTCACAGAGGCGCATGAGACGTGCGGCCAACGCTTTTGCCCATGTAGCTACCTGGGCCAGTGATTTTCTAATGATGTTTAGCACTACTTCTGAACTTGATGAAGCTGTATTTCAGATTGAACTATAAACAGTTAGCTCATAAATTAGTTTAACTTTCTCATTAATGTTTCGTAATCGTAAGAGAATATTTATATATAGTATATTTATAGTACTAAAACTATTTGGACTCAGCTGCCTGTTAGCATAATTTGTTCTCATAATTTGTTCTGGCTCTGTGTGACACTAAACGTTGACTGAAATGTTAACCAGGTACTAGGGGCCAGGGTGGCATAAGCTGTTAGCTTTTTCCTGGCTTCCTGTTGCGCAGTGACTGATCTGTTTTGCCATGATGTGTACTGTTATTTGTTCTGTTTCTGACGCAATAAATAATAATAATAGCGCCACTATATTAGAGGCGCTCCCGACCCGGGCCAGTTTCTTCACTGGTAAAGAGAGAGGTTTTCAGGCGCATGCGGAACTGGTCAAAAGAAATAGAAAAAAGGTCAGCCCGGAGGGACTGAGGCAATCGGTTCCAGGTAGTAGGACCCACAACAGCGAAACTCCTAGACTGGGCCGTAGAAGTACGCACCCGCGGGACAACCAAGTGACCGCGGGCGGATCGACTGGGCAGAGAAGATACTGCGGTACAATATGACCTAAGATAGTGGGGAGCAGAGCCAGCAAGACAGTAACGCATTAGGGAGCAGACCTTGAATTGGATTCGCTGGCGGATTGGGAGCCAGTGCAGGGGATCATGGATAAAAGAAGAGATATGGTCAAATTCGCAATGCCATCTATGAGGCGGGCAGCAGCGTTTAGGATGGCCTGAGGCTTAGATGTAAGCCTATTTGTTGAGGAGAGACCAATGTAGACCGCATTCCCATAGTCAATCCTGGGGCAGATCAAGGCATGGACCAAAGTCATGATAGCGCGCAGTGGGAGTGATTGGCGGATGGCACGGATTTGGCGTAAGTAATAGAAACAGGAGCGAGAGACACTATTGACGTGATCAGGCAGAGAGAGGACAGGATCAAGGATGAATCCAAGATGACGGAGAGAGGAAGAGAAGTGCACATTTGGAAACTGAAGAAGAAGGAAGTCAGCATCTATCCTTGTAAGCTGGGCACGACTACCGAGCCAGATGTGTCTTATCTTGGTTAAGACGGAGGCGATTTGAGCCTTTTTGAGGACAACCATCGATCAAGAGCAGCTTAACCCGCGGGCTACCAAGCTTTTTTCTATAACACTGGCTACCAAGGGGGCCTCCTGGATTTCGTGTTTGGTTTCACATATCATAACTTGTAATATAGCAATGGATTCAGCATTCATTTCTGCACAGAATGGTATAATTGTTTCTCTTCTAGGAAGAATAGTCAATAAGCTATAGTTGAAAAACTAAGGGGGTGGTATCCACCCCCTGGTGCCTCGGGTATATCAGGTATAACTTTTGAATGGCGTGGGCTACCACCATGATGTTTACCTCAAAATGTGCGCCAATGAATCACCCCCTTGGTAGCCCGAGGGTTAAGCCTCTAGAATACGCTCAACCATAACAGCAGCTGTGTTTGCAGGTCCTTTTCGAATTGAAGGTAAGCCTGCGTGTCAACAGCATATTGGTGGGATAGGACACCCAGTGGATCAAGGACCCCCGCCAGATCCGAGATATATGAGATGAACAGAAGGGGAGCAAGGACCGAGCCCTGAGGTAAGCTCATAAATTATATAATATAAAAAATGTTCACGGGTACTGGGGTAGGACCCAGGCAGTGGCACCCAGAGACAAAACCAAAAGTCGGCATCTATGTTCAGCAGCACAGTCATGATTTATACGGATCTCTACGGACATGATTGCGTATAGTCAGCCAAGACGTGCTTCTATGTCATATGCTATGTATGTATGTATGTATGTATGTATGTATGTATGTATGTATGTATGTATGTATGTATGTATGTATGTATGTATGTATGTATGTATGTATCATTGTATGTATGTATGTATGTATCATTGTATGTATGTATGTAAAGTAAGTAGGTAAGTATGTATGCACTTATGTATGTTGTAGGTATGTACGTATGTATGTATGTAAAGAAAGTAAGTAAATAAGTATGTATGTATGCACGTATGTATGTAGGTAGGCCCTATATATGTATGTAGATCTATGTTTGCATGCATGCATGTTTGCATGTAAGTATGTATGTTTGTTTGCTTGTTTGCATCAGCCACTTAATATAGCGTCCTTTAGTCGGCTACCTCACAAAGGCGCTGCATGCATGCACATCTAACTCATCTAGAGATCGAAGTGCAGTTTAAGCCATTTTTAAAATGTTTTCTGAATGAAGATTATATATTCTGATATTCAGCAGCATGCGTAAAGCTGAACACTTTTCCAAAAGGAAGAACCGAGTCATGATGAGATAGCCTACAATGTTCGGCGTGCACCTACATATCTCCACAGGCAGTTCAGCGCAACGATTGCTGACCTGGTTGACGAGACTGGAACATAACGCTTCATGGTGTATCTCAGCGCAGTGCCTCCCCAGAAGGAGACTTGTATTTTATTCCTTCCTTTCATGATGCTATTTATCTGTCGTAACGTGCAATAATAACCGTCGTTGTTTTACTGTGTTTCTATAGGTGACTGGTGCCTGTGAGTTTGTTGCCTTGGCGGCGAATTTTCTGCTTGAGGGGAGATGGGATGCATTCAGATGCATTTTGCGGTTGCACTATGGCTGTGTTGTGTTGTTTGTATTATTCTTGACCTGCTGAGTCTCTGGCGTGGCGTAAAACCCCGTAAGCTCCGCAAGGCCGAAAGCAGACAAAACTTAACCGAGGGTCTCTGGCGTGGCGTAAAACCCCGTAAGCCCTAATTTTTTGTTGTTGCCCTCATGAATGAGCCGAGGGATAAGAAGGATGATGATAGAAAACTAGATTAGAAGGAAGGGACTCGGAGTCAAGCCACAGGGAGTCAACGAAAACACGCCATGGACAAAGTCAACATGAAAGTGAGGGAGCACTCTTAAACTTCCTTAGAGAAGGTCTCGGGTCATTCACAGACCTACACGGGCGATGAATGCCTCAAGTTCATCCAGTTCATCCTGTGCAATGCCCCAACGTCAGAGGACATTATCCGCAAGGCCGAAAGTGAGACAAAACTTAACCGCCAGGGCTCCAGACGCAGACTATTATGAACTTGAAGCTTTATTGCAGACTGATATACTAGTAGACTAAATGGCACAACAATTATTTAATTTCTCATGAATAAAACATGCTTTACAATGTTTTGGGTGTTTCTTCAAGTTTCCTAGCCTACATGAGAACTTGTTCACTGCCACAAATGATGTTAAACTTACGAAATAAATAATAATTTGTATAAATTGAAATTATGTGAGCCAAGCTGGATAAAGTGTCCACTGGAATTCTCTCGATACAAAGACACTGACGAACAAAATCCCATTCATGGTTAATTCCCGGCTCATACCAGGAGTCTCTGAACCATGTTGAGCTGAAGATGGATTGACATGGAACAGACTTTATCACTCACAGTTTACATTATCAACTTTACTAGCGTAATCACCGTCTGTTATCATACCAAATTGTGACTCAATACAATTCAGAGTGCTCTTGCCCATAACTCAAACACCAGCACATAGGCTAAATCTTGTACTGGTTGGAACTTGAAACCCATTCATTGAAATCTGATGTTCTGGTTGAACATCTGATTATGGCTTGGGTTTGGTGTGCCATCAGTTGATGTTTTTGTGCATCAGACACAGAAGTTACTGATTAATTAGTTGCTGGTGCTACAGAAGTTACTCATTAATATGACAATCCTTTGTTACCTGACGGTTTGTAAGTGCTTTCTCCTGCTAATGTCGGATACTGTATTAACTGGCCTTAATAGTGCACAGAGATAGGAATCAGTTAATACAGACTTTTTTAAATAATTAGACGAATCACAGTTCACTACTAATTTATTTAATTAATCATCTAGAACGTAACTGCTAACCCATGATTAAGTTAGTAACATTTAACTACTGTATTTCAGTTAGCTCATTAAATCTGTAGCAGGAAGATGATCTGTATGCGTAGCAACATCAGCTGAAACAACTCAGGTTATGAAGCCCAGTTACTAATGAGGACTAAGAATTAAACAGCTTTTCTTGTAATATTGTTGGATAATCCGTTTTTCTGGCTTCTTTTAGGGCACTGTTGCCTGACCTATGAACTCTAGAGGTCAGAGCAGCCAGCGGCTTGGCTCACCAAGGCTCTATTTCCAAACTGTTTTGGAGCAAAACGCGGTACTTTCATGAAGTTCTGGGACTGGACTGCAGGCGGCGCAACTGATGATGACGAAATGGCAGAAGTGCCTTGGAATCTGACCTGTCGGTAGGCTCCTAGGTTTGGATTCGATGCAACTCTGATCAACGAAGGTCCTAGAACAAGTACAGCGCAATATAAATCTATAACCAGGCAAGGACATATTATGCTCGTGATAAAAAAAGAACATAAAATTATGATGTTTTCTGACTAGGACATAGCAGATGAGGACATGAGTATTTATGACCCTTCATGATCAGAAACTTCCCATAACATAGTGTCTTCGACAGGTGAATGAATGACTGGCTGGCTGGCTGCCCAACCGACTGGGTGGCTGGCTGGCTGACTGACTGTCAAACTAACTGTCTTCTGCCTCAGATTCTTTTATCCATCACCCCTCGGGCTTTCCACTCAAATCTGAAGTTTCACCTCTTCAAGACTTCATACCCCAACTCCTCTTATCCTACACCTTCCAACTCTCGACCTAAACGACACCCACCTTAACAGCTACTCTACTCAGCTACCCTGGCAACCGGACTCGGACCTCCTTCTGATAACCCTTTGGACAACCCCTCTGACTCAACGCAGTGCTCATTAATAAGCTGGTGCCCTGTGCTTGGCTTTTGACTGGCGCTTTAGAAGTTTGGAGATGACGGTAACAATTACTGACAGCAATTGCTGGATTGATTACTGGATTGACGTTACAATTATGTATGGATTCAAGGATGAACTGAAAGACGAATTCATGATAGATGGAAAAGAGGAATGTTGGACAAAGTGACTGAGGAAATGAGTGACTGCCTCATTGATTTATCGATCGATTGATTGATTGAGATTTGAGTAAAAATTAACCTGTTGACTGTCCACCTTGGGCGAATGGTGATTGTGGCGCCGGCTGTTGATTCCAGCTTGCCGTTGTACTCTTTGGTTTGATCATTTCTTTGAGACGATTTGCAACCGGATAATCTCCCTCTCCCTTTCCTCCCTCCACTCCTCCGTACGACGAACTACCGTACCCTGGACTGGGCGGTACCGCAGGGGATCCGTATCCGGCCTGGGCCTGTGGCGCTCCCTGGCGAATATTTTGTGGCGCCCCCTGTTGCCCGGTGGACTCGGCCGACGCCCATTGGTCAGCTTTGGCGCGCTTCTTGGCGAATAGTTTCCCGCCTTTACCGCTGTTGAACGCCATGTCTTCTGCAAGGCTGTAGGATGCCGCGGACCCGCCGCCTGGTGGCTCCTCTGCTCGACCATTGAGTTCTGGATAGTCATGTGTCGTAGGTCTAGCCAGCTGCTGGGGACCCGGCCCAGGCGGTGGACGAGACTGGACTGCTCCAGGGGCCTTCGGTGCCCAGACGTTGGTGTTTGACCTAGTTGGGTCCTGGAGGGCTGCTTTCTCGGGAACAGGGTCTGGCCCGTGGGTCGTCCACTTGTGGGAGTTCTCTCGGCGCCGGAGGAAGATCTTCTGGCCGCGGGAGTTGTTGTTTTCCGGTGCGAGTACGGAGTGGGCGACGCTGTTGGCCATCTTCACCCTCTCTTCGAGGGACGTCGACCCGTAGCCACGGTCTGAGGGCGCATTGCCTCGGTAGGCCTTCACTGCAGGAAAGAAAACACAAAATCCAATCACTCAGTTTAAATTTTTTAGTTATGCAACACTGGTCCCTCCATCGAGAATGACCTTACACCTCACTTAAGGCTAAACTAACTGAGGACTGGTATTTTCTCATCGGTCAAAATCCAATCACCCTATTTAATATTTTCCTGCTTAGACAACTAAAGCTGGTCCCTCCATTTGGAATGACCTTCCACCTCACTAAGGGCTAAACTAAGGACTGGTATTTCCTCATCGGTCTCTCACTCTTTAAAGACGTTTCTTTTTCTCCGGGGCTTTGCTGAGTGCTCCTCTGTATATTATTCTGCGAGAGGCGCTACATAAATCTATAGATACGATACGATGCAATGACAGGGTATTTGTCGATGGCGCTGATGGAAAAACGAAACGACCGTCTCAGAGGACACTGGAACTGTGACTTTTTACGGGGCAAATTGCACTCAACACCCAAATGGACGAACTTTACCTTGTGACACTATATCACTCCAGTACTTGACAGCCGACATGGCCCCGGTTGGACCCACATTGTCCCATACATGTCCACCAGTTGTCACTGGTGGCACAGTATACTGGCAGACGATGGACCAAGGAACGTGACTGCGTGGAACAAAGATACATTCTCTAGACTGCGTCAGAAATGTGGTTGACCAGATTTTGATCACAATGGTGACTTGATGATGACGAGACGATGATTATGATATAATAACCATTGTGATCATGATCAAAACTGAGAACCATGACTGACTGACTGACTGACTGATTAAATTGAACTGACTGAACTGACTGACTGAATGAACTTGAACTAAATACTCGACCGATCAGTCATTCAGTCAATCGGTTAATCGTTGCATACTGATTGGATCCTCCCTTGAGGTAGTTACTTTGGAGGGCCTTGACGCAGAATCGGTTAACGCCATCAACTGATGCCTTGTTATTAGATAGTGGCGCTACAAAATCAACATCAATAAATAAAATCAATAATTATATTCATTAATCGGTGACGATATATTAATTCAGTATCGGCAGTAACTCACAGAGATCGATGGGAGGAGCTGCTGGAGGCGGCGGTGTAAGTGGCCTCGGCTCCACACAGTACCCAGACGGCTGTTGAGGGCCGTATCCTCCCATCATCGGCACCAGAGGAGGCGCAGGAGGCGGCGGTGGAGCGGCTGGTCCAGCTCCGAAACCACGTGACCTGTCCATCTCTTCCCCGACCGATGGACCGTATCCCGAGGGTCTCCAGATGTTTCCTTGACCTGGAAGATGTCCACCAGCCGAAGGGTTTGACTGACCACCAGACCCTGGCCACCCGTACTGTTCACTCGGAGCCTCCTCTTCTCCCCGCCCATACCCCGGATAATAGTCATCTTCTCCGTACTTAAGGTTGGGAGGTTGCCCGTTTCCGTACTCAAAAGACTGCTCCGTTTCGGTTGACTGCTTCGTTGGGTCATGGACGCGTGAAAACGACACATTCGGACGGTTCCTGACTGCGGCAACCGGAGCCTCGTGCCATCCGCCTTCGGGTGACTGGTCGTTGTAGCCATCCGTCACTACATGGTTATCTGGATGTGGCCCTCTAGGGTCGCCCCCGGTCAGTGGTGGATTGCTGTTGTACGCCATCGGGGGGTTCGATTGGGGTTGCTTCGTCGGTAGCTTGGAGCCCGGGATCCATTTCGGCGCTGTAGCGATCACGACCCTTTCGATGCGGTCCATCTGTCGAGGGATTGACTGGCCTGCTGTCGTAAGCTGCTTCCGGAGGGTTATAGTTGCCGGGACCTGCGTGTCCCGCTGGACCTTGGGGGAGCTTCTTCCCCCATTGGGCAGGTGCTGGTGGATGTGCGGCAGGTGAGTTGTAGGACTGTGGCTGCCCTTGGCGATTGAACGGTGTTGCGTTTGCTCTTGTGGGGTAAGTGTTGTACTCGGCTGGAGGTGGCTCCGGTTCGTAGGTGTTCTGGCTGTGGGCACCGGCTTTGTGCTTGGGCGCAGTGTGGTAGGCAGGCTGGGACGGTTGAAACGGAGGTTCCTCATGGGAGTTATAACCAAACTGAGGATTCGTTCTGTTGTTATGTTCTGACTGTGGTTGTTCGGGCCTGTTTTCGTACTCCTGTGGACCTCTGGGCTGATATGGATAGGCCGGTTCTCGGTTGTATCCGATTTGGGGGTTAGTATTCGGCTGTTGTTCTTTGTTGTATCCATACTGGGACTGGGGCTTAGGCTGAGGTTCTGGGTTGTATCCATACTGGGACTGGGGCTTAGGCTGAGGTTCTGGGTTGTATCCATACTGGGACTGGAGTTTAGGTTGAGGTTCTGGGTTGTACCCATACTGGGACTGGGGCTTAGGTTGAGGTTCTGGGTTGTATCCATGCTGGGACTGGGGTTTAGGTTGAGGTTCTGGGTTGTATCCATACTGGGACTGGGGTTTAGGTTGAGGTTCTGGGTTGTATCCATACTGGGACTGAGGTTTAGGCTGAGGTTCAGGATTGTGCCCATACTGGGACTGAATTCTAGGCTGTGGCTCTGGGTTGTATCCATCCTGGGACTGAGCTCTGGGCTGAGGTTCTTTGTTGTATCCATATTGTGACTGGGTTCTAGGCTGCGGCTCTGGGTTATGTCCAAACTGTGAATTTATTTCTGGCTGAAATTCTTGATTGTACCCATACTGCGGATGAGTTTCAGACTGATGTTCTGAGTTGTACCCGAACTTGGGATGGGTGCTTGGCTGTGGCTCAGGATTATTTCCTAAATGGGATTGGACTCTGGGCTGAGGATCCGAAATGTATCCAAACTGGGGATTTGTTTCTGGCTTATTTCTGAGCTCTGGTGGATTATCACTGCCAGGACGGAAATGGACATCCGGATGTGGCTTGGCAACATGTTCGAGGTGGAGACTGGCACTCGGCTTGTATGAATACTCTGGCTCTGCACTGAATCGGACCTGTGGACGAGCAGGTGGATGTGAATCATTAGTGTGTCCGAATTGCGGATGGTTATCAACTTTATAGTGAGGTTCACTGCTGTTCTCATTCTGAGGTTGTATACGGGTCTTCTGCTTTACCAGATAGCCAGACTGCGGCTCATTACCATGGCTGAACTGGGGATGAGTCCCGTAGTTTGTCTGGTTTGATTCGTGGCTGAATTTTGAGTAGGATCCGCTTTGGCTCGGGATGTTTGGCTCGTGAACTTTAAGAGTTGGATGGAACTCGGAGTGGCTCTGAGTGGCCTCGTAGCTAGTCTGGACTTTCGGTTGAAAGGTGACCTCTTTTCCGACCCGGATTTCAAAGTTTGAATTGGCTCCCACGCGAGGTGGCTTCGCCTCAACGGCGAAGCCGCTCTCGTTCGGATGGAACTGAATCTGGATGGCTGGTATCGGCTGCTGAACTCGACCTACCACGGGTCCTTGGAGGGTCTCCTCCCTCGTTCCATCCTGGTAGATGACATAGGTCTTCGTTGGCTCCTGGGTCGTGTCAATTCGGATCTCGTACGGTTCGTTTCTGACGCTGTTCTTGTGGACGCTTGTCGATGTCTTCCATCCTCGTTCGTCTCGAAGCTGATTTCCGCCATCAGAGGGTGCTCCTAGAGGGACCGGACGTCCATGCTCCTCGCTTCTTGCAACGGAGAACTCTGGCGGGAACGGGTCCACGCGTGGATCGGCCGAGGAACTCTTGTAGCTGCTGAACTCCTGTTTCGTGACCTTCGTCAACGTCGTTCCGCCGAACTTCTCCGTCTTGACCTCCTCAACGATGCGTGTTGTCTTTCCACCGTCCGTTGACGTTCGTTCTTCCCTGGTATAGTAGCCGGGACTGGTTTCGGATGACTGACCCGCAACAACATCATCCGGGGTCAGGAGGTCGCGGCTCTCGCGCCTCGCGATCCGCATCTGTTTCAGACTTCCGCCGGAAGGAGGCGCTTGCAGACGAAAATACGGCTCTGATCCGTTCATGATTTGATCGTTGCAGGAAGCGGCTGAAGGACCGGAGTTCTGTACAAGTGCGCTGGCTTCCTCTGCAGTCAGTCTCTTAACTTCAGGACCCAGAGTTGCCATCGCCGAATCGACCTCGCTCAATGCGCTTTTCCCTCTGGTAGCAACACAAGGAACATCAGATACATGCCACACAGGTAAACTGATTCAAAGCAAGGCAGATAAGATTAGATAAAATAAAGTAAGTAGGCCTATAGTAAAGAAATGGATGTCTTCTCCAGCTGTAGACTACAAACTCTTTAGGTTAATGTAACCAAAGCATGCGAGCACTAATATAAATAAATTGCAGTTCTTGCTGTCTGTAGTATATAGTCAGACATTATTAGCAGTAATTAGACACAAGTGTCTAAAAGTTGGCGATTTCAAAGCATAGACCTAGATCTAGAAGTGTCCTTGCATGAGGTAGTCAGATTATTCCAAGCTGTTACAAAATTTACTTTAAGAGTGATAATAGGCCTATGGAGAACGTCTAGTATTTGTAGGTAGTAACTTAGTAAGGTTAGTCAATCGCGTTGAGATGCAAAAACCACAACATGGCCTAATTTACAGACACTTCATGTCTGATCTTAAGACATGTAGGCCTAAGTGTCTGTAATTTGTGCATATCAGCAGTCTATTGAGTAGACATACTAGCCATTTGCAAGTGAAGGTTGATGCCAGTATAAAATGCTTCTGCCTCGCCTTTACACAACCGAATCTAAGATTACCAGGTCGCAGACAGCATTATTTACGCCTGCTGTAGGGCTTGAAACTGTCGAAATGGAAACCATTCTACTAGTTACACATCGACCGATTCAAATTAGAGTGGAGCTTCGGTGGTAAGTGCCCATACCGTCCAAAAACGAAGCGAGACATCCAAAACATACTTGAGGATTACTCTGGAACTCCGACTTCGACACAGTAGGCCTAGAAGTCTGAGCATGCGAAAATTGTCGAGCACATTCAGTGCAAAACGAACTTATCTTAAAAAATGAAGAAGACCATAATTATTGACTGCGGGACATTTCAAGTTGTGACCTAGATTGCAGACGCTCACAACCTAAGTTTATATAGTTTTTATTTGCTATCACTGAACTATTGACAGTCTAGAAAGTGGGTCCGCTTGTCAAATAGGGGGTCTCTGTCCTTAAAAGTTATCGAGTATTATAGGTGAGTGCGTACCTCAAAGCGTGCACTGTCAACGCGGGATTGTTACCCTCCATAAGGGAAGTGGCTGCCGGGTGACTCAGGCCCTGACTGCAGATGTTGTTTATAGCCAGAATGACGTCACCCTCAAGAATTCCAGCCACGTGGGCTTTGCTCGATGGACGAATCTGAAAAAATACGTATACATTAGTACTGTCATGGTATCATCATCATCATCATCATCATCATCATCATCATCATCATCATCATCATCATCATCATCATCATCATCATCATCATCATCATCATCATCATCATCATCATCATCATCATCATCATCATCAACATCACCAGACTGTGTGATCTAATCTTTATCTACATTACCATTCCTCCTATATATTTGACTCTATCTCTAACCTAACTTTGCGTTTATAGTCTTCATAAAATCATCTCAGCACTGTCTTGCCTTAACTTATAATAACTACATCACTTGAATTTAATTCAAATGCAAGTCTCCGAAATTTCTCAGCCTAACACAAAAGCTTGACAAATAGACCAGCTTATATAATAGCGGTGTTATATCGCCGTCAACTTACTTATAATCGTGGCCCTATAGATATAATATATCTCCGATCGGGCCCATGATATAAGTACCTCATTATTATATTAGCTTATTCTCTTATATATCTTAAACTTATTATATTAGATAGATATATCTTAACTTGCCTAACCTTACCTTGCCTTACCTCCTCTGCCTCACATAAAAGCTTTCCTATGACCTTGTACAGATCGCTATTGTTTTTGCAACTGACTTATTGTGAGTACAGGACCCAAACAATCCGTAAATTATCCGTTGGCCTGAGGCTGATGCTGTGGCCACAGTGGTCGAAAGCACTGCGTAGTCTTCTTAGTCTGTACCGTGTCTGTTGCTTAAGAGGGTCAAGGGCCAACTAAACCTAAGCTAACGTAACGTCTTCGAAACGGCTGGAAGAGCAGCTGCATGGATGAAATTTCGAAGGTCGCCATAACGAAACCCCCACCCCATATTTCCATACGTCACCACTCACCCCTACTGCATAACTGTACTGGCTTTCCATTCAACAATTTGTCCAGCTTACATTGATATCTCAGTTGCATTTTGTAATCACAAAGCAACGTCATGCAGTGGATGATTTAGGAACAGAGCGATTCCATGGCCTGGGGACGACATGGGCCTATTCTAGACGGCGGCAAAACTGTACAACTAAAAAACTTTAAAAAAACATAAAATCTATTTTAAAACTACGAGCAAGACCGAGACGACAATGGATAAATATATAGTTATAATGATATTAATTACAGTTAAAACTGTGGAGCATAAATACTAGGAGAGGCAAAAACCGATTTGGCCTATGGGGCGACAGATAGGCTAGCTAAATCCGCATCTGCTGTAACACACACTACACTGACCGACTGATTATTTTATCGTCTGTATTTGTTCGTCCTTCAAACGCACAGATACCTATTGTAATCGCTTCACAGACGCTTGAACTATTACTGTACTCCGAGTCAGTACAGGATGTAGGTATAGAGCTGGAACCGCCGCCAGGCCCGCAATCCACCGCCGCCGCCGCAGCTAACCCCTCAAGTCGAAACCAATCGCTAAGCTATCAACTGTTAGTGCATGACTTCGTTCACTTAATACATGTATTAATTATTGTTTTAATTGCGGTTTCCGAGTTTCGATTTGACAGACATCAGCAGCAGGACAGAAGCAACACTTGCTTATAAGGTGCAAGTTTACAATGCAACAGACTAACAGTCTAACAATTCAGATGTCAGATTACCAGTTCATTATTTACTACCTGCCCGAGAGGTGTCTGTAACGTTGCATGACGTCATTTGTTACTAGCATACGTTGGTTTCAACGTCTACTCCAGTCGACTAAGTCGTTAAGTCAGTCGCTAACTCATCAAGCCAGTCGGTAATTCCTTAGCGACTGACTTCCGGGGTCTGTATACGTATAGACCTACTGGAATCCAGGACATTCCAGGACAACAGCTGGTCCGCAACTCTGGAATCAGCTGCCCGTCTCTTTCCGCTCTGCAAGTTCTCTGAAGTTGTTCAGTGTGTGGGCTATGATCTGAGTCGATTATCGTTTATTTTAAGTCGGTATTGGTTGTAGATAATTTGTCTCGGTTTCTTTTCAAAGTCGGTTTGGCATCGGCCTCGCTTTGCTAAATATTATGATTTTGGTATAGGCTTTATGTGTCGTTTACCCTTTAAGTTTATTGGCCGGCTTTGCTGTTGCACACAAGTGCAACTGTAGGCCTACATTGAGCAGTGCTGTTTTATTTATAGGCCTATGTTATAGATTAAAATTATATATTACATTTTTATATTCGTTTTTAAAATAGAACAGACTACCAGCGAGTTACATGATAGAAAGGCAATTAATTATGAAACGGACAGTTTAAGAATTGGTTCAGCGTTTTAAAACACTTTTTTGCTAAACTGTGGTGATCAGGTTGTAAAATGTCTAGTTCTGTACTCAACGCCTAGCTCACAATAGCCTACTTGTAGCCTGCAAAGAAATGAAACAGCTTACTGAAGAGTCATCGTTATAAGCTAATAGGGCCTACTAGACGTGCAGTATTTATAAGCGCCTCTGAATATAGATCTGAAGAGGCGCTATATAAATTCCAATTGATTGATTGATTGATTGATGTCCATTATTTGCAAAAAACGTTCTTGCTTTATGCGTCATCCGGCAAATTTGACAATAATATAGAATTATTAATTGTTCAATGCGCTGCAGGCTGAGCGATAAGTTTCTAGTACAGAACACACTTTCCGTCACTTGGAAAACACTGCTCCATGGTCCCAAACAAGGTCTATAGGAACCTGGTCCACATGTCGAAATTACGATGGTTGGTGGCTCATCACTTTTCCGTCTTCTGGCCCAAGTGCAGTGCACGACCTATGTCAATTAGGTTACTTTGGTCCAACATAAAAATAGGTCATTACTCATTAGCCTACTGCTATTTTTTCCAGTGACGGACCCACGTGTATCGATCAATATCAAAATTTCTAACAATTTTATTGTTTTCAGCAGGGCTGTTTTAAGGTCGTAGGCCATATAGGCATTCTTGCATTCGTAGGCCTCAACTGCCAGCTCTGCAATAAAGCTAAACGCATAATTAGGCATTCACATAATGTAGGCTGTTGCACAGCTTAACTAAGTTAATCAGGGAACGGTTGGGAGCGGAACGAAACGGATCGGCGTTCCGGTTCCTTTTTTGTTAAGGACTGGATCACTGAAGCTAATCTCTTAAAGTTACACTGTTTCAGTACAATTTACAAAACTTATTAAATTAGAATTTGAAATATCCTTTTTTTCATTTTCACGTCAAATTCAATCGTTAACTTTATTTTTTTTCAATATTTAATTTCCAGCCATGCGTAGACCATTGAAAGGTTCGGAGGCCCTATGGGCACAGCATCTTGACTACAGTGTTTAATGGATAATACGGCTCTGGTTTTCAGTGAACGAAAATACTATCCTTGAGGGCTATGCTAACCTTTTGAGCTTGCATTCTGCGCATACCAACTCGTTGTTTTTGGTTTGCTGAAAACAGATTTCTGAGTCGGTTTGGGTGTTCTCAGTATCGCGATATCGGTTCGGTAGGCCTAGGCCTATCGGTTAAAACGATCCACCCGTATTCTTGGTTATATTCTAATTATTTTCGGATTGTTTATAATATCCCTATCCTGTCTTTCCATCTTCGGTTCCGATTGAATCTCAACTGTTATCACCGAATGGATTTCGAATAAGTCGGAGTGCAATTTCACTTAGGAGCGATCATCGAACGACTTCTTTTGCAGTAGGATGGTGCTACACAAATATCCAGATTAGATTAGATATGATGACCAGAGTCTAGATGACGCAACACATATGAGAGAAGCAAGTGTCCACACTATAAGATTTTACACTAAACGACTCTTGCAAACCTATGACCTTTCAAACTCATAATAGTCTACCTCGATCATTCGATTACAGCCGACCATTAACAAAACACCAGCCAACATTACTAGGCATACAAGGCCTACTGCAACTACTACAACAACAACAACAATAATAGGCCCTAATGATAGTTAATACTACTAGGCCTATTACAACGGCAACATAAAATGTTTCCATATGTAATAGGCTAGGCGTCGGAATTTTGCAGGATCAATATGCAGACTGATATGGATTAGATATGCTTTACCTTTGCTACGGTGAGCGGGTTCTTATCGCCGCCTAGCAGTCTGAATCCGTACGGTCCTCCGCCCGCCATTTGTATCCGAAGCAACTGACTTGCCATTTTGCTTCGACGCTGTTTTCTTTACTCAGACTTCTAAATTTTAATTACAGAGCACCAAATTCTCGGAATTTAACTAACTTTTCGAAATCTATTTAAGAATTTCTGTTGCGCTTCAGTCTAGTTTCACGGCTAAATTCACGAAGTCTTTGGCACTTTTGGAGCGAAAACAATCCTAAACATTTGGCGTTACGGAAAGTCCCCTTTGAAATGCTTTCCGTAGGAAATGCTGATATATTTTACGGTCGATTTTGTCGGCGTTTGCGTCGTATACAAGAAGCCCGAACGAAAGAGAGGCTGATCGTCTTCAGAACGAGGCTCGTAGGCCTATCTCAAAATGGCGGCCGACATTGGTCTTCTCAACTTTGATGTTTTTCTTCGCTGTTTCCTTTCGGGCAGATTTAAGGAGCAAGGAATCCCTCGTCGGAGCAGCTTCCATGCCAGTCTACATGGAACGAAGGAGTGTATGTACGTTCGACCGTTTCCAGGCTGTTCCTCGTATCCGCGTTGTTTTATCGGCTCCAGGCGCAGATGGAGGGAGAGTGGGGTGGTGCTAACCTTTAGATTCGTTGCGCCTAGTCTATGCAGCGCTCCTCCGGACCCTGAGCTGCCTGGAGTACACAGCCTATCTAAAGTTCTTCCTCCTCTACTGCTTCCCACACTGGAATGAACGTATACCTGTCCGCCAACGTGTCTGTTCCTGTATCTGTCTAAATGTCCGTGTGGATGTCTGTATCCGTCTTTCGCTGCGTCCAAAGCATCTATCAGTAGATTTATATGTCTGTCTCTGCCCGTCTCCCTGCTTCCGTCTGTGCTTCTCTGTGTCTCTGCGTTTGTTTCGTTGGAGATGCCAAACGGTATGCGTCTCTATCAGTGCTAATAGCTCTATCCGTCTGCATGATATATGCTTCCATGGTATACGTGTCAGCCTGGTTGTCTGCCTCTCTGAGTTTCTGTGGAAGTCGATAGTCAAAGTTGGCTGCAACAAAAACACTCAAGGCCTACTCTCTGCTCTCTGGCGGTGTCTCTGTAAGTCCTTCCCGTTGTATCTGTAGAATTGCCTCTCCGTTTGTTCGTCCTTCGATTAGTCTACCTGAAAGTCACTTTGTCTAACCTGAAAGTCACTTTGTATAACTGTCTATATGACTATGTCTGACTGCCTCTGTGTATGGCTGTCTGTCTGTTTTATTTGTCTGTTGCTGAAGCACTAAGAATCTCAAACGAGGCAGTTTATGTTTAAACATCGCCTACGCGCACACACGCGCGCACATACATGCGCACACACATATATGTATAAGTATATGTATATGCATATGTATATATAAATCTTTAAATACGATACGATATATGTATATGTATATGTAAATGTATATGTATATGTATATGTATATGTATATGTATATGCATATGTATATGTATATGTATATGTATATGTATATGTATATGTATATGATAGCTATAGATGTATATATATATACACATATATATATATATGAACATGTATATGTATGTATGTACGTATGTATGTACGTATGTATGTATACATATATATCTATAGCTTCTGTCGGGTTCAGCTGCATCTTGTCTCATCTCGTTCTCCTTTACTTCTTCGTCCTTCCATTCCTCTGCCTTTCCATTCCTTTCCCTCCTCTGGATCTCCTCCCTTCAACCCTTGGAATGAAGGAATGCAGTCTCAACCGCCAAATCATCAGCCTCACCGAGTCCAGTAACAGTCCTGCACTTAGTTAATGGGTAAGTAAAAGGTGAGTATGGAGAGCGTAGAAGGGTTTGCTGGGATAGAGTAAGGCATGTTTTGATGTATAGTATGGTAGGACTGGGTTAGGCATACGGTATGCGGTAGGCTGTAGCCGGAATGGGCAAATTATTCAGAGAAATGTAATTGAATTACAAGTTGCCTTGGGACATGAAATATAATTTCAAAATTACAACATATATGGTAAAATATAATTGAATTAAAAATTGAAATTACAAATTACGTGATGTTAAGTAATTTCAATTACTTAATTTCAATTACTTAATTTCAATTACTGCCCATCCCTGGGTATAGCAGGCAGGGAGTGTTTGAATCTAAGGGTAGGGTAAGGTTGGGGAGGGTGGGGTAGGTGAAGGTAAGTTGGGTAGCGTAAAATTGTGCAGGAGGTGATAGGCTGTGTAGGGTTGGTGCCCCTCTGTTTCCCAATTATAACAGATCGGCGCACCAGGAAAGGTAAATGCGTGGCAGGTATACGCTCTATACGTAGATTACAAACTCAGATATTGCCAACCTGTAATGTGTACTCATGATCCAGCACTGTTGCTGGATTCTGTGAAGCTCATGCTTTCTGGTGACAATCTTCAAACATTTATAGAGCGCCTCTAGTAGGGTGAATCGTTCAGAGGCGCTCCCAGTGCGCAAGGCCACAAGAGAAAAAATAGGTTTTGAGAAAAGCGAAAGAGGAGGAGGTGTTACCAGATAGAATTTGAGAGCGATTAGATGGAGGCAGCGCATTCCAAAGGGAGGGTCCAAATTGAGGTAAAGGACCGGGACTGAGCCATGGCTGGCTGTTCTAGTATGAGGAACTAGAAGGTCAAGTCTGTTTGAAGAGCGGAGTGGACGATGCGATGAGGCTGATAATGATGATGACGTAGCTGTTACTTACTAAGGCGCACAAAGCCTCACAGCTGTGGGAACATTTATAAGGCGCACAAAGCCTCACAGCTGTGGGAATCTGAGGCGCGGAAAGGCAAGAGAAACGACACCTATGATATCGGAAACATGTATTTTCAGCAAGCCAACGTCGCTTATTCGCCTCTCAAAGAGATACTCCTCTGAGGAGCGTGGTTCCAGAGCCAGAGGGATCTGACGATGACAACAGCAGGGCACCTTATGCCTTGTGTAATAAGAGGGACTCGTAGATATGAGGCTGGCAAAACAATACCGACAAAGGCAAACAATTCCGAGCGTTAATAACGTGGATAGTTGGCTGAGTTAACGCAACCATACAGTTCAACGTCGGCAAGACTTAGTGTGCATCGGGATGCCCGATAGTAGGCCTATAATGGGTAGCGTGCTGCACTGTCAACTTTAAGGTCGGGGTTAAAATCCCCGCCGGGTCAATTTTTTTCTAGACTTCTGCTTCATCTGCACCAACTAATCAACTGCGCTATAATGATTAGGTCTACACTGAGCGTACACTTTCGGGTGGGAAGATGAGACGGCGAGAGAACTGCCAACCGTCCTCATATGCTGAGGCTAAGAAAATGAAGTCGCTTGCACTTCATAGCCGTGACTGTTTTTGAGGGCTAGCTTAAGGGACTGCTCCTCTTCTAAGTGCATGTGCATTGCTCACATCCTATCTCGCCCGTTAATTTCACCTCTCCTCCGCTTGCACTCTCGTCTGCCACTTGCCATTCACAACTGAAAACAGAACTCTTCACGCTATCCTATCCTGATTCTACTCCTGCGCCACCACACGACCACCATCATCAACGATTACCACCGCATATCACCATGATGTCTCCTCGGCTTGACAGTGATGTAACAAGGACTTTTCGATTGGGTGGGGGCCTTTAAACCTTGACTAGTGCGGTACGTAGCACGAGTCTATAGTGTGGCCGGGGGCTTGATTTATTTGGGGGCTTCAGCACCCAAGCCCAACGCTAGTTACGTCCCTGCGGCTTGACCTCCCCGGATTCTGACCTGGCACCAGAACGGACAAAACAACTTGGCTATTGCGAACTTGATTTAATATAGGTCTAACGCCGGTGTAAGCTGGTCTCCCTGACGCGGCTTTTGTTTGGTGCTGAGAAATTTCGAAGAATTACATTGACATTACATTTAGACCTAGACTTCAAGTTGTGAGATGCGGAAGGATATCTTGCTGTTCGAGTTCTCTTGTCGAAAGCGTTTCAGCCAAACGATCCTATGACCCTATAGGACCACACTTCTAAAGACTTTCAACAGAGGTCTATAAACACGTAGCCTACGTACCAGTACTTTTCACCATTTTTAGGTGTTGACTGCACGAGGTGGTTGGGTATAAGCAGAGGCGAAAATCTATACATAACTTGGGGGCAGATTCTACGAGGGCCTGATTTTGGGGGGACAGAACGGCATAAGTCAAAACTTTGGGGTCCTCCTCTGTCCCCCCATGATTTACGCCACTTTATAAAAAGTGTGTATAAGTAAGCAAGTCAAAGCAGCCCAGTCTTAAAGCGTCAGCCTGTCCAGAAAATCAGGCTCACTGTTCCCATAGTCGGCCCGCACTGAGGCAACTAAGTACCAGCTTTTGGATTAATGAGGATTCATCAAGCGTGGCTCTTGGGGAGCTTGAGTATATAAGGCCTACTGAGTGCAGCTTCATTAATTAGGCCTCAAGCTCTAGAGTCCTCGATCAGCTGTTTAGGTTCGCCAAGTACGAGTTGAAATTCGAGCAGCAGTCAGGCGAGTTTTGAGCTAACGAAACTCTCATGTACATGTGACTTCGAGCTAAAACTTAGATTGCAAAGAGCTTGTTGGCCTCTTGAGATTTATGTTGCGCCAGTTGAAACCTCTTGGACTGGTCGGTATAGACCCGTGGGTACGATAACTCGGCTTTAACCTTGACTGCAAGAGCATGGTCATGACTAGAGTCATAAATGAACCCTGACCCCAAATTCTTTCTGGCAATAACCTTAACCTTAAATCGCTTGAGCACAGCTGGTTTCGACTGTAAAACTTGATGAAAGGACCCACTACATCAAGATACCAGATAAACTGCGGAGGTCGACTCTCACGCCAAATCCAATCTTACCCTACTCAATGCGGTTTCGACTACACTGGTAGACGAGGTGCACGAAGAAATTATATTGCCCGGATGTTTGCGTGTTATTTATTGCTTTTGGCTAAAAATAGATTGGTCGGCTGGCGGTCAGAGGGGCGGGGCCTCTCAGCGGAAACGACGACGTAGAGAAGTGAGGAGTGAGGAAGACCTCGTTGGAGTTGAAACGGTCTCTCTCTGACGTCTTGCGCTTCGTTGGGGGACCGAAAACAATTTTGTTTTTTCCTGTTTATGTTCAGATGTTTCATTGGCTCTTGCCTATAATATAGATTTTCGCCCTTTCATCCTTCTCCTCTTTGTCATTCTGACATTTCCTTCTCTCTGGCCTTGTTCACATTCTATGCATCATCCTTCCCATTTGCCTTTTTCTTCCTCATTCTCATCCCCTATTCTCGCTCTCTCATTCTCTCCATCCAATTGTCTTCTCCTCTCTTTCCATCCTTCCTGTAATTGCTTCTCTTTATCAGCCTTCTTCCTCCATCATTCGCACATTCCATCAAATTTCTCACAAACTGTTTCTAATTCACCCCAAAAACCAACATTTCACCCCAATCAACATACCTTCGCCCTACCCCATTAATTTTAACCACGTATGTTTGCTGATCCCTAACATTGGCCCAACACTGTACAAACCATTTCCAATGCACAGCGTTTACAAGATATTTTCCCGACGTGTCTATCATTCCGCGCGCTGACGTTGCGCATGGAACGCCAGACATTCGCTACTAAACAGGAGATGCTCAGATAGTGAATCAGAGGCATCTAATAAGTTTCTTCACCTTCAGCAGCCGCCGCGGTCTATACTTGTTCTCCCCGATCCTCAGTCAACGCGCCATTGGCTGCTCACTCGCCCAGGACGATGCATCGCAGTCAAGAGTCCTCTCCTCCGACGCAAATCACCGAAAATTACGTCATAGTCCTGAGGTCTCCTTCAGCGATCAAGCGTCTCGTTGCTACTTCGCCGTCGCTTCGAGAATGCGATTCGTCTTGCATGTGTGTTATAGAACGATGAACTCTGTGCAGATAGAGGCGGATGTATCAAGCATGTGCGAGTGCACAAGACCGATGATGTCTGATTACAGAGACAGACAGACAGACAGAAAGACAGGCAGGCAGGCAGATGGAAGGACAGACGGACGGAGGACAGTCAGGCAGGTGGGCAGACGGTTAGACAGACAGACAGACAGACAGACATACAGACAGATAGACAGACAGACGGACAGACAGACAGACGGACAGACAGACAGACGGACAGACAGACGGACGGACGGATGGACGGACGACCAGTCACTCATAGAGAGATACAGGCTGATATGCATGCATTCATAATTCATACATGCATGATGCAGAAAGATATAGAGACAGACAAGAACACAGACAAATGCACACGCACACACAGACACACATTCGATACACAGGAAAAACAGCGTTAAACAACCGAGACATGAGATTCGAGACAATTCTATCAAATATTTTATTTGAATTAAAAATTAACAAAAATATCTTAATTAAGACATAAAATCACGATAGAATTAAGCAGGCTTGGATTCTGAAACTCAGCAAAGTCCGCTCTAACTGCATGGTTACCTCTCCCAGGGCACATTAAGTAGAATAGCATGGAAGAGATAGAGAAGTTTGGAATAAAATCAAATAGAAAGGAAGGGAACAAAGTGGAATAGATTTGAGATATTAGAGTAGAATGGACGAATTGAGAAGATAGAATAGAATTAGATACATGTACATGCAATATCGGGTAAGATAGAATAGAATTAGATAGAATTGGATTAGATAGAATAAAATATGTAACTGGTACAGAATACATAATAGAATCGAACATAGGTAGACCTCTATTGAATAAAATGTGGAACAGATTTCTAACTGTGACCCGTGATGGAATGGAGTAAAACAAAACGGAATAGCAAAGGAACGTAACGAACAAGGAAAGAGTAGACCGCGACGAAATTCAATTTAGAAGAGAACTTCTTCTTCCGTCTTCGGCTGGCTTCGTCCCACGCGAGGGATCTTTGCCTGAATGTGCCTTTGGTCTCTCGTTCCAGTTCCGAAAATCATCTCCTTGATCTGATCTTCGTTCAGAGAGGAATCGAAGGATGAGGAAGGGGAGGAATGTGACGGACGAAGGTAGTCAGAGGAAGATGCAGATTGGGAAGCTGGGAGAGAGTACGTCGACAGAGGGGAAGAGGATTGGGAAAGATGAAAGGATGATCCAGGAGGTAAAGAAGAGGATGAGGACCGTTTGGGTAGGAAAGAGGATGAAGATGAGGATAAGGACGAATACGAGGAGGGAAAGTTGGAAAAGGAGAGTTCGCCATCATCGTCCGTTGACCTTCCAACGCGTGGAATCTTGAACAGCTGTCTCCTGCTCTCCTCTTGGACTTGACTCAGCATCTCCTGTCTTCGCTGGAGACGTCGGTGCGAGGATGTGAACCTCAAAGGATCCTTCCCCAGCATCGTCCGACAACCCAGCTTCGCTTCGTCAGGCAGGTTCCTGTAGAGTCCCACTGACTGGTCGGCTACGGATCAATCAAAACGAACAATAATTTAATATCATCGCATATTCGTTTATTAGAAGAAAAATCAAGTTGAAACAGCCGCAACTTAAACTTAGGCGATCGATGAGAATCTTACCGATCAGTTTGTCCGTTGTTCAATCCGCTTGACGAAGGGTCAGTCTAACGACTGATTCAAAACTCTGTCAATCAGTGTAAGTCTTCATTCCTTCTTTCCTTTCTTCCTTTCTTCATTCATTCATTCATTCATTCTTCCGTCCGTTCTTACTTCTTTTTTCTTTCTTTATTCCTTCCTTCCATACTTCTACTTTTAATTCCTTCTTGTCTTCCTTCTTCCTTATTTCCTTTCTTCCTTGTTTCATTCATTCCATCCGTCCCTTCTTACTACCTTCTTTTCTTCTTTGGTGCTTCCTTCCTTCCATGTTGCTTTCACTTTCTAATAATTCCATGGATTCACTGTCCGTTGATATTCACTGTCCGTTGATATTGATGGCACGCCTCCACTTGTTTGACCATCCGAAAGTTGTCCATCTTTCATACGTCAGTTCCACCGTCTCTGTCCTTCCACTTAATCGTCTCTCTTCAAAACATTTTGCTGCGCGCAGCCATGGCAGACCAAGACACAAACACAAAGCAGCGAAACAATTCATCTGTCTAATAGCCTGTGAATTTTGCAATCGGAAAAAGAAGCCAACAAGGCAACAAATCGTTCAAGGATTGGCGAATACAGAAAATGTAAAATCAAAGGAAGAGGACCGAGTCTATTAAGCATGCATGGTTTCCCTTAATTTCCGCAACAATATTCACGACTTTTTTTTATCATCCAAAAGCTTTATAATCGCATGTTTTTATCAAATTTTTTGTCGTCATGATTTTTCACGACCTTTTTCTTCGTAGGCCTAATTGGAAATCTTTATGAACGTTAATTCTCTCGCGTTTTTAGAACTTCACGGAAATTTTCATAACTAGTTAGTTCCCAAGATTTCTTAGTTCTTCAGAATTTTGTCATGTCCTTTCTACTTTACTTTTGGAAGCCGGTCTCGGACCTCCTTCGGACAATCCTTATGGACAAACCAATTGACTCTGGCTTTACAGTGGCGCTTTAGAAGTTTGGAGATTACGATTACGATTACAAGTTTAGTATAGGGCCTAACTCTTTCTCTAAATAAGCAGTTTAGGACACAATGGTGGCCCCAAAATAGATTTGGGACATGAACGGGTTGGACCCATGGACCCATGCTTGCATTCAAGCATTTAAAATAATTATGTCAGAAACAGACAATGCATAAGTAAAAGACAAGACAAAACTAGACTAAAAGAGACTATAAAGACTAAATTAGTGTGGATCATAGAGCCAAACGGAGTGACCGACGCGTATATTGGCCAACGGAAGAGATCTGAGTGACGAGATGAAGAGAAGTAGGAGGACGTGTAGAAGGAGGAAGAGAAGGAGGTGGTGAAGAAGAAGGAGGAGGAGGAATGAGACTATTACATTGGATTACGTTGTGCATACATTACGCGGCCAATTTTACACCGAAGATTGTGAGGCGCTTACCGAAACAACTGCTGTGCAGAATCATTGTAGAAAGCAATAACGGCCACATACTCCACGCTGCTGCTAATCAATCAATAATAATCGATTAATCATAGAACAGCAAAGGATTTAATTATCGATATCTTCGACTGCCTGTCTTTTGGCTTTGAGGTTCCACACCAGACTCACCGACCACTTCCACAGAACTCCGAAGATGTTACGCAAACGCTGTATCCGATCCTTCAACTGTTGAGACCTTTATATAGCGCCCACTCGGACGCCCCCGCTTTCTCGGCCATTTAGATGGACATGAACAGTGTCATGTCCCTATTTAGAATGCATAGCTATCAATCTTCGCTCAGAACAGAGCAGCTGGACAGTTGAAATCAATGTCTCCCTATACCAGACAACTTCGTTGAAAACTGAGCAAGGTCGAGATCGTACGGTATCAACATTTACAACACCATAATAATTTATATATTCGTTTATTGTGTTAACAACAGACATCACGCTGTAGGTGTACATAGAAAAAACTAGATAGTATAGACTATAGAATGAGGTAATAGCTTAGTCAGAGTTCAGGAATAACCTGCGAGATATAAAATTTCGTGAGTCTTTGTCAGGAAGGTTAAAGTTATGTGGTCTGACTCTAAGAAAATAGGGCGTAAACCTAATCCATATGTATACACAGTACACCAATTAAACAATTCTCCTTGCTGTTTTTATTTTTTACTCGAACAGAAATCAACCAACAGAGCTGAATAATACTCCTGAAAATAAAAGGTCTCAGCACGGCTATAACTGTCCAAGATTCACAGGAGCAACAGAGTCGTGTAGTCTATTGCTACTAAACGCATTGCTGTTGATACTCTCTTCAATTGACGGTATTGCACAGTGCTCTAAAGTCTAAACAATAGAGTAAAGACAAATTCTGCCCCTCGGCAGACTCTAAAGGTCTCCTGTTCAGAATGTGGCCGGGCCATTCGCAGTCGTGGGCCCCGCGAGGCTATAGGCTAGTTACGCTACTCATGAGTGTTGATTATTGTCAGAACATTTCTATATAGTTCTTCGTTAAATTTATAATATTATAGCGATGCTTATTTTTTTATTGTCGTCCGACAATTAAACCACCTCATGTTCTGGCCACATTATAAAGTCTGAGTTCGACGAGACACTATTTGTAAGAGAAGTCATACGCTCAAGTGAACTACGAAGCCAACTGGCGATGAAATGTCACCGTGTACTGTATGACATTTTCGTCCTTTATTCCAGCTTTATATCCGGCTTCAAGGGATTTATATAGCGCCGATTTGACACCTATTCAGATTTTCCGAATCATATTCAACAACATGGACATACAAATATTTTACACGCATCTACATAACATAAACATTATAGACTTATATATATGTATATATTTTTATGTATGTAATTATTACATATATATTTTATATATGTAATTGTGTTTGTGTTTGTGTGTGTGTGTGTGTGTGTGTGTGTGGGCGGGCGGGCGGGCGTGTATACTGTATATATGTTACACGTGCAGTTAGTTTGCTTGTCTCACGTCAGACGTCGCTTCAGGTCAGACCGACGTCACTCTACATGTTCAACCTAAGGTCTGTATGCACTATGCAATAGTATGCATGTACGGTATATACTGGTGTATGTGCATATACATATATATATATACATATATATATATATGGGTGTATGTATGTATGTATGTATGTATGTTTGTATGTATGTATGTATGTATGTATGTATCGCTTTGCCAACAAATCTCTTCCCCCAATCTTCAGTCGCTACTTCTCTAAGATCTCTGATACACATTCTCATTATACAAGATCTCTCGATAACTTTGATGGAACCTATGCCCGCACTAACACTCGTTATTTTACCTTAAGATGTGCTGGTCCTCCTGTCTGGAATAACCTACCGAAGTCACTGCGCACTCTTCCGAATCGTGCCCTGTTTAAAAAAGAGGTCAGAGCCTACCTCCTTGACAATAGTCAATGCGTTTTCTAAATATGGTTATTCATTGTTATACCACAATTAGTTAAGTGACCTAGTTAAGTGTTGTTAGTTAAGCCAGTTATTCTCATTTTTTTTCTGACAATGCTATTTGAGTAGACTATACTCAACTGTCATCCCTCTGCTAACATGGTAAACGGGTATCCCTAACTTAGCGGGACTTCAGTCCCTTCTGGGAACCCGATTGTTTCCCTTAAATGTTAATAAGATAATCATGTGATCTGTCTGTTTTAATTTCCATACTTATGATCGTTGATAATGATTATTCTGGATCACTACTTGTAAACTATTCTATGGAAACAATAGAAGGATTGATTGATTGATTGATGTATGTATATACATGTATGTATGTATGTATGTATGTATATATGTATGCATATATGTATGTATATATGTATGTATGTATGTATGTATGTATTTACATATGGATGTGAACATTGATATAGCGCCTTTGGAGATACACACAGACGCCAACAAATGAGCAAATGCGCTATATAAATGTCACGTCGTGTTCCGTCGGTGGATGCCATCGGGCGTCATATAAATGCTTTCTTCAGCGTCCGGCGTGTGGCAACATCTGGACGAAGAGGGTCGTATGGGTGACGACGCTGATGGCAACGAAGACCCAGAGGAAGATTCGATCGGCCAGGAGTGCCACGAGCCTCCACTCGGCCTTCGCCCTGGCGTGGTCCCTTCGGTCCTGGCTCGCATCGCTGCCCTCCGTCTCGCTCCGTCGGATCTGCTTCAACATCAGGTCCTCGCTGTAGTCGATCCTCCGTCCGCGCTGCAGACTTCGGGAGCGATGATGGGGCGGCGGTGGCAGCACCTCGGCGCTCCCCCCGAGACCGCTGCACGGACTGGCACCCGACGATCCCCCACCGAGGGTGCCGCTGGCCGCTGCCGTTCGGCGCCTACCTGCCACGTTCAGCTTGCCGTTCGAGATGGAGGAAATGTCGAAGATCTTCCGCCGGTTCCTCTCCTGGTCCGGGGTCCGGTGTTCCGTCATGTGCTGGATGTGGTAGGACGGGTAGAAACGGGAAGCCAGTGAAAGCGCCCAGGCGGGACAGCGCTCCGACGAGTTCTTCTTGGCGTAGATGTTGGTCACGATGACAGCCATGACCAACGCTATGCTGACCATCACCATTGTTGAGGCGAAGAACATCCCTATTCACATACAAATACATATATACACATATACACATACATACATACAGTCATACATACATGGGTCTACATACATACATATACACATATATACATATTACATACGTACGTACGTACATATATACATACGAACATACGTACATACATACGTGCATGCAGCATTATACATACATAAATTATATAGATACATAAATCAACCATTTATTTCTGCAACCATCAGAAGAGAAAAAACACGTGAAAAACAATGAAGCAACGGATTGACATGTAGCCTACTGGCTACACGGATGCCCAGAAGGGATCATGGATCCGGCTAAACAGGGACACCTAAACATGTAAAAAAACTGACAGGTAAAGAGAGACAGCCAGTCGAATGAGTCGATGCATAGATTGGAGTATGCCTTGGGCTCAAAAGCAAACAAACTAAAAAGAAACATAAGACTGGTCCATCAAAATCACATTAACAAAAGATTATACAATCTTAACTGAAATAACAATACGGACAAAATCGTCTAATTTAAGTAAATTAATTCACTAAGTAAGAGGGAGCGCAGCTTTTTTAAATCAAGAGAATAGGTGAAGAACGAATAGCTAGAGGTATATTATTCCACACCAAGGTACCAGTAGATTTAAGAGAGAATAATCGAGTATTAGTGTGAGCATAGTCAAGACGATAGGAATTCAAACCTCTCGTGTTGTAAGAATGGATGCTGGAAGTATGACAAAAGAAACCTTTGTACACCCGTGGTAACAAAGTCATGATCATAGCGATACATAAATTCCCATACATACATACATACATGCATACATACATGCATACATACATACATACATACATACATACATACATACATACATACATACATACATACATGCATACATACATGCATACATACATACATACATACATACATACATACATACATACATACATACATATATACATACATACATACATACATACATACATACATACATACATACATACATACATACATACATACATACATACATACATACATACATACATACATACATACATACATACATACATACATACATACATACATACATACATACATACATACATACATACATACATACATACATACATGCATGCATGCATGCATGCATACATACATACATACATACATACATACATACATACATACATACATACATACATGCATGCATGCATGCATACATGCATACATACATACATACATACATACATACATACATGCATGCATGCATGCATGCATGCATACATGGATGCATACATACATACATACATACATACATACATACATACATACATACATACATACATACATACATACATACATACATACATACATACATGCATGCATACATGCATGCATACATACATACATACATACATACATACATACATACATACATACATACATACATACATACATACATACATACATACATACATACATACATACATACATACATACATACATACATACATACATACATACATACATACATACATACATATATACGCTTACGCAAACAAACACAGAAACATAAATACTAAATTCCAGTATGATGCAGTCTGATGTTATTCTAATGAATGTTATAGCGCCGTTATAATTATTATTGCACAATGCATCAGTCAATGGTAGTTTCCACTGAAACCGTCGCCAGTAATCGTAATTCAATCGGTCAGAGCATAAAGGAACTGGATAGTCCACAACATCGCAGTGCCATGCATTGTTCCTGGTTAGTTATTTAGCTCCTTCACAAAGTCTCTGAGAGTGCCGAGACCACTGATCAGCGATAGGACAATAGACTGAAATGCACTGTAATGTAATGTGGCCAAATGCCCGTCATAAAATGAAGCCTAATGCATGAGACATAAATAATAACGGGGTGTTATGCGATATTTAATGTAACCGGAAATTTATCCAGTGCCTATCAATCGCATTGAACAGAGATCGGAGTTTCGTTCAATTGCGTCGTATGACGATTACGCTCACGTGATCCAAGTCAACCGTAGAATTAACCTTTACACAGTGATGGGCAAAAGTTAACTAAAAAGTTGAAAACTTTCAGTTAAACTAAACATTTTTACTTAAGGATAAAGTTTAAATGGTGAAAAATAGTTTAGTTAAAACCATAGTTTAACTAATATTTTTTAGTTAAGCGCATTAACTAAAAAAATCAGCAACTATGCAACTATCTTCCGCAATGATTGTCATGAGTAACTGGTTTTATTACTAAAGTCAAGTGAACTGCATTGCATTGCACGATGCATCATCGTTTGCATTAGCAACTTTCATCAGGATTTTCTTGTAGAACCGTATAGGACTATTAGTCTAGTACACATTACATAGTTTGAAAGTGAAATTGTCATTGACACTCTGCATTTAAACAGTTCACTTAACCTCTGTCATTGTGAAAATGTGAAAAAAGTTTGTTTAAAAGTTGGAAAAGTTTAACTAAATATTTGTAGTTTAGTTAACTTATTTACAAAATCAGTTGCCAACTTTTAGTTAAACTTATTTTTATTTTAGTTGAAAAATAGTTAAAGTTAACTAAGAAAATTAGTTAGTGCCCATCACCGGGTAATTTAATCTGCTGCGGAAATTGGAGCCAGTGTAGTACATTCTGCATGTAGGCCTACTTTGAGACTTGGCCAAATTTTGGGATATGACCAATAAGACATGCCGCACTGCGTAATACCCGGTCCAAGCACCCAATCCGGTCCGCTGGGAACCCATCATAGAGGGCGCTACAGTAGTCGAGGCGGGAGACCACAAGGCAAGGACGAGGGTGGAAGCAGTAGTATGGGTCAAAGAGCAAGATACCACCATAAGCTGGCGCTATTGTTAATAGCAATCTGGACAAAGTAAATTTTTGTGTAGCGTAAAAGTGGGCTTCTGGTCCAGGTGACATCAAGGTCCCGGGCAGAGGAGGAAACAGTCATTCGAGGGAACCCTAGAATTAAAGCTACTAGGTTGATTTTTGCAAGCTGCTGGCTTGTACAGAACTGAATATATTATTGGGTCTTGTCCGGGTTGAACCGTAGGCTGTTGGAAGACATCTAGGCTCCCAAGGACTCCGTAGCCCGGCTAATTTCTCGGAGCGCAGTAGCAGCTGCCGACGCAGGGCAATGAACATATGCCTGAAGGTCATCTACATAGGATTGGCTTAAGACAGCATAGACGCCAAAAGGGGCCAAGGACTACAGTGTATATAGTGTAAAGCAAGAGATCCAGGACTTAATCTTGAGGCAACCCAAATGGAGCGGAAGCCCAGGACGACCTTGCAGTCCCACAGGTTACAGCGCAAGAAAGGTCATGGAGATAGGAAGTAAGCCAAGTTAGGAAATTGCCTGAAAGGCTAACCGAGGTATAGCGCCGAGTCAAGAAGATATCATGGTCTACTGTATCGAAAGCGGTGCTTACATCACACAGTGCCAAGAGGGTAACCTGTGACTTGTCAATGGCCCCATAAATATCTGAAAGAAGGCGGACAAGTAAGTTCTCCGTAGAGTGACCTTTCCGAAAACCTCATTGGAATGTTGGAAGGAGGTTATTCCTATCGAGGTGAAGGGTGAGCTGGGCAACTATACAACCTTTCCAATAATTTTGGATAACACAGAAACATTATATCTATATCTATAGGCATAAAGTTAATTGGGTTTGTCAGATCTGAACCCTCACGCGTAGGCACTGGAACGAGGATAGACTTTTCTGCAATACAGCAGGCTGCCCTCACGGATGGAACTATTGCAGAGCACTGTTATGAAGGGGAGTAGAGCATCTACGAACTTCTGTAGGAGGAAAGTAGGGAGATCCAAGTCGCATGTCTTTGATGCAGAGGCTAACTATAGATCCAAGGAGAATAGAATAGACAAGAGCATACAGAAACAGAACAAACCAGGGTATAGAGAAGAGAAGAACAAGACCAAACCAGTGGTTAAATTGCTTAGACTATCAGAGATCTCCAAATCTTTACAGATCTAAAACTTAAGCACATCTGGGGAAACTATTACCGATATATTCGCAATTTGCTATTCGGATAACTATAAAATGTCTCTAACACTGTGCATCTTGTAGATCGTTGTAACAGAAACACATTTAGGTGACGGGTCTACTCATTTAGGTGGCGGATCTCATAGTTCAGGTGGCGGATCTAAAATCTGAGGTGCCGGATATCAGATCTGGCAGGATCCGCGGCATTCCAGCCGAATTTAAGCACTGCACACAGCAGAATAAAATGCACAGAACAGACAAGACCAAAGAAAGGAAGGACAAGATAATATAGAACACATGGGCGTAGCCAGAAAAAAATTTCGAGGGGTTAAGGTTTCTGGAGGGGTTTCCATCGGAAATGGTCGCAAGTGTTAGTTTTATTGTATTTCGCATGTAAAAGCATATAAAAAATTTCTGAAACTTATTTGGGGGAGGTTTGAACCCGTAAAACCTCCCTAAATACGCCCATGATAGAAAAGCACAGACCTGGAGATAAGATAATGAAGCAGAACATGACAGAGTAGAAAAGAACGAAACAGAAGAGGCGATCGTTCGACGTCCAACCGACTAAATGTCAATCTGTCTTACCGAGGATAGGAATGGAGTCTGGGGTGGGTGGCATCGTTTCTCCGACCCTCAGCAGAAAGACGACGAGGGCCAGGAGAATGGTGATCTCGAGGTTGACCTTCTCTCCGGACTCGACGGGAAGGAAGAACCCGAGGAACGAGATGAGGAAGATGAGGAAACAGGGAGCGATGAGATTGACGATGTAGAAGAGACTTCCGCGGCGCATGTGGATCGTAAAGGTCACGTCCGGATAGAGTTCAACGCAACAGGCGTACTTCTTCGTATGTCGCTCTGCTGTTATTCCGCCAACTTTCTCAACGGCCCACTCCTGTCAATCACACACACAACGACCAATCATCATTGTCGTTCGTCAATCGTTGTCATCGTCGTCGTCATCATCACCGTCATCGTCATCATTATCGTCATCATCATCATCGTCATCATCATCATCATCATCATCGGCGTCGTCGTCGTCGTCGTCATCATCATCATCATCATCACCATCATCATCACCATCACGTACCATCACCATCACCATCACCATCACCATCACCATCATCATCATCACCATCACCATCATCACCATCATCATCATCATCATCATCATCATCATCACCATCACCATCACCATCATCACCACCACCACCACCACCACCACCACCACCACCACCACCACCACCATCATCATCATCATCATCATCATCATCATCATCATCATCATCATCATCAATCACCACCACCACCACTCAAATTTAGCACGTTTGGATACGTAAGAATTTCTGGTCGGGACACCCGGACATTTAAGTATTTTTCACCCCGACCCCAGTTCAAATTTGACAGTTCAAGCCCTGATATAACCTTATTATTAGGCCTATATTCGTTTATTCGTTTATTGGTCCAAAATCAGATAGACACACCGCTATCAGTAACATTGCTTATTTAGAGAGTCTGAGAGCTATCACCAAACCAGTCCAGGCAATGTCGCTGGATAGAGCATCAGAAAAAAAACAAAATGGTGCGACAGAGGGTAAAGCGAGGTTTAACCGTATCTAAAATGTGTGACTTCTGACAAATAACTGTATTTAGTTAGACAGTAACTTAGATTGCATTGCCAACCTGGTTGGTGGACGTGTAGTAGACGCTGTTTTCGAAGGTGCTGTTGAAGACGACGTCCAGTTGGTCTTCGCTGTGAGTCCATGAGATGAAGACGATGTCGCACTTCTGACTATCGAAGGGAAAGTACTTGACGTTCAGGGTGCAGTAGGTCTTGATGAGTGCAGGGTACAACCACAGCACCGTTCCATCGGGACTCACGATCGTGTTCGTCACCACGTAGTCGTTGAATTTGTCACCGGCACTGAGGAACGCAGCAGTTGACATTCAAAACAGGGCAATAAGAGAGCGATGACGATTGACTGAGAAAAAGAGATAGAGGACAGATATCGAGAAATAGAGAATACAGATACAGAATAGATAAGGAGAAATAGAGAATAGAGATAGAGAACAGATAAGGAGAAATAGAGAATACAGACACAGAATACAGATAAGGAGAAATAGAGAATACAGATACAGAATAGATAAGGAGAAATAGAGAATACAGATACAGAATAGATAAGGAGAAATAGAGAATACAGATACAGAATAGATAAGGAGAAATAGAGAATGGAGATAGAGAAAAGATAAGGAGAAATAGAGAATAAATATACAGAATAGATAAGGCAAAATAGAGAATAGAGATAGAGAACAGATAAGGAGAAATAGAGAATACAGATACAGAATAGATAAGGAGAAATAGAGAATACAGATAGAGAACAGATAAGGAAAGATAGGGCACAGAAATGGACAACAGATGAGGAAAAATAGAGATAGAGAACTGATATAGAGAAGTAGAAAATAAGGATAGAGAACAGATAAGGAGAAATAGATAACAGAGATAGAGAATATATAAACTATAAAGCATAGAGATAGAGAATGATGCTCACACGTGTTTCATGCGCACGTGCCTATGTCCAATGTAATCTTATCCTCTGACTTCTATAACTCCGTTACATTAATAACCGAGGCTTCAATCGATGGCACCTCAAGCTAAATCACAATCAGAGATCGTGATCCTTTTGAGCAGCGAGGTTGAATTCCGATAGGTCATCAGAGAAACCAGAAGCCAGGCTAAGGTTGCAAGTTGAAGAGATGAGTCGCAAGTTGTAAAAGATGTCTGTTTAATAAGCAGTCATGTGCAGCGCTCGTGAATAAGCTGTTGCCCTGCGCTTGGCTTTCAAGTGGCGCTTTAGAAGTTTGGAGTTTACGATTACGATTACGATGTGCATATGGCGTATCAGCAGATTCATTTTCTTAGCCTCGGCATATGAAAGCTAATGGCTATTCTAAACTCGTGATCTGGTCAGTTCCCAGTACACACTTCGTGTAGGCTACTATTGTCGTGATCTCTAGAGGATGCTATAAAATAAAAGTCTTGACTGTTCATTTTGTCTTGATATAAAGCACGACTTCTGGCTTCAAAAGCCAGCTTACTAACTAGTGCAGACTGCAGTGCCAGTAAGTGCGACAATATTGTTAAGGCAGGTCTGAATTAACCGTCATAAGATGAACATCTGTGCAAGAAAGCCATTGCAGTAACTGAATGCCTTTTATTATGGGATGCTGAGCTTGACGTAGTATTGTCAGCTTCTGAATCCTGGTTGCTACGAGACGACACTTACAAGTTCTGTATGATGAGATCCGGAGTCCAAATCCTATCGGCTGGTATTCGAATTGTCTCAACTCCAAACTCAGATGCATTCCATCTCAGGTATTCATCCTTCCACTTCTATACAAATAGTAAACAAATAAACAAACAAGTAAACAAATAAATAAACAAATAAATAAATAAACAAACTATTAAAGAAATAAGAAATCTAAATATACAACTAAACGACTATTTCATATATTACAGTTTATAACACGTCGCGCATTAGACTTACATGTGTTTGTAAACTTTGTTGACTTTAAAATTTAAATAATGAAAATAAGAAAAAAAAGAAGAAAAAGGTGATGATGTTGAAGAATGTGAAGAATGCGAATCAAGCAAAGTAGAAGAAGACAGAAAAAGAAGAAGAAGACGATGATAATGATGAAGATGATGAAGAAGAAAAAGAAGACGATGTAACTATGAAATTTGCAATTTTCTTCCTATGTAATCTTCTTCTGTTCCAAACGTCTCTTCCCCATTTGTGTCTTTTCTTTGTCTGCCGAACGTACCTGTCGAATGGCCAGGAGACAGGTAAATGTCTGCTCCTTCTCATTCTGCAACAAAATCATCATCATCATCATCATCATCATCATCATCATCATCATCATCATCATCATCATCATCATCATCATAATCATCATCATCATCATCATCATCATCATCATCATCATCATCATCATCATCATCATCATCATCATCATCATCATCATCATCATCATCATCATCATCATCATCATCATCATCATCATCATCATCATCATCATCATCATCATCATCATCATCATCATCATCATCATCCATCATCATCATCAACAAACAACAACAACAATCAACAACAGCATCATCAACATCATCGTCGTCGACACCGTCGTCGTTCTCGTTACCGACATGCACATATCACATGCATCAGATTCGCGCAATATGTCGCTCGCTTACTGTTCAAGCTGTTACAACAGCTGCACTCTGATGCATGTTCCAAGGTTGACTACGGTAATGCCATTATTTTAAGCTGGGTTATTTCTTCTCGCACTAATTAGCTGCTCTAAATGCTGCGACTCGTCTAATCGGTTGCGTACCAAAGCTTCGGCATGAATCCAGTTTTATATGGGAGGAACTGCTCGGGTTATATCTATGCAAAAGCGCAATTATTTTCAGCTCTTGATGCTCATGCGTTATTGTCTAACAGGCTGCGTTCCATCTTCTTGTCTTAAGGTACTTCGTATCTCTCTCCCATGAACGTAGTTTTCCACGCTCTGCTACTCAAGACGACTTCGTTTTTGTTCCACCTGTCCGGACTTCCACGCTCCAACACAGAAGTGTTGCTGTGGTAGGCCCATCCTTCTGGGATAAATTGCTTAACTTGCTTAACTTGCGACGTGAACTCCTCAGTCTCTATTGGACTTATAATTTATCTGTTCGACTGTGGTTTCATCAGAGATGGGCACGACTAGTTAAATTGCTAATCGATTAACCTAGAATTAGAATTAGCTAACGAAATTTGCTAATCGCTTAGAATTAAAATTAGCAGCAGCTAATCAAATAATCTTAGCTATAAATCAAATTTGACGCATTTTAGCACTATTGTGAGGCATAATGGAGATTGTTTGGAACAAAAAATAATGAAGGATGCAACATCTGAATCAGTGCACGTGGGAGACTGAGAACAACATGCCCATTGGATTGATAAAACGACGATGTGGTCATTACTAACATTTAGGCTACATTTACTCAGGACAATGGAAAATATAAACGATTGGAGACGGACCGAAGACGGCCAGTCCTTCACAAGAGTTACTATGTCTTGCAACTGGCCATGGACCGATCAATCTTAGGCCGAAAGACAAGACAACAAATAATATAGGTCGGTCGCACATTCTCAAAACCGCCTTTGCAGTATTCGAGTAGTGCCAGAACAAAGCCTAAAGATCCCACATAATGACGCATTAACCCGATTTGGCTTTATTACGCGTATGTTATTTAATTGATTTTGTTGCTGATCTCTCTTCTTACTGTAACCTTATTCTCACAGATTCATCGATATCTGTTTTATTGTATTTTATGATTTTTCTTTATTTTTGTTAATTTTTTATTTTGTGATTTAATACTCTATGCGATGTTCCCGAAGTGTGTTTGCAGGCGGTTCAATAAAGAACGTACTTACTTACTTACTTAGGGTGACTTTGGTCGTCTTTGTTAAGACAATCATATCGTCAGAAAAATGAACTACACACGCGTATTATCTCCAAATTCTGATAATGACGTTACAAAACTGTGACGTCCTTACAATAATGACAATCAAAAATTAATACCATCGTTAACCTAAACCGTTAAACGGTGTCGCCGTAGCAACGCTAGAGTCAAATGTTCAGTGTAGGCTGGATGAAAGAATCCTGCAAAGTTGCACCTTCATCGAAAAACCGACGTTTTCAAAAGATTCTCTAAAAGGAGGTAGGTCTAGAATCGTCAACGTTCTCCATCAGACTCCATGTACAACAGTTAGTGGTCACAGAAACAATTCAGATAATCGAAAAACGACCAAATACACACGCGTATTATCTCTCCATCAGGGGGCATTGCAAAGTTTGACCATATCTCCTATTTTATCCGTGACTCCCTTCACTGGCTCCCCATCCGCCAGCGCATCAATTCAAGGTCTGTTCCCTAATGCGTAGCTGTCTTGCTGGGTCTGCACCTCACTATCTTAGGGCCTTTTGTATTCTTCTCTGCACAGTCGTTCCTCCCTTCGGTCCTCGGCCCGTGGTTACTTGGTTGTCCCGCGGGTTACTTGGTTCTACGAAGTCTAGGAATTGTTGGTCCCAATAGCGAACCAGTTAATCAGTCCCTCAGGACTGACCTTTTTCTATTTCTTTTGACCAGTTCCGCAAGCGCCTGAAAACCTCCCTTTACCAGTGAAGAGACTGGCTCGGGTCGGGAGGGTCGCTATATAAATGCTTGATTACGATTACGATTACGATTACGAAATATATCGAGGAACGGGTAGGGTCTATCCGTGTACATTTTAGCCACAGATTCGTCGATTAATTTACATCTCGTTGCACAATGCGAACTCTTACAATATCTTGAAACTTAATTGGCGTAAACATAATTATTTGGTAAGTTGGAGAGGCAGTGGCAATTATTTTTAATCTAGTCTTATACTATCTTTCGCATTCAAGTCTTAGCTTACCTAATCATTAGATTAGGTTTTTTGATAATTCACGTGATCTTGCAATTACCACAGATTGAAAGACAGAAGAAGAGGAAGGCTCAGTGGGAGTGTATACAACATGGAAACACACTCGAGATATACAGGCTCCGTAGGAGTCCAGCAGGGAAACACACATTAACACACAGGGGATTTACAGGCTCCGTGGGAGTCCAGTTTGGAAACACACATTAACACACTGGGGATATACACTTATACAGGCTCCGAGGGAGTCCAGCAGGGAAACACACATTAACACATTGGGGATATACAGGCTCCGTGGGAGTCCAGCAAAACACACATTAACACACTGGGGATATACAGGCTCCGTGGGAGTCAAACATGGAAACACACATTAACACACTGGCAGGCTCCGTGGGAGTCAAACATGGAAACACACATTAACACACTGGGGATATACAGGCTCCGTGGGAGTCAAACATGGAAACACACATTAACACACTGGGGATATACAGGCTCCGTGGGAGTCAAACATGGAAACACACATTAACACACTGGGGATATACAGGCTCCGTGGGAGTCAAACATGGAAACACACATTAACACACTGGGGATATACAGGCTCCGTGGGAGTCAAACATGGAAACACACATTAACACACTGGGGATATACAGGCTCCGTGGGAGTCAAACATGGAAACACACATTAACACACTGGGGATATACAGGCTCCGTGGGAGTCAAACATGGAAACACACATTAACACACTGGGGATATACAGGCTCCGTGGGAGTCAAACATGGAAACACACATTAACACACTGGGGATATACAGGCTCCGAGGGAGTCCACAGGGAAACACACATTAACACACTGGGGATATACAGGCTCCGTGGGAGTCAAACATGGAAACACACATTAACACACTGGGGATATACAGGCTCCGTGGGAGTCAAACATGGAAACACACATTAACACACTGGGGATATACAGGCTCCGTGGGAGTCAAACATGGAAACACACATTAACACACTGGGGATATACAGGCTCCGTGGGAGTCAAACATGGAAACACACATTAACACACTGGGGATATACAGGCTCCGTGGGAGTCAAACATGGAAACACACATTAACACACTGGGGATATACAGGCTCCGTGGGAGTCAAACATGGAAACACACATTAACACACTGGGGATATACAGGCTCCGTGGGAGTCAAACATGGAAACACACATTAACACACTGGGGATATACAGGCTCCGAGGGAGTCCAGCAGGGAAACACACATTAACACACTGGGGATATACAGGCTCCGTGGGAGTCCAGCAGGGAAACACACATTAACACACTGGGGATATACAGGCTCCGTGTGAGTCCAGCATGGAAACACACATTAACAAACTGCGGATATTCAGGCTTAGACTGTAGGATGATTCGAAGCAGATTGACACTGTCGACCTGCTCAATACCGGGTAGAGGCAGCCAGTGGTCTAAAGGACTCTTGATACCAGGCCGCCTGAAAATTAAGACCCTCTTTTTAGCCGGGGTTGGTTCTGGAGAGCTTCTTAGTTAGTAGTAGGCTAACAGTAAAGGAGCGCTATATAAATATCCGTAATGAATGAATGAATGAACCATACATGTCATGATGTCACAGCAAGAAGCTCGGTCGAGCACAAACGCAGACCCAAGGCCACGGATTCCCATCGGTTTCTGAGATGGCTATCATATCGAGTCAAGAACATGCTAAAGTGAAATGGCAATCATACCGTGTCGAGTATATGGTAGAGCGAGATGGCAATCATACCGTGTCGAGTATATGGTAGAGTGAGATGGCAATCATACCGTGTCGAGTATATGGTAGAGCGAGATGGCAATCATACCGTGTCGAGTATATGGTAGAGCAAGATTGGAATCATACCGTGTCGAGTATATGGTAGAGCGAGATGGCAATGTTCACTTCGACTGGGCTTCTGTCATGGTGTACTGGTCTCGTCGTGCTGTCATAGTGGCGCAACAGTTGCTGCTTGATTCGATGTTCTCCAGATCGATCTCTGCGCGACTGCTGGAACCTTGAACCCTGGCCTTAAGCGAACAAAGCAAAGCGAGACTTTCAACGTTGATCTATATATGGCACAAGTTTAGGAAAGAACATGAACTTCAACATCCAAACCATCTTCAGCTGTCGACGGGAATCCGCTGGTTGGTTCCACGTGTGTGCGCGGGCCCGCCGCTGGTGACTCTTTCAGCTTATTGTGCATTGTTTTGCTAACTGATGTAATAAATTCGGTCACAATGACATTTAGCATCATAATTATAGGCTAACGCAGAGAGTGCCTCTGCGTAGATATCTTTAAGGGCGCTAAATAAATGTTCAATTACATTACATTACATTTACAGGGGCAAAAGAGAGCCCTGAAACTTCCCATTTAAACCAACCAGGTCGCCTTCTCTCCTGTATCATTTACATGTAGGTCTTAAGTAGACCTACTTAAGACTCCAAACCGAACTTTTGAGGCTATTCAATTTTAGATCCGTCATTGCACCATCTTAATCGTGACCACCATCACCAACACTTTCCATCGTAGCATCTTGCTCTCTCCTCGGCCTGGACCACGGATTCTGGCCGAAACCGACCAAACAACATAGATTTCGCGGGCTTGATTTAACATAGCGACTGCAGGAACCTTGAACTTTTGAACCTTTATCCGGCTTTGTGTGTTTCCGAGAAATTTCTGAGATTGCATTTACATAATATTTTCTCAGAGATGCTGTAACAAAGTAAGTCTAATGCGCGTACAAGCTACCAACATTTTTTAGTAGGCCTAATCGTAATCGTAAGCGTAATTACAACAAACTTCTGAAGCACCAGCTAATTCACAAACGCTGCGTCAGGTCAGAGGGATTTTCCTAAAGGTAGTCAATAGGAGGTCCCAATCTGGTTTCCATAGGGGTCTAGATCAAGAGAGCAGCTGCTTAGGTTGGTGTCGTTTAGGTCCAGAAGAATTGGAAGGAGTTTCTGGGCTATATAAAATTATACATGATGTAGGTCACAGGCGTCGAAGAGCGTCTTTGCTTGAAAAAATATGTGCACCATTTGTTTCTCTCGGTCATATCAGGGCCTAAAATGTCTGCTGTAACCAGACGTTACTTTTGAAAGCAGATGCAGTAGTAGCAGCAGCAGCAGTAGTAGTAGTAGTAGTAGTAGAATTAGTAGTAGTAGCAGCAATAGCAACAGCAGTAATAGTATCATAATCATCATCTTCCTGCTTGATAAATAAACGAATATATCATCATCATCATAATCATGATCATCGTCATGATCGTCGTCATGGTCGTCGTCGTCATCATCATCCTTATCATAATCATCACCACCACCATCAATATTTGCATTATTAAGCAGTTCTGCCAGCTGTTCAAGGTTTCAGCAATACAGAGTTTTGAGAGTTCATAGTTTCCATGTATGCTGTCCCTGGGCTTCCTCTTATGCCTCTAATTTGACTAATTATGAGCAAATTGGCAAAGGTGATTACCAACTTCAATAGCGCCGGTGTATAATGCACAAAACATCAACCGATGACAATAAAGGTCATCACTAATCATGATCTACACACGCACACACATGCACACACATACTCACACACACACAAACACAAACACACACACACACACACGACACACACACACATACACACACACACTAACACACACACACACACGAACACACACACACACCTACACACACGACTACATACCTACGCACACACACACACACACACCTACAGACACACACACACACACACACACAAACACACACAACTACAACCACACCTACACACACACACACACACACACACACACACACACACACATACACACCTAAACACACACACACACAGACACGAACACACACACACATACACATACACACACAACTACACACACACACACACACACACACGAACACACACACATACACACACACATACTACATACCTACAAACACACTTACACACATGCATACCTACACACACACACACACACCTACACACACACACACTCTACAAAAACACACACGCACACACACTCACACACGCATACTCACACTGGAGAGATCTGCGTAAGCGAGCCTAGTCCATCGGTTATGCTTTGGCACGCGACGTTGTTAATTCGCTGGTAGCGACGCGACACTTCAATATCGGCTTTTGAGGAGAGGTTGTCGCCCGATGCAAGATAATTGTTAGTCGAATGTCCTCCTTTGCCCCACTCTGCCCTCCCTCGCAGTTCTCCTCGTGGCGGGGGAAGCGGGGGCAGCCGCCGGGGTCGCCCAATTCCATATCTTCTTTCTTTCAATTAGGAACGATCGAAGAAGAATCGCAGAGACGCCATCTATCCTTTGATGTCACTTCGCCCTGCATGGAGCGACGGAGGGAGGCAGAGAGGGAGGGAAGAGGGAAGGACGGGAAAGCGGGTGGAAAAGGAAGGAGGAAATGGAGAAGGGCGAAGGAAGGCAATTTAGAAGACGCCAGCTTTATCGGGTTTATCCATCGTTCGATACAATTTGTTACCAAAGGAAACGATTTTCACAACGACGCCATAGTCGGTCTTCAGAATATAATATTCACTCTCACATCTAGACAAGCACAGGAGGCATTGCGTATATATATATATATACACATATATATATACACGTATAACATATATATTACAATCTATAGGCCCTATATCTATCGTTTTATATGAATTATATCTATCTGCAGCACCGTCGCATGTTTGCAGTGGGAGGTCAGAGAGCCAGCCCCAAGAAGTTACACCATGCCACAAAATTTGGGTTCAATCACCCACAAATGTCGTCATCAGTAAACAACTTACTCTGTAATGTTTCGAGTTCATTAGGTTTTTCATTTATTAAAATACATTAGAATCACTGGTGGCCCGTCTGGGTCCATTCCAACCTCTTAAGGGAAGCCGTCGAGCCCAGAAGTTTCAGGAACAGGTCGCCTTTCGAGATCAAATCTACAACCTTTCTAACTGATACCCACTCGTGGCTGAATCGCTTATGGTTGGCTACTGTTTACCGGCACTATATATCAAAACAAAGATGATTAACGTCGCCCTCCTCCTTTCTTCAGGCTTGAGACTGGCACTAGCAGAGTACGGGCAGCGGTGGATTCCACTGATGTGATGACTCAATGCGTCTAATGAACGACAACAGAACCCGCTGGGAATAAACCCTGATCGCATCGGTAACTATGTGGTGGATGAAGAAAAGGATCTAGGAGAGAACATTATGAAGGGCTGCGGGCCATCTGAATAAGAATGATGGTCAACTGAAGAGGAATCTAGAAGATGGTTCATCGGGGTATGAATATAATGAAGAAAATTGGCCTAAGAATCTTGTGGAAGAGCATACGAGTGTTGCAATTAGGGGTTGCGAACCATGACCTGCAGCTTCTACAGAAAAGGAGCGCGAAGACAAAATGGCACGACCGGAACCAGAGTAAAGCAGCAGCAAATAACAGCCGGAGTGTATTGTATTGTGAGCATGAGACACTTATATAGCTGCTTGCAGGTAGGCCTACTTTATGAAATTGCTCTATTATATTGTAGGCCCCTATCTGTAAATTTCTATAGCACAACTCACAGTGCTACACCAATCAGAGGCACTCCCAGTGCGAAAGACGCCGAGAGAATAAGGCTGTCTTTAAGCAGCGAAAGGATGCAGAAGGCTTCCAGCTTGAAGCACTGAGCGAGTCGTGGGAGGAAGCTGGTTCCATAGAGTGGGGCCAATAGAAGCAAAAGCACGAGATTTGGTCATGACAGTAGGGCCTACTCGCCCGCGGGACAGAGTTCAAGTCGGTCAAGTGAGCGCAGGGGTCGAAGTGAGGTGCCTGAGGTCGGCAGGAGAATGGGATCACAGAGGTATGAATGTGAATGTGACTCAATGATTCTGATACATCGCAATACCAGGACTTTTGTTGTTTTTCAATCTTGCTACCGCATTCCTGGCCTCCTCTATCGGGGGGGCGATAGTGCATTGGATAACACACTGGCATAGAGAGCGAGAGGTACCGAGATCGAGGTCCGTTGGCGGACATGCTTTGTAGGCTGCAATTAGCGCCGTGTATTGCAGGCTGTCTGTTCTGTTAGTAGTTAAGATTTATGTCTTCTGTCATTTGTGTTCTTGTGAATTGTTTCAATTGCATAACTGTACATTGTAACCGGTTGCGGTTTGTTTAACCGGATTGTTTCAATAAAGAATATTATTATTATGTCTGTGTTGTTCTCCATCGTCGGAGGAGAGATATCTTAGTGTTATTAACGCGGAAGCAAACGTTGCAACATTCGACATCCAAATGGCCGACGACTCGTCTGCGATAGCTAGCAGCTTATGCAGCTCAAGTGACCGCTTTGAATTAAGGAGATTCTATTTCTATATGATAGTCGCGGCATCAGAATATAGGGTTAAAAACTTAAAATCGATTGCACTTGCAGGTATTGCGATCCAAAGAAGACAGGCAGCAGTAATGTAATACAATGTAGGCGTAATGTAACGAGTCCTGTCACCCGAAAACACTGTCACTGGTGTCGAGCTGTCTGTCACTAGGCCTATAGGACTTAAAACAAAAGGCGCCAAACCAGGAAATAACCATCAAAGTATAGGCCTAGCTCGTAACCGCGGCGTCAAACGGTGTACGGTCGTGGAACTCATTGCACAGACGATCGGGGTAGAAATTTTAAAATCGGTCTGCCCTGGTGGATTAACCCAGTGGTCAATTCGGTTAGCACGATTGGTCTGTAACCAACGATTGCGGTTCCGAGTTTCCTCAGTCGATTTCTTGAAATGACCTTGTAATGCAGTAGAACATTTATATAGCGACGCGAAGATCAGCAGTGCTCTCAACCGGCATCAGCGCATGGGTTAGCGAACAGGAAAGTCTTAAGGCGTTTCCCGAACTAGCGAGAGGGTTAGTAATTCCAGACGTAGGGACTGGGGAAGACCATAGAAAAGTATTTCACGTAAACCTGTTTCTAATTGTACCGGTGTAACCTGGGTTTAACGGAAGTCCATTGCCAGAAGTCCTTGGGATTCGGCCAATTCCAGTTCAAGGGCAGAAGAACCGGAAATGAGCGCTATATACTGATAAAGGAGCTTCACTTTCTTACGTTACCTATAGATTGACAGTCCAGCACTATAAGCACTAGAACCTCTTATGCCCGTCTCTTTGGTCCTTTGGGGCCAGTTTGGACTAGTGCATATTTTAACTGCATAACTACTGGGACATATGTCCCAGTAGTTTTAGGATTTGCCCCAGTAGTTTTGGTGATTTGCCCCATGTAATACTGTACTTTCAATATAGTTTCCAATAACATTGAAAGTAGTGTAGCAGACTTTGTCCCAGTAGTCCAAATCATTTAAAATATGCACTGGTTTGGACTGATCCTAGCCATGTTCAACACATATGCTCCTGCCAGTAAAAACTGCATACAGTCTACTCGGAGTAGGGCCTACTCCCTGCGTCCACGAAGCCAACGACAGAATTCTACCCATCGCAGACAATTTGACACGCAAAACATTTATTATTAGGATGATTTACTCTTGATTTGCTATTTCAGAATGTAAACCAAGGCGCGGTCAGCAGTTGGATTTATTTGCTTCCTTACTCAGTCACTCACTCACCCACCCATAAACCCACCCACCCACTCACTCACTCACTCACTCACTCGCTCGCTCACTCACTCACCCACTCACCCACCCACCCACTCACTCACTCACTCACTCACTCACTCACTCACTCACTCACTCACTCACTCACTCACTCACTCACTCACTCATTCACTCACTCACTCACTCACTCACTCACTCACCCAATCGGACTCAACTGTGGGGGGCGTGGATCTGGTTCATACCTGAGACAAAGTGGAAGAGGGTGACGATGAAACCGGCAGAAGCCAAGAACCGTTGCGGATACATATTCCAGACGATGCTTCTTCTTCCGATGGTCGTGATGGTCGTTCAGCCGCTGAATCCGATGGATGTCCAATGCGTCCACTGACGATGGATGCGGAAGAAACGGCTGCTGATGCTGATGCTGCTGCTGGAGACTGCGCCGGGTTGTCATGGATGGAGAGACCGAGCGACTCATGCTGCATCATGCATCACTGAACTTTACCCAAACGATGCTACCACCCCACGCACAGCATACACGCATTATATAGTCTATTATAACCTATACATATATCCTATATATATATATATATATATATATAACGAATTTGCAATGTTGATAAATAAATAAATATATTGCTTATGACCAAGTTAACCTAGGAACTTCGCGTATGTATAGCCCTAGACCCTTCAGCAGGAATCAGTTAATTTCATGTGCAGCTTATGTAAGCTGTATACCGGTATTAATAATCCGAATAACGATGATAAATAACCTAATATATAGGCCTATGTCACAAGCAGTCTTAGGCCTATAAAACAATATAGGCCTATATATATATATATATATATATATATATATATATATATATATATATATACCAAGTTATATTCGTTTGCCCTATATTTTTTCAAATGTATGTATACATTATATTATTATATTAGGCTATAGGTATATATATATATATATATATATATAAAAGCCCTATATATATATATATATATGTAATATTGGTTGGATGTCGGGAGATATGGTTCGTGTCGCTTATAGGCCTACAATAGGTTACTAATATTATTAGGCCTCAGTTTCTTCTTTTAATACTGTTCAACTCGCACGTTCCACTTTTGTTTGACAGCTTGATTAATAAAACAGGTTAACGCAGTCTCAGCAGTAATTAGTCTTGAAGTTCTTTAAAAGAACGTTCTTGATAGATGTAGCCTAACTGACGACTTACTACACCAATAAAGTATATTTGGACTAACTCTATTTCTAACCAATTCTCATCTTCGTCAGACTTTTCCAAACCAAAACTTAAGAGACAAAGATAAGCACCTTAATTGACTCTCCATATACATATATAATTATACCTCTCTTAACAGGGAGTGTCGACATTCCAGACTATTCGACGATATTCGGCTACTCTCGGACGTTTTCGGTAACGATTGACACGTCTCCGTCGCCGTCTGTCTCCCTTGTGACTACACGGAGACGCGTCAGCCATCTCTCTCTCTCTCTCTCTCTCTCTCTCTCTCTCTCTCTCTCTCTCTCTATCTCTATATATATATATATATATATACATATATATATATATTCTAGCCTATTGCCTTTTCGTTTCTTCTCTTAGAGCAATGCGCCTATGTTGTCTACATGGCATTTCCTTAAGTGCACTCTTGAAAGCAGTAAGAACTACGGTATAATTATATAAAATATACATACAGGAATATAATATCAGGGACTATCACTGTACTGCATTATAAAAAATGAATATATCTGTAGACTTATTTCCATCCTATACTGGTTTGGTTCTTAACCTGCCTTGAAACCAATCCACTGTAAATTTTGAGTGACAGGAAATTCATCAACTAAGAATGTGATGCATCAATATAAAAGATAATAAGAGAAAACACACTAACACAGACATGTGTATGCTTGTATATACATCTGCAAATAGGGCTACTGTTGAAGACATCCAGAGTCAAGTGATAGGGCATGGACTTGTATGATTTGTAGCGTAGCATTAACTCGATCGAGGCAAGAGTTTAAGTTTGTTGTATCGAGTGTAATTCACAAACAGTTCAATGACAATAGTACTTCAGAGTTCAACTTAAAATTCTCTGTGCACACATACATGTATCTATCAATGACATTTGAAACTCATAATATCAAACGAATCTTTTCAAGTTCTCTGAAAAATTGGGACTTCCTTTTATAGGCTCTTTGCCACAAGATTACATCCAATTGGTCTTATTAACCGGTCCCCAATTCATCGCTATTGCACATGCGATGGTTTCAAAACTCTCCATTATTTCGCAAGTGTGGGTTTAAAAAAACTTGTTGACTCATCACAACATAAGCTTGAATTAAACTTCAATAACAGCCTTTGAGTTCCACGGGTTAGTCTTTTCTATTCAGTGCACATTACAAAGGAATCTTAACCAGCAGTAGCAATGATTCCTTGTGATTTTAAGAAATTTATGGTTACTGTAAATGATGTAGATCTGGATTAACCATTAGATTATTACACAGAAATAACTTCAAACTAATTTATGAAAAACTTTATTACAACTAAACCAACACAATGAAGCTGCTTATAATTAGTTCAACACAGATCACTTTAAAAACTCCTGCAATATTAGCAAAGCATTTTGATATTTTGCACTAGCAATCACAATAATAAAAGTAATGATAACCAACAAAAGCAACATAGAATATGGTGTGATTAAATGAGACCAAAACACAATAAAAAAATTCTATTGCATAAGGGTCTATGTGCTCACAAACTAGGCTTCAAAGCCCATGTTCTTTATCCCAACAGAAAACCTTGTCCTGTACAACAAAGTTGTCAATATGACGAAATATATTGGAATTCATATCCAGAACAGAAACATTACTTGTGGAATCATTAACTGTTCCTTTGCATTTCAATCATAGTATAAATATTAACAGTAATAAGAACAGTATAACAACAATAATAGTAACACCAGTGCCTTCCAAGGCACCTCTGCTGTATCTTGATTAATTCACTCCGAGAATTTATATAGTGCCTCTTCAAGAGACCTACTCAGAGGCGCTCCCATCCCATCCAAAACTAAAATGTGATTTGAGGGACTTAATGACAAGTTCTAGCTGTCCCAGAATTATGCTGAATTCCCCCAAATAAATTTTTAATTCCTCACAGATCATATACATGTACCTTGTGGAAAATAATAATAATAATAACAGTAATTGTCTTGGCATCTGACAATAAAACAGAACAAATGCTAACAATCATATACTGTAGGAGAGTAGAAATACAAGGCAATCACTTTGCACACTATTTATGTTACAGTCTTCAATATTTCTAAAGTACATCGGTCATCTGAATAATTATCAGCAACTGCTCTAAGGTGGCTTTGATCCTGTTGGCACGTAAAACTTACAAATATAACCATGGAACAAGTTCAGTTTTGCAATTTCCTCGCTTCCGTCTCGTAATCGAACAGTAACTTTGTTAGGAAACACTCAGATCACCAACTTATCCTGAGTTATTACATCAACACCGGTCATAACGGGACAGCAACAACTGGCAAAACTACAACACTTTCTATAAACATCATCTAACATCATTTGAACACCTCGTCATCAATAGGCTCAACAGATTGCCAATTCAACTCTAAACAGGTCAACACTGAACCCATTTAGGTCTTCTATTTATCACTCAATCAACATAGGCCAGTGTCCGACACAACTATATTACCTGTTTGCACTACCGACTGCCTACAAACATAAGCGAACATCCTACACACACTTCTGATCTTAAATGTTCTACGGATTTTCAAAAGCACCCTTTGCAAATTCGGAATGTCTGTGTAGAAGCCTGCTCTGCATAACAAAAACCTTAGCACACAGAAGAAACAAGAATATTTGCAGTCACTGAGACCGATAGTTTCGTTTGGCTAGAATCTGTAAAAATAAGTCTTCTGGAACTTTTGGCAACAGAAAAATCTTCTCCTTAGGCTGGTGTCATATCGAACATTACTTCATTCCTGAACCAAGATGAAGAAGTTGTTGTTTCAGGTATACATTTAAATAATTAAATCAAATAATATCATTACTTTTATCACCACAAGTTTCTTGGCTATAAATAATAGTGAAAAATAATTATTTCTGTTGGTTTTATCCATTTTTACTGGGGTTATAAATATTCCTTTCAGAACTCCAATGTTACTCCAATTATATGACCCTATAGTAGTGTTATCTTAATTTTAAAAGAGAAAATCCATATCACTTTTGCAAACTGCTTAATGTCTCAAGAATTCTGACAGTGCATTATTATTCTTTTTAATGTTACTTCGAATCGTTTACCAATTAGAATTGTTTTATTTCAAGGAACAAGTAATTGATCAGGATGGGGAAATCTTATGGTAAATAATACCAATTTACAATTTATCATTGTTATTTATTTATTTCTATTCCTAGCATGATTTGTAAGTAATCATTTTATAATTATAATAAATAATAATTTAAATTATACTATTATAGTAAATTCAATTTTAATAAAATAAATTAATAAAATAAAATAATAACAATTATTATATCATCATCATCATCATCATTACTTGTTGACTACTACACATACTACTGACACCAGCCATGGAAAAACAAAACTGTTCTCTAGTGTTAGGCAGCTAGAATGACTTATCCAGTCCAGATCCCAGTCCGGAGGGACGTCGGGGTGGCCGGTGCCCCACGCCATTGGAATAGGGACTATGGTCGGTTGTCCACATCCGAGGAGAAGAAGATGATGGCGGACTCTGACTCGGATAGGCCGGTGTAAATGGTGACTGACCCCTGCTGGATGAGGGAGACGACAAGAAGGCAGATGACGCCATTGATGCACCCGCTCCAGGGTAGTGATATTGCTGACCATAGACCAGGTGGTAAGCTGTCAACAAGTCAATCAATCAATAAATCATAGTCAAACAATCAATCAATCAATCAGTCAATCAATGAAAACAATACCCAAGTGATCAATCAACTATAAACTGTCAATCAATATGCATTTGTTTGATCCAGCAAATGAATCATCATGGCAGATTATGAATCAGAAATCAATCAACTAGCGAATCCAATTTACAATAAAACAAAAATGTCATGAAGTCAACTTTTCTGTTATGCTCTAGACTCATTTTGTTTCGGTAGGTGGCGCTAAAATGTGTTGAAGGTCGTAATAATAAACTGGACTCCATTTCATTTCAGTAGGTGGTGCTGCTATTGAACTAATAACATGGTCGCCCATGGATGTTGGCTTATTTCATTTCAGTAGGTGGCACTGTTATAGCACTATATGCATTAAATGAAAGTTGGGGTGCGCGATACTCTTGCCGTGCTGTCCAACATGAGGCCCGCGGGATGATTTTTCAAATTCTTTTCAACCGTCTTAGGACGGGCAAACATCTAGTTGTTAATGTGCCACCAACAAACCAAATCTGTGTTCATCAAACAATATGATGCCAAAAAATACAGAAAATAATGGAATTTTATCTAAGAACTTGTAAAGTCTGTGGATTGAGAAATAAAAATCTTCAGAACCTCATAAAATCCTATAAAAGCAACTGAAGACGTACCAATGATGATACAGCTGATGGTGGCTATAAGGCAGATGATGAGGAAGAAGAAGTTGGAATACTTGTGCAGCAAAGCACTCAACAGATGTCCCCAGCTCATCTCTACAAACCCAACAGAAATCATAATATAATTTCCAAGTACGTAAACAGCTGTTCTTTGTCACCCCCCATGGTAACACTGGGAGCACCTCTCAGTAGTTACCTTGTAGCAGAGGTGCTATATAAATGTTCCCAATGAATGCATGAATGAATGAATCTGACCTGTGACACAACCAGCAGTGCCTTTAAAGTTTCTATTTCTAAAATCCTTTATATAAATAGCGGGACAAACACATACATAAAAAAGAGGTTGAGCACCAGTTAGGTTCATCTCATAGCAAAAACAGAGTCTAATGCTGTGGATGTGACACTGGCGAGCACTATTATGCCAAAAACAACATCAAGCCAGGTTAGTTGCTCGATAGTTAATCATCGATGAAATACCAATCCATCCGGGCCAACTAAGTCACCATCTTTTTGTGTTCGGTCAACGAGTACCACTAAAAGCAAAGAAGGTTTAATAAGTTGTTCTAATGTTTGCTCTGTTAAGTGTTTTTCCAGATCAGTCCAAGTTAAGTCTCCACAGAAATCATCCAATGTAAACTCTCATCACCATACTGACCGGTCTGGTCACCCTTGAGTATTGCAACGGTGACAAGTTGCGATTGACCGGTCATCAGACAAGTGACTGTCAAGTTCGTCCCTGTTGGTGCCGCATTCCACATGTGTGACGTCAACTGGAGGTCGACTGGGAAGAACATCACGGTACCATCTGCCGGTGTACTTTGACTGTATGGAAAACGCACCCGTACCAACGACTCGTCATTTGAAATTACCTGCATGTAAAAATAGATTACAGCCCTTAAAGCGTTCAAGAAAACTACACAAAATACACATTGAAATATGGTAAAGTGATGGAAACAAAGATCAGGAAAGAAAAAATTTTAAATGTAGGAAGGAATAATGAGACAAACCACGCATCTGTATTCATGTATAGTGTCTTTTCAGAATCACTCAAAAAACTGTCTGTTACTGATGTTTGTCTGCAGTTGAATGAAACTAGCATAGCTTGAGAAAATGTTTCCTGGCAATTACAAGAAGATGTGAAAGACAGAGCAAACGCCACCCTTCTGTAGTTGATAGTCCGTGTAGGATCCACGTTGTTTGATATACGTATACTGCAAGATGGGGGCTCTGGAATGGAGTACGGAAAATGACAAAGCCAGAGTAGACAAAGTGAGAGTGGAAAAGAAGGAATTCAAGAAACTGTGGAAATGAATCACAAAAAAACACAATAAAAGAAACTGACAATGACAATGAAAATTGAAAGGACAATTGATGGTAGGGAAAGAAGGACAAGAAAGATGATCAACAGAACTAAACCTTCACCCTTGTCGGCACACAGACGAAACTTAGAACAAGCTCAACCTGTGACTTGAACGCCACAGCCTTTCTTTGCCTCATTTTCATAAGCAATTGAAAACCATTCTATTCGATCAAGGTTTTGCGTTGTCAGGTCCAGAGCGCCTCTTATTTGTTTTTCTTCAAGTGGCGCAAAATAAATTTGTGGTTACAATTACAGTTAGTAAATTAATCACAATTACTAACTGTAATTGTGATTACAGTTACTAACTGTAATTGTGATTACAGTTAGGCACTACAGACAGTAAATGCTGATTTGTTTCTGAAAACATTTGACCTTAACAGAACATAAATGGTTTTGCCATTACTAATACCTGAAGTTCTTTGAGCACAGCCTCTGTGGAAACGACTCGCAAATTGATTGTGGCCTGATTAACTTTAAGTATGAGATCACGATTCATGATGAAGAATGCCGGATGGAATGGAACGTCAAGCGACTTGGACGTCAGTTCCGCCTGACCGTCCTGTGCCAGCACCTTCGCAGACAACGTCATATTCGTCTTAAAAGAAGCAATCGGCTGAGCCAAGCTTTGTGCCACTGCCACTGTCACATGACAGTAATAGAGTCCTGTCACATTGTTCAAACACATTAATCACATTAATTACAAAGCATTTCAAGAATCATTAAACTATAGGAATTGTAACATTCACCCTAAATAACATCAAGCTGTATATTACTGGTAGCCATATAACAACATCACTACATTATACGTTAAGATAACATAAAAATATTCTTTAATTAACAAATTGCCATCCGCATTTTGGTGTACAGACATGGTAATAAACATACATCATCAATAGAGCTTATCAAGACAGTCAAATATTCTAAAATCACACACGCTATCCAAATCTGAAATCCCATATATCATCCTAATGATGAAAGATTATGTCACAAATCAATTAGGCCTATATGTAGAAGAATGTTACAAGATTTGACAAAAGTAATCAAGCGTTACTGCTTCTTATTATGCACGTTTTACTGCTATATAACAATTCTACTGAGATTTATAGTAAAGTCGATTATATTTAGTTTTTCCTAAATTTTTCAACTGCGACATATTGCACATCATCAAATACATTAAACTGAACAAGAGCATACCAGTGGCTGTGTCAAAGGTTGGTGTAACGTGTGCAACTTCATTGATACCAAACAGTGTGGTCGACTCTGAAAATGCTATGCTACAGCTGAGGAAAGAGACGTCAACTGATCCAGGACTGTGAGCTCGAATCACCTCACTGCAGTTAGTACCTGTGCCACAAAAACACAACTGCTGATTGCACAATTTCACGATGACAAACACCTAGCTCGTTAAGAAAATTTGACGGATTTACCTGCACACAACGCACAGTACAGGGTTGCCTGCTTGGTATGGCGATGCCAGCTAGGCCTCGCTCCTACTTGACCTTTGTCGGCCTGTGTCAGGCACTTGGGGTAGTCACTCCCTACACTAAGCGGGGAAGGGTGCTCTCAGTCCCGTTTGCCCGTACCTCTATCATGGAAAGCCGCGCTTTTCTGTGGTTGGCCCGGCGGTATGGAATGGCCTCCCTCTTGAGCTGCACCTGTTCCCTAGGTCACTCTCTAACACATTCTACTAGTGCTTGAAAACCGTTCTTTTTGACTGTGCTGGAGTCGGGAGCACCTCCGAGTAGTCCCCTATATAAATACTTGAATGAATGTATTTTGTGTAAACTACTGACTTCTATAGAGCCATTGATGTAATGTCCAAGCTATCAGTCGATGGTCACTCAAGAGTGAAATCGCAATCAAGACTCATCGTCCATTGGAAAGAAGTAGAGCAGTCCCTTAAGCTAGCCCTAAGGAAGATCTGGGTATGAAGTGCTAGCGACTTCATTTTCTTAGCCTCAGCAGATGAGCACGGGTGGCCAGTCCTCTCCCTCGCCGTCTCATCTTCACACTGACAGTGTACAGTCAATGTACTCATTATAGCTAGAACCATATTTCTGCCCCGGCGGGAATTTCAACACCGCACCTCTCAATTGACAGTCCAGCAATCTAACCAATACACCATCAAGCACCCCTTCCTCAATCCATTGGAAAAGTGAGGTCAAAATACTAAAGATCCAATAAATTTCAAGGACTTCTGGTTTGTGCTTCGGTTAGTCATCACCCACCTGTGTTACGTTGACAGTTACGTATTTTAGTGATCAGAAGAACTTGGTTTTGTGTTGTCAAGTTGGGAGTTTCGGTTGAAGTTAATTCATATTAAATTGTAATTACACACCATTTGTATATAAATCATTTCTACAGTTATGAGAAGTACTGAATCATCTGAATAAAAATATAGTATTTAAAGTTAAACTGAATGAATCTTTTCACCACATCAGTTCTGTATAATACCAATGTCAGCATTTTCGTCAAGGCAATGACTTAGCAAGAGAAAACTGCAGTAAGAAAATAAGAAAAAGTGTAACAGGTGCAAATATCAACATCAAGCAGAGTAACTAACCCTGAAGTCCAGCTGTGAGTTTCAGTTCGAGATTTTCGATGATGACCTGAACAGCAGAACGACTCAAGTTCACTTTCTCCGTTACAACGTTGGTCAGGAACGGAAGAGAACCAGTCTCCTTCAGAGAAATACTTGTCAGTGGCACAACTTTCAGCTGGCAAAGGAACAACCAAATGACCATACAAAATACAGATATTGACCTGATTATGGCTAGGCTTTGGTGTGCATTTGGTTGATGCCGTGTGCATTCGACATCGGCACAACAGAAGTTACTAGGTAACTAAAAGTAAAGAAATTTCATGTCTTCACACTTCTAATCAAACTGTAATTTAAGCAACACACTTGTTTATACACCTCTACAGAAATTCCTCAGAAACATGGTTCCTAGGTTATTGGATCATTTGGCTGAGGCACATACATGACCACAGCAATCGAACATTCAAGACACCATTTTAAGTTATCTAAAGTACTTGACATTAACATCCCAAATTACGCAGCACCACACACACATTATTTTTGAACATTTTCCACAGGAAGCTACATAAATGTCTAGCTGTACTACATTACACATCTCCTGTCATGACTTCACCAGTTTGTAGTACAATTACAGAAACAATTAAAATCAACAGATGCAAAGAACTAGCTTAGCTCACTTACACTGGTCTGAGTGGCAACGTAGGACACGTTGTACGTGATGTACGAAGAGCCAATCCTGTTTGCAAATGCAACACCTGATGTTCGGTCAACGGAAATGACCTCTCCATTGCTCACCCATTCCCCCAAGTGTCCTGTCCAATGAAAATCACAGAAAAATACTCAAATTCATTCATTCATTCAGAGCACTTAATATATAGCGCCCCTTCAACATACCTATAAATCAGAGGTGCTGCCAGCCGAATTCCTGGCGATAAAGAAGAGTTTTCAAGTGCTTGTATAAGGTGCAAACAGAGTACCTAGTTAAAGGACATGCAGAACGGAAGGAAGGTTATTCCATGTGCTTGGTCCAACCACTGAAAAAGCACAATGCTGCATCTCTGAAATGCATGCTAAGGGAAGAATAAGTTCACTTGGATATGCAGAACTCAAATGCAATGATTACTGACTTTTCCTCCATCATATTAGCACCACATCTGCTTTTGCCAAACACACTTCAAATCTTAGTTCATCACACTGAATTAACATAAAGCTATGTTACCCACAAAAAAGGATGATCACAGTGATGCTCCATTTCCACGTTTCTTCCCTTCCTTCTTTTCCACTCTCACTTTGTCTCTGCCTTCTTTGCTCTGTCATTTTCCATACTCCATTCGAGAGCCTCTTGTGCAATATATGCATATTAAAGAACTTGGATCCTACATGGACTGTCAGCCACAGATAGGGCAGCATATGCTGTGTTTTTCACATTCATGAAATTGCCAGCAAATATTGAAATTGTGACTTGCATAGTCCTCTAAAATATCGTATCGTATCTATACATTTATATAGCGCCTCTCGCAGAATAACTATTCAGGGGCGCTCGATAACTATTCAGAGGCGCTCGTGTAAGGCATCAATCAAATGTCCAGGTGACAGATGGCTCTCAAGCAGTCTGTCACCTGGACATCAGTGACAGTTCTCACCCACGCGACGCCTGAGCTGTCAGTCAACTAGACAAGATGGAGTTTCTTCGTACCTTCTCGTGTCAGCAGGTGACTGCTGAAGCAGACTGTGCTGCCAAGCGTGACCTCCGATTGACTTGGTTGGATGGCATAGTTAACTGGGATGCCAATGTAATCGGTTATCAGAGGATTTGATTTCTCATAAACCTGTTTAACACAAACAATTCTAAATGGTGCTTCAAAGTTTTATGTTTTATTACAGTATTCTTGCCTTTATTAAACTGTATGCATTAATAATAATAATGACAATTTCTAAGGCACAATAACACAAGGGCACCGACAAGATGCACTCTTGAGCAGACACATATGGCGTTTGCAACAAGGTAAATAATGCATACATTATGTGCATGCATTTTTTAATCACCAAGCAGTTCTTTTTTGCTCATCATGTAGTAAATTTATCATATCATAAATTTTTCAGACTATTACTAATATAGATAAATTAACTGGTAACCCATACAACTCAGACACAGTCTAGTTTATAGAACAGCTGACCAGTTTCTTGAGGACAACTAAAAGACCTATGGGCAAACTTGTTTTTAGAAACTTACAACCATGCACTATTCTGCTGAAAATAACTGTATAAAACCCACCCCATACAACAATTGCCAAGTACAACACAGTTCGCATATTTAAAAAAAGCCAAGATCGTGACCTTTAGAACAGTGAATCCCGCAGAGGTGGCTCGAGCTGCCAGAGAATTGTTGGTCTTGCCATACAACATCTGAATCTGGTCATATCTACAAAAAGTAATAGTGGTGTGACTATCAGCTTTGTTACCAATATAAGAATATAATACTAATAATCCAGATCTGTAGCATAACACGATTTACCCTAGGCACAGCTGATTATTTAACGCACCTGTGAAGTTAGTAGGAACTATTAACTAATAAGTTGTGCAACCTTCTTAAACACAAAAGCAATTCTGAATACAACATTTTCTAGAGCAGAAGCTACCACTATTGAAGTAATCCATATTTCTTAGGGCAGCCATCATTCACAACAGTCGTCAGATTTCTAAAACTCCAAATTTTCTAGGGCATCATCATTTCCAAATTCACCATTATCTAAAATAACAACAACTGACTTGTTGATGTGGAAGTGAATGTTGCTCTGTGTTGCATGAAACTGTTCTCCAACATCATCATGCAGACTGACAACGAAGCTGATCTTTGTTCCGATTGGGAACGAAGATATTCCTGGACTCGCACGAATCATAGTGTCTGTGTTGATCATGATGTAAGATAAAGGTTTAACCTTAAAATAAACAAAACAAAAGAATAAACAAAGAAAAATAACGAATTAAAAAAATATAGTTTTGCAAACAATGAATAAACCAATTAACAAATACCTGCACTTTTACGAAGACCATAAAAGGCACTACATAAGTGTCTTGAAAACTCTACACGGGAAATTCAGACACTGTAGAGCAACAAACACAAAACTTATTGCAATTGCAAAATTTATATAGCACCATTTCTAAAAACTTCTCCAAGGCACTCCCACCACATAACACGAAACTGATATATCTCTGACTGCTTAAACAGAAAAAACTGTCAACATAGCAGAGGTCAGTGCTTACACACTGATATATAATATATTAGTTCATTAAACTCTTGCTGACACACCACAGGCAGGTACAACTATAAGAATGATGCATGATTGTCAGAAAAAAATAATTCAATCTGGTTAGTCAGATGGAAGGGCCTTGATTGAGTGTATACAGTTTATAACACTCGAGGAATGAAGTTTCTGTCATCCTTTTTCGGAAGCACAAAGCTATGAGAGCAAGGACGCAGACTGAACATTGGTCATACATTTCCCAGGGGTGCGGGGCACATACAGTCTCTGTACCTTGGGGGAAACAGGCTAAATCAAAGGCTGCACTTATGGACCACCATGTACAGACCTTGAGCAGGTGGCATAAAACATTTAAGAGTAATCTGATGAATGAATTAATTTAGATAAGTGTATTAACTGTTCTCACCTTTACAAGTATAACCATCGTATGATTAACCCCAAATTCCTCCTGCGCTGTCACACGGAGATGGGCCTGGCCTGGAAAGCCGCTACACGTCAGAAGTCCATTTTGACTGACCGAGACAACCGGAGGGCGCTGATCTGTGCTAGTACTGTCAGGATCAACAACCGCGTAGGACAACTGAGCAGTCGACCCATCTCTAAAGAAACACATTTATATAATTAAAACTCGATCGCATAATAACTTAGCCTTTCTCACCATGTGAACCTAGTCTGTCGAAGCTGTTACTATCAACTTGGTCATACACACAAGCCTCTTAAGATGAGGTAACAGCAGACCTGAAGTGATTGAGTTATCACATGATATCAAACACAAACTCCATACATATTTATAGTCATACAAACACCAAGTGCTACTCATGTTCTTACACACATACCTGTTAGTTTTAACGAACATCTCTGTATTAGGCATCATCAGAATGACACCATCAGATATTGGTGGTGAAAGGAAACTCAGATGATCAAACACCTAAAAAATCAATCAAAACAAGACATATCAATCACTGATAGAATCAATGCAATTACATCTTAAAGAAACAGCAGAAAGTAGTTAGTTGTGATTAACAGCCAAGAATGAATCCCTAGAACACTAATATAAATGAAAAGCCCATCATTATTACGGGGTGGAGGAGGCAAACATAAACAAAACAATAAAATGGCCTAAAGACAACTTTGTGTACCAAGATATTCATCTGCAGTTCCCCTTGAACAAGACTCATTATTCTACTGAAAATGTCAAAATTTGCCAATAGCTATTATCTGACATTACCTTCAATTTACACAAGTTCAGAGAAATCAAAGAGAATAATTAGGAATGCCAAAAGACGGCAAATGATAACCTCTACAAAGCTGTACAGTTGCATATTACCCTAATCCACGTCATAATTACCTGCCATGTACTTAATCACTCCTAATTAAAGTTTTACTAATCTCGTGGTTAACCCTAAGAATTTATAAAAAAAATAAATAATTTAAGTTATTTGAACAAAAATCTCACAGGTCAACCCCTAAGACTCCCACACAGGGTCGTCATAAGATATCAGTCTTAAAGCATATGCCACGCACCACTTTGGGACTGAATGATGTTACCTGAATCATGACGCTGTCCGTCATTGTATCCATCTTTGAATGCTGACTTGTTACAATCAACTCTAGCTTAACGAGACCAGAGCTCAGGGCATGAAACCTCATGGCAAAGTTACCCTCGTCTGACATGTCAACACCACTCTGAAAAAACGCAAATGGCTGTAAGAACATTTGTGGCATGGCGGCCGATTGGTTAGAGCGCTCGACCTGTAGCACGGAGAGTACGGGTTCGAGCTTCACCCGAGGCAGTTCTGTATAGGGACCTTAAGGAAGTCCTTCACTCACAATTGCTCTGTGCTATTGACGTTCTGTCGTATGGTCGTGTTCATTTATGAACTTTGGAAGGAGGGCAATATCACACAGTTGTATTGTATTGCACAGCAGTTCCTATAAACTAGGGATGAGCCGATTGGCATTTTTTGCCCATTTCCGATTCCGGATAGTTGGCCTGCTTATTTGGCCGAATCCGATCCGAATAATTGGCAATATTAATTTCTATTTGCATAGAAATAGATATATATATATATGAGTAGGCTTCTTGAAGGGGCGCTATATAAATTCCTGAAATGAATGTATATATATATAATTAAAGATAAACCATAAACCAAACCAAGAAAACATAACGTATATTGTATAATAACTAAAGGTACGCAGATCATTCCCTCCTCTTTTCAATTTCTCTGTGCAAATGAAGCAGTTCGCTTTCATCTCATCAACAGCATTAACCTCAAAGTAATCCCAAATGTTATTTCTTGTTGATTAGCTTTTCAACAGTTTTACTAATTACAAATACGATTAGTTAATAAAACAGAAATGAAAACAAAATCTTGTATATTCTCGCGAGATGTAATCCCAATGATTGTTTATGCACTGAACTATTTAAAAGAAATTAACATTTGTAAGTTATAAACCGCGGGCGTGTGGCATAAGAAAAAAGCTTGACTGTGCACAATTTTTTTACACGTCGAATAACAATATTTCATTATTTATACGGACTTTGAATTAATTAAAAATTACTGCAGGAGGTTGCCAAAGCAGGTTACTATTTCTGTATTAATGAATAAAGAAATTGTTTTTGCTCAAAAATATTACTTCTTTTGGTATTTGGATCGGTAGTCCTGGGATCGCCAATTCCGATTAATGCCGATTAGTGCCAAATCCGGCCGATTCCGATTTCCGAACGGATAATCAGCTCATCCCTACTATAAACCTATCAGAGAATGGCTGCTTGCTTGTACATGAAGTAGTCCATGAAGAAATATATGTAATGTCATGCATCAATTTATATTGCACCTTTTCACATCTCTCACACAGTAATCTAATGGATCTAAGCAGGCGCAACTTAGGTACGCAGAAAATGTGCGTTGAGTTGCATCACAGTAAGCACTTAAGTAAGTATGTTAGTATATTCATTATTGTACCAGATGCTAATCCACATTCCGGTGTACACTGTACAGACATCATACATAATAAACAATGGTCAATATGAATAGAGCATTCTAACTACAAAAGTATAAAAGTATTTTTCATGTTATGGTAAGCTAACGGCAGAACATGGTCACGAGATCGACGCTGAAGGGAAGAGGCCAATGGTTTTTGAGGGAGTAGCCTGTGAAAGACATGGCCCAGGTTTCCCAGTACCACCGGAAACAGGCAGGAGTCGGCTTTCAGAAATAGCTGTTCAAAGGTTGGGCTGTCATTGGGAAGGTATCGCTGACGGATCAGTCTGTTCATTACATTGCATTGTGGGGAGCGGTGGTGTAGGGGTATGTTCGGTGCCTTGCAGCTGTCATTGGGGGGAGGTATCGCTGACGGATCAGTCTACATGTTCATTACATACTGAAGCATACATACATTCATCATATGAAGCATTCCCTTCTCTTCTGACTAGCAAAGCCCGCCATGCTGGGGCAGCATACAGCAGGCGGGCCACATCATAAAGCCCAGGGCCAGGTAGACCATGGGCAGTATGTATGCGCATTGCGCAGGGCATACATGGATTGTCTACCCCTACAGCTTAAAGTATCAGTGAGCATAACCCCAGTACCTTCACGCTATTAACTCTGGTCACTCCAGGGGTGAAAGCACTTACATCTTAACTGCCATCCAGACGATCCAAGGAGATGCATGTAACTATTAATGTAACGAGAATTACAAATAACTTTTGGCTATGATTCAGAATGATTCCCACCTCATGATACACAGGCCTCACAAGCGCCACGTGCTCACTGGCAATGATCCAACGAAACCTGAGAGGCGGAACTACATTGGCAAAGGAGAACGGCGTGACGTTTTCATTCAGTCCAATTGCATACACTGGCATCTGGTGACAGAAAATGCAATTAACCATCACAACAGTTGCCGAGGTGACGAATAGAAAGGCATTATCTGCACACAGATTCTAACACAATCTAACAGAAGATGCAAGCAACTCACATGGCAGGAAAGTATTAAGTCAATATGTTAATTGTGGTAAAATTATGCAGACAATATAAAATACAATATGTTAATTGTGATGAAGCTGCCTGTTTGGAAAGAAACTACCATATCCACAAGGCATTGTAATTGAAAACTTATATAGTGCCACTTAACAGAAACAAATTAGAGATGCTCGTGGTATCTGTGATGAAGACAAATACCACAGCAACAAATCTGCGACAGGAAGTAAGTATATTCTTTCGTGAGAAGCATTAGCAAACACAGCACTGTACATGGTAAGCTTAATACATTCAAACAAACAAATTTATATATACAATCAAAGAATTGAATGAGAGAAGTTATTGCATATCAAGGGGAACATAGGGGAGGAAAAGTTAGGGTTAGTCGTAGGGGAAAATGAGGATCTCAAATAGCCAGATCTTGGGAAACCTTGTTTATTTGTATAGAATCCTCGCAAGGAACATTTCTGAGTCAGGTTGTCAAACCTGGGTAACTTACGGTTGTGGGATTGGGGCCACAGGGAGTAGTGAGTTTGCTTGATCGGCGGTAAAAATTTATGTAATAGATGACAAGGATTGTGCAGAACACAGGTAAAGAGTCTGGTATCTGCATAGTTGCAGTCTCAAATGAGGGAGAAAACAGAGTAAGTACCCCTGGTGTACCAGCCCTCTTATAATTCCTTCAAGGGCCTCAGTGCCTCACATACCTGTGCACCAGACTGAATCCGCTTCAGCGGAGTAACAATGCGAACTTCGTTCAACTCCACAACGTTCACGACAGCGTAATCCTACCAAAAATAAAAACCAAATGTAAACAAAATAAATGTCTATTTTATTTAATAATAAGAATAATAAAATTGCATTGTATTATAATGTATTGTATTTGGATGCATATGAAGCGCCTCTAGCAGTGGTAACTATTCAGAGGCACCCCAGCATCAGTACCCGGAGGAAACAAGGTCTTTAGGTAGCAGACAGAAGCAAACAGACTATCAGTCCGAATTTATGGAAATAATCATACTGATGGCAAAAAATAAAAATAATGTAAAGAAAAAGCTAGCTGTTAGGGCAAAATTCCAGTTTGCACAATTCAGATTTCATGCTTTCGATTAATAAAAAGAAGATGACATTCAATTTATCATGCCAAACATCAGCGAAGACTTGATACAAATCCAGCTCAAACAACTCTCTCCCATTAACTATTTCTTTGCCCAAGGATTTGAGGAACCTAAAAATCCCTTTAGGAAAATTATAAACAACACTAACTAAATAGTAATTGTAAATAATTATTTATACATCACCTCTCAGAGGCACTAAGAAGTAAAGATAAACATAATAAACAATATACTGGAAATAATAATACTGATGGCAAAATTAGTAGATGTGACAATAATTAAAACAGAATCAAAACTAGCAGTAATACTGATACAGAAACTCAAAATAAAATCAGACATGCAATAAGCAATATACAAGAAAATGGCCAAAACTTTTAATGACTTCATTCAATAGTCTCCAGCTAACAAGAAAACTTTTGTAGTGTCATCATTCATTCATTCATTCATTCATTATGAAGATTTATATAGCACCCCTTCAAGGCTACTACTCAGGAGCGCTCCCGACCCTAGCACGGCTAAACACGACAGTTTTGAGGTGAGAATAGAAAGAGTCAGAGTGGACCATGGGGAGCAAGTGCAGCACCAAAGGGAGTCCATTCCAGAGTGATAGGTCAACAACTCAGAAGATGTGATTCTGCTAATAGTATCGTGCAGCCAAAAGGGATGCCCTGTTCAACAGAGCAGAGAGTGAAGACCCGGAGCACTCAAGGTAGGGCAGGCGAGGTCGCAAAGATAGGTCACGAGGCCCAGCAAGGACTGCCAGACCAAAGCAATTGCTAATAATACCTGAGAGAAAACAACTCGGCTACTGTTGCTCGCATCGAAGCCGGTCGCCATAGCAATAATCTGCGTTGAGCCCAGTTCCAGAGCAGTGATCAGACCATTGTTAGAAACGTTGGCAACCCTCTCGTTCTTGATTGTGAATTCGATCGTGGATTCCGGCTGTGGACCTCCAAAGGCCATTACCTATCGAGACAATAGCATCATCTTCATGAAAGACCACATTAATAATTACTAAGTGAACAAATACATAAATAAATAAGTAAATAACTATTTAAAAGCAAACAGATAAACAAAACGCTCTCAATAAAAGTTTCTTTGCGCTACTTAAGGTCAAGACGACGCCTGTCTTGGTACTTTTGGCCTTGACCCTTTGAATGCTCTGCTGTCCTGCATTCATCCAAGGAAGAGCTGTTGCAGTGTGTGGCTACTGGTACCAAGCTTGTGCCTTGTTGTAGAACAGCTCAGTTTCATATCCTATAACAGCTATACTCTTGATTCGCTGTCACCTGTTGCGTTATCACAGCAAGATTTCTTTTTACTGATTAAATTACTATACAATACAATACATTACAGCTTAATATTATAGCAAAATGCATTAAAGCAAGCAAATTATACATCTTAATATAATTGAACATATGTCACATCACTTAAATAGGCTCTCAAGAGATCCCCCACTAGTTCAGTTGGAAAAAAGTGACCTTGTAAAGGCCATGGCAAATTAAGGCCAAAAGCCTGGTGAAGGCCAAGGTAATTTTATGGCTAGAAGCCTGATGAAGGCTCAGGTGATTTGAAGTCAGAAAGCCTGATGAATGTCAAGGTGGCTTAAATCCAGTTATAAAGCCTGATGAATGCCAAGGTGATTTAAAACCAGAAAGCCTGAAAACCTCCTTGGCCTCCTTCAAGGAGATTTGAGTCCAGAAACTATGACTGATAAATAGCTCACCTGGAAGAATGTTCCTGGAATGATGGTTATATTCTTCGGCTTAAGATGCAGTGGAGGAAAAACCTAAACAGAAATAATCTCAGACTGAATGACATTTCAACAGTTCTACGCGAGTTTAAGAGAAAACAGGTTCTCAAAATGAATGCACACATACATGGGATGAATACCAATGTTCTGGACATCAATCCAGTTTATCGCAGGACTTGGCTTTTGTTTCTAGCCAACACAAACACTGCAAAATTTTCCTGCAAGGTGATAGAAGCAGTTGTTCGCATCCAATCCAATCGACCACAAGACATTTGATGACCTCTGAGGCCATGCTGAATTAGAATTCCCTTTTGTTACCTGTGCTTAACAACTCCAGCCATGTTCTAAATTGTCTACTGCCAGTCCTTTTTAGAAGTACAGAGAACTTAGCAGAGTGAACTCCTGGTCCCTCGTTTACAACCATGAACCAGCGAAACTCATTATTAATAATAATCGATGCTAATTGATTAGAACCTAATTGATTAGTGACCCATCTTTGGTTACAGGGCACTCGGAAAAATATGCCACTGCAATCAGTACAGCAAATACAGAATCTAAATTCCACAGTGGTCATGCATCCAATTACATAACATGCAAATGTACAGCACAATGCGTTTGTCAGATGCTTGATTAAAGAAAAGATATTATAATTATTATTATTATTATTATTATTACTGCGTTATACAGTAAATCCTAGAATCAGGGTTGCCACTAGGTTACCCGGTAATAGAAAAATCCAAAGACTTTCCATGACCTTTTCCCATGACTTTTAAGACTTATTTTAGACAAGAAAGAACCTGCTTTCTAATTGTTTTATCCATGTAATGTTTATCAAAATTTTAAAATATGATCAGAAATATGCCTATTAATGATTTTTCTATTTTCCATGACTTCCATGACCTAGCTATTTTGGAATTCCATGACACCAAAACTGTTTTTCCAGGTTTTCCAGGCCTAACATTTTTTAAAGTCTAATTCCATGACTTTCCAGGATCTGTGGCAACGCTGTACAATAATAACATTTGTAGCCAGACTGCTCCAGTTCCATTTTTCTCACCTGGATTTCCTTCGAAGAGCTCATTATCTTCTTGCCCATCTTGGAGATAGCAGACACCTGAAGGAATGCTCTTCCAAGGGACTCCCCACGGACAATATACACGGCGGTCAAGCGGTCAGCGGCTGCACTGTCCGAAGATTTTCTAAGTAAATAATGACCAATATATCTTTTATTGTGCTTTAAGCTTTTTTGCTGCAGCAAACATGAAATGCAAGTGTCTAGATATATCCATCTAATAGACAGAATATTATACATTATTCCCAACTTCTCTCCTCATTGTTTAATTTCTGTAGAAAATTATATATCTCCCTCTTCTTCCAGATTATCATCAACTTCAACTTCTAGAATCATGATTATTATTATTATTACTTGTAGCGTGTTGGTTATTTAAGAACTTATGCAAGTAACATCCTCTGCAACATCAGTGAAAGTGCCCAGAAATGCCATGGCATCATAGCACTGGATGCAGATGGAAAGGCGCTGGAAAAGAAAATGACCACAAGTGATCCAGAAATTGTGAAAAGGTGCTTGCCAATCTCAAGAATAAAATCAACACCGGCAGAGTTTATCGGGTCCAGTGTTTAGAAGGCAACGGAAAAGATGGCAACCCTGAGTATTTCTCCATTTCACGTATGGCAGCCTGTTCTCCAGCCATGGAAGAACAGGCCAGAACCTACAATGTCTTCCTCAATTTAGACATTAATATCAGTTACGTTTATTTTCAGAGTTTTGCTTGATCTCTCTCATGCACTTAGTAAAAACATTTGCATCCGAGTCCATGTTTGCTACACAAAATCATTGTCATCCTTGCCATTGTCTCCAACATAAAAAAACTAAATATCACCATTATCACCACATTATGACAACCAGCAAAGCCACAATATCACCATTATCACCACATCCACAACCAGCAAAGCCACAGTCAGTTGCATAACTGATCGAAATGGGAAACTCTTTCAGCGTCTCACCTGACAGAGATGAAGTCGGATCGAGAGACAGGCTCAACGTTCATCAGTGAGAAATAGCTGCTGTCTATTGGAAGATCATTGCCATCCACGACTTTAACACGGACTTCGACTTCATGGTGCAATTCAACCTTAATTCCAACAAACACGACCAAGGACACATCAGAGAATGCCAATACTCTCATGTGACAAAGAACATCAACTGCTCAGAACACACATCAGTCTATTCCAAAGAAATCCAAGACCCATTCACACTCAAACTGAAAACGAAGTAAGCTTAGAAATGTTTGGTCAAAGTGTCATCGTATGATCGCACACATTACTTTCAAGTTTTCGAATGAGCCCTGAATAAAGATAGGACAGCTGATTAAAATGCAACACCTTTTAACTCTTCAACGATGAGAGGGATTCGTTTTACATGCAATACATACATACATACAGCATTGTGTACACAACTGTCAAACCCTACCTTGTCAACAACCTGTAGCAATATCTGTGCAATGTCTGAGACAAATATTGTGGCCGTGGCTGACTGCATGGGAGACAGGCAGAGATCAACAACGCTGAGAACCACCGAACCTTCACTGATTGGCACCACCTGAAAAAGTACAGTCCGCTTGAAACATATACGTAATTGGGCAACTCCTTATATTGTGGCCTTGTGGGACTAACGTAGTTCCTTCTAAGCTCTTCCTTTAACACCTACTGATGTAGACCTGATTGTACATTTCCTAAACAGTTGGTGGTCAAAAAGCAACTTCAATTCATTTTTAAACTTCAATTAATTTAAAATTCAATTAATTTAAAATGCAATTAATTTAAAAAGCAATTAAATAAAAATTCAATTAATTAAAAATTCAGTAAATTAAAAATTAAAGTAATTAAACATTATATTAATTTAAAATTCCATTAATTAAAAATTCAACTAATTAAAAATTCAATTAATTTAAAATTCAATTAATTTAAAAATTCAATAAATTAAAAATTCAATGAATTCAAATGCAATTAATTTAAATGCAATTAATTTAAAAAATTCAATCACTTACTGTGATGTCACTTTTCTGATCCGTGTTGTAAGTGATCCTCGCAATCTCTGAAGCCCGTTCATTTTGATCAACCTTATAATGACCAGATCCGTTGACGACACCGATCGAGGCCTAAAACAACAAACACTATCTTAATAGTAGTCAATCAATCAAAGAAACTTTATATAGCGCCCCTTCAAGATATCTACTCAGAGACGCTCCCAGCCCAACCTCGGCTGAAAAGAGTAGCTTTAGTAGTAGTAGTGTCTTGTAACAGCAAACGCCAGAATGAACAGAATTTTATCAGGTAATAGGGATCTCCATAGCAGACCTTCAGGAAAATTCATGTTCAATGCTGCTAACTTTTGATGCTGCTAACATTAAGATATCATCAGATGAAACTGGTTTTTAAAACACTGATTGATAAACACTAGCAAACGCCTTTGAATTTCATCTCCCACGTTACCCAGCGACACGTGGAGTAACCAGTTGGAGGGTCCGTAGAGGAAATATGCCCCCAAACGTGGCAGACTGACCCACAGCTACACTTTAGCCTCACACCCCATCCACAGCTATGCAGAAATTTGACTGTTTGGTAATTTCATATGATAATGTCTAAAGTGACAGAACACCAGAGCTTTCAGAGTTAAGATGCCATATAATAAATTCCTGCTTATATCATCCTGATGTATAAAAGAAAATGGTTCTGTCAACATACCTGCCTAACATGATTCGTTTGCTTACCTTGACCTGCGCATGGTTGAACATGATCACCTGACTAGGTGAGAATTTTGGATAGCCAACCAGTTGGAGTATACGAGACTTAACAATTGGCGGGCTGACCTGAGCAAACAGAACATCAGAGTAGAAGTCAGTTCCGTATTATTGACTACACAAGCCCTTCAAGATTTACTAAATCTAATTTTAGACACTTTCTGGACCTGCCTGTGGGGCAGACAGCTGAAGCAGTTTCAGACACAGAAATTATAGCTTCAAACAAAGAAGTGTGTGTGTGTGTGTGCGACTGTGCATGTTGGTTCTTCCTGTATCTGCTCGTTCTGCTCAGTTGCTTGTGTCATACCTCGTTTAAGCTTCTGCTTTTGTGGGGCTCCATTTATACTCTGAAGAATGCATAATATTATGTCTGATAATGATATGTGTGTTTAAGTACAACAAAACATACTAAAAAAACCAAAGGAAGCTGGCACACCGAGTGACCGGAGTTTGTCCAAGATATACGAGGCAAGATATCATCAGTGACAGGTGACCAGCGTGAGACCAGCAATCTACTCCAGAGCTTATCAGTCAAGTCAGTCGATTGACTGACCCCCTCCCACTGACCAGTCATACAAGCACATCAGTCTTTGTCTCCTATCTGGAGCGAGTCCACAAACAAAGCATCCGTTAATTATGCATCAGACAGCTACACTAAGCCAACTGAATTTCTGCAGCAGAGCGGCCCTGTAACTTCAATATATCTGCCAGTCAGTGCTTCGATAAGGACCGAAAAGTGACTTCCCAATAAGCAAGACTTCGACACATGCAGGTTCGATAACACAGAGTTATGTTTGTAAGTGTTTGCATTGTATTGTATTTACAGATTTATAAAGCATCTCTCCTAGTAATACCCAATCAGAGGCATTGATTGTGACTAGGCCTTTTGCTTTTATTCCATATAACTGGAAGTTCAAAACACCAAAGTTTTACTGTAAATTGGAGAGTGGGACAAATAGAAGCAATGAGAAATCATGACTTACAGCCTTGTCCGAGAACCAGCTGTCAACAAATCGTGAGTTGTACTTATCAATCTGGACAGTGACCGTCAACGGACCACCAACATCGGAAAGAGAAATCCACTTGTAATCTGGAAGCAACGGTCAACAAAAGTAATGTCACAAAATGTTTTCAGGTAATCACATGTTTCTTATGCCTCTATCAACAGAAATTCTGCGTTTGAATAAATTATGGGTCAGGGAGATTGCTGAATGGTAGCATGTTGGCACGAAGATCAGAAGGATGCGGGTTCGATACCTGCTAGCCCCGTAAAGGCTGACTCAGCTTTCCACTCCCTAGGGGCAATGGCAAAATGAGCAGGACAGATAGGCACCTTGTTGCAGGTTGCCATACAGCTAAATTCGACTCCTGTTAAACTAGTTATCATCTGTTACTACTGCATCATGTACTGCGTACTTGTCAGTTTGAATTAATAAACAAATATTATTATTATTGACTGAACTACATAAGACAGAGACAATCCAACAGTTGAGTTGACTCATTCATTCATTCATTCATTCAGAGCATTAATATAGCACCCCTTCAAGAAGCTACTCAGGAGCGCTCCCGGCCCAGCCACGACTAAAGACTTAGGACTTGCAGAACCCTGTCGGATGGCTCACAAGTAAAGAGCGAAGCTTAAGCATGACGTCATTCCAGATGGAAGGGCTCACAACCAAAAGAGCACGGCACTGCTTAATAGCCAAGCGAGCCCATGGAACTAGGAGCTCACCCTCGTCGCAGAGCGAAGCGCCTGACACGCTGCAACGTCGGATACTGGGCGGCAAAGATCGCACAAGTAAGATGGAGCGCAGAAAAGAACGCAACGAGAAACCAGAGCAGCCGTGTGGTATGAAATCCGCTGAGACACAGGCAGCCAATGCAACACATCACACATGTATGCACAGACAGGAGAGAATTTAGGAAGCCGTCCAATAAGCCGAGCAGTCGAGCGTTGAACTCGATCTGGTCGCCCCAGAACCGCAAGGGGAAGGCCAGCAAGTAGGGAGCAACAGTGGTCAATTCGACTAGTAACGTCTATGACAAGATTGGACTTAATCAATGTAATCTAATCTAATCCGTAGTGGAAATCGCAATCCTTTGGAAAAGCCAGTCATATATGAGGGAAACCAGTCAGACTTCATTGCATAAGCATGATGAAATAAACGAGCTTATTAATTTAATTAGTAACAAAACAATACTCTGACAGCACTTAAAACATTGCCAAGTTACCAAGGGAAAGGTTGAAAAATCCACAATTCCATTAATAAAAAACATATAATTACTCATATTAGGTACAAAACCAGGTTTGTAATAAATTGCTGTGCTTTACCCAGATTCGTCAAAGGTTTGCGGTCCGTGACAACTTGCAAATGATTTGAGAACTTTCCAAGATTTGAGTTAGACACCTGCCAGTCGACCACAAGCGAAGAGAAATTGCCAAACTTGCGACCAAGCCGATCCGTCAAAACGGCCACCATCATCACTTCCGTCTTCAGAGGAACTGGAACCTGGATGGCGGAAAAACAGATCAACATAGAATCAAATTGGATTAACAGCGAAATAAATACTAATAAAATACAGCCCGTAAAAACAAAGTTTTTTACTATATCCATCTAGTATCCTATAATGCGTCTTATGAAGCAGTTACCTCTACAAATATATAGTCCGCGTTCATTTTACGTCATAGCGTGCATTTAATCAGGCAGCGCGCCCGTTTTTGTTGCGGCCAATGGCAACGCCAAGTATCGGAAAAGTTGATTCCCCGATTCGAAAAGTTGAGTCCCCGATTCTATAAGCTAGCCTTTTTGGGGAGCTGAAATTTTTATAGAATGAAGTGTCTGCGAGGGCGAGTCTATCTGCCAAGTTTCAGGACGATTGAATGATTGTAAGTGATCGAATGAGTCGTCGCAAGATTTGACTTTTTAGCCTGTGGCTCAAACATACATTCAAGATTTCCGTAAGTTAAACTAGATGGATAAAAATACAGGAAACTGTGATAAAAATTACTTACATGGGGTCAAATCAAGATAAGTTTGAGGGACATGGTAGGCAATTGGTCAGGGTGCTCGCCTTGCAATGTGGCAAGTACACTTTGAGATTCTCCTGAGATGGTAACTATGAGGGACCGTGAAAAATTCCTTAACTCACAAAAGTTCAGCACCACTGACTGATGCTTGTGGTATCTTAATAAATGCATAATAATGTAAATAATAACATTAATGATGATGATGATGATGATGAGTTCTCTGCTTAAAGGCAGGTCCATTTTGCAAGCCAGGATGACATGAGTGAGGTGATTTTGACCTATGGTTATGTAAGATCTAGCAACACCTACTAATTGATATGTGGTAAATTGTGTAATGGTGGATGTTCTAAGCAAATTCTTGTGGCCTTAGGTAGTCATCGTCTACTGTGGCTGTTTGTTATATGTCTGCCATTATTGTTTGGTCTGATTCCATGTACAGATTCTCTCACTCTTGTTTCAAGGTTGCGAAACAACTTGCTTTACGACTGTCTTTAATGACTGATTTGCCTCCCTGTGTGGATTCTTTCAGTTTTGGTTCAAAGGTTGTGTAACAATTTTAAAAAAAGTTGAAATGATCATTGTCTAATCAGATCTAAGTTACACAACTTAGCTAATCCCTAGTGTTCTGATGAATTATTGCCTGCTGTAGTTGTCGGTTATCACTGCAGCTATACTCCTAGCAGCTGCTTCTGGCTTTTTGATTCAAGTTGATGAATAGCTAGCTAGGTTCACTACTAAATTGATCATAGATCTCCCTACCTATTAGGCCTGTGTAGAATTAGTTAAAAACACTGATTAACTCATTTATTGACTTCCCGGACTAATCATATGTAATCTAATCTGATTATTATCAATGATGATGAATGGTTTAATTTTATATGTGCTTTCTGTTCCTGTCGATGGTCGTTGCCACTGGACTGTTGGTGGACGGCTTTGGCCAATTGGGCCCTTGAGTCTTTTTTTTATTGTTCTTCATTTCGTTTTCTTAGTTTTCTTATTTAGTTACTGTTAGTATTAATGTATAGTTCACAGCAAATTAATGTTTTTACGAATTGTAGTATGTGTAAGTCTCAAATCCTCGCCAATAACACTACCTATACTTGCTCACTCTGTAAACAACACTTCCACACAACCTGCACATCTGATACCTTGTCTACGTCTGGGGAACCCTGGTGCTGTAATGAATGTAAAAGTTCCCTTACTCGCTACTCTGACACTCCCTGCTTTAAGGAAGACAAAGGGCTTATCTCGCTAACAATCCCGTCTTCTATACCTAATGTAAACCACACATCACATAAACCAAACAAGCTGGTCCTATTCGATACTGATGAAACTAGTAAACCACTCCTGAATGATAAAGACCTTGATCCTGATACAAACTTCTTTCCTCACCTTTTGAAAGAATGTAAATACTATAGTCTAACGGAGCTAAGTAATAAATCCCAAATGAATTTGTCTTCCTTTGCAGTAATGCATATAAATTCTAGAAGTCTTGTGCCAAAAATAGATGAAATAAGTCACCTCTTAAACCAAATACCCATTTCTATCCTAGCGGTCACTGAGACATGGTTAACTGAGACTACTGCGAGCCCTAACCTTATTCCTGGCTACGACTTTGTATATGAAAACAGAAAGACGGGACGTGGTGGTGGCCTAGGGCTCTTTATTATGGAAGGGATTATATACTCGAAACTTAATATCTTAACTAACTATTCTACTTTTGAGTCTTTGTTCGTTAATATCAGTCAACCTAAAAATCCGGACATTTTAATCGGTGTCATCTACAGACCTCCTGGCCATAATCTGGAACTGTTTAACACTGAACTCGACTCACTTATGGATCACCTCACGTCTAGTACCTTTAAAAAAACGTATCTTAATCACAGGTGATTTTAATATCGATTTGCTATCTACAGCTAACCATGCTCCTACTAACGACTTTCTCGAATCCATGACTGCTCACTACTTCCTTCCTTTAATTTTACAATCGACTAGAATTACTCCTACCTCAAGCACATTAATTGATAACATTTTCACCAACTCTGTTAGTGACATTATTGAATCTGCTATTCTAATGGCTGATATCTCTGACCACCTTCCAATCATAACCTGGATCCATAATAAACCTCACCAAATACTGAAGGGGGTGGTGTTGATACTGTTAGAGAAGTCACTCATGAAGCCACCTCTTATTTTAAAGACCTATTGACTAATACGGATTGGTCGCCCATACAAAAATATTGCCTACAAAATGAGACGGACTTAGCTTATGACTCTTTCACTAAAATAATTGCTCATAATTACAACCTTGCTTTTCCTCTCAAGCCTAAAAAACTTCTAAAAGAAACTCCCTCCAGCATCCCTGGATGACTAAGGGCCTACTAAGATCAATAAGAAGAAAGGAAAAATTATACGTTACTTACATAAAGAATCCTTCCAGAGAAAATAAGTTAAAATTTACAGAATATCGTAATAAATTCAAAACCATTCGCAATAACCTAGAAATAAATTACTACTCTAATGAATTTGCTAAATATACTAATGACATTAAAAAAACATGGCGGGTAATTAAATCGTTAACTAGAACTGAGAAAACCAGTACTGAACTAAATGAGCTTAGACTTGATAACGGCACTATAAATGATCCAGTGTCCATGGCCAATCACTTTAATTCTTACTTTACTAATCTGGCACAGACCCTTGCACTGAAGATCCCACAGGCCAGTCAGTCTTATAAAACCTACTTGCCTCCTTCCTCACTTAAATCCTTTGCCACTATCTCTACCTCACCATTGGAACTTGTCTCGATTAGTAAATCCCTTAAAGCTACGCACAGCTCAGGTTTAGATGAACTGGATCCCTATATTCTATCTCCATTAATGGATATTTTGGCTATTCCTCTGGCGGATATAATTAACTGCTCTCTTAGAAATGGTGAGGTACCGACTGATGTTAAAAGGCCAAGGTACTGCCAATCCACAAAAGTGGTAATAATAATGTCATCTCTAATTTCAGGCCTATTTCCATCTTACCTTACTTCTCAAAATTTTTTGAAAGAATCATGTATGATAGACTTTTCTCGTACATCAACCACTCTAATCTACTCTACCCTCTCCAACATGGATTCCAGCCGGGCCACTCTACTGCAATGTCCTTATTGGACATTCAAGATAAAATTTCTAAAGCTATGGACAATAATGAGTTCTCCATTGGAGTATTCTTGGATCTTGCTAAAGCATTCGACACAGTTGATCATAAAATTCTCCTGGATAAATTAGAGCACTACGGTATAAGAGACACTGCTCTAAAGTGGTTTAAAAGCTACCTAACTAATCGCTCTCAACAGGTCTTATGTAATGGCTCCTTATCTACCCTGAATCTAATCTTATATGGTGTTCCTCAGGGAAGCATTCTGGGGCCACTCCTATTCTTAATCTACATCAATGATCTTCCCAACTCCTCTACACTACTTCGCTATATTCTATTTGCAGATGACTCCAATGCATTCTTATCACACACCTCCTATGAACAATTGATCAGTCTGGCCAATAAGGAACTGTCTCTTGCAAGTGAATGGTTCAGGGCCAACAAACTCACCCTAAATCTCACTAAAACCAACTACATTATATTTAGATCCAGTAAAAAGCTTATCCCGTCCTCTGAAAATCAACTTATAATTGACGATATGATAATTCCTCAGGTTGACTCTACTAAATTCCTTGGTGTCTTCGTCGATCAGCACTTGAAATGGAATGTACATACCCATGAAATATCTAAAAAAAATTATGAAAAATATTGGTATAATAAGAAGAATTTCCCACTTACTCCCCCCTTAATTTTGAAGAACCTATACTTTGCTCTAATTCAACCTTACCTAACATATTGTAATTTCATCTGGTCCTCTACTTACCCAGCTCATCTAACTAAATTAAAAATACTGCAAAAAAAGCAATACGAATCATAACTAAATCCTCATTCAATTCTCACACCAAATCACTTTTCTATGATCTTAAGATTTTAAATATTGACCAAATAAGATATGTGCAAACCTGTGAATTTATGTACCAGTATGACAACAATCTCTTACCTCCTGCTTTTCTATCTTTTTTACTCCTGTCACGAAAGCTATAGCTACTAGAAGTAATCGAACTTATATGTCTACACATGCTAGAACCAACACCCGTAAATTCACAATGCAGTACCAGGGTCCTCTGACTTGGAACAACTTACCTAGGGATATTCAAGGTGTTACTAATCTATCTCACTTCAAACGACTTACTCGTACATACATACTAAATATTGCCACATGATCTCGTGATCCTCTGCTCACAGTCCTTACACTAGTACATGCTTAATTATCTATCCAGCCTTACATTAATATGTTTAGACCCCTACTTAGCGGGACTCGTCCCTTCAGGTGTGCCTTTTGTTCCCAGATAATTTTCTATATAAGTTCTGTATTTACCTATACTTTTGTTTGCAGAAAATGCTTTTTCTTTACTGATTTGTTAAGTGTATTTTGTCTTGTTTTTCCGGGATCAATAAATGAATTGAATTGAATTGAATTGAATTGCCCATTGCCTTCCTCACAGACAATTGTGGGTGAGTAACTTGTACAGGGTCATTATGCAGTGGCGTCAGGTACTTTCCCACCTGCAACCCTCTGGCTACAAGGCACAGAACATACCGCTACACCACCGGGTCCCATAATAATATTATTAATAATAATATCTTAATAATAATAATCAATTGGCTATGTGGGCTTTCAGTCCCAGTGCTATATATTCAATTTCAGATATTTTGATAAAGCAAAAAGTTCACCCTCTACATGAAAAGTGTTAATTTTTTTAGCTAAGGATTACATCTTAGTGAACTGCAGTAAATGAAGCATAAGAAAAAGATTACATTACACAAATATTCGCACTGTTTTGGTCAAGATGAAGATTTATTAGCACTGATGAGGAGTTTGAAACAACATCAGCGTAATATACGTACTGGGTCATCAAATTCCGCAGAGATAGGGCAAGGAGGCAGATTCGCTGGATGTTCAATCGATGGAAACAGATGCAGGCCTTTCGGACTCTCACACGCATAACTATATCACAGACACACAAAACACCCTTAAAACATTTCCTCACCTTCTGATGAAAGCAGCATTACACTTAAACGACGAGCTGCATTGGTTTCCCAGTCACTTTTAGTATTCACTCATCGTTAAAGTGTTAACGTGCTCACACAAGTCAAAGCTTACTCAGTTAAACAACGTAAGTTTGGCAAAGTTAAACAAATGCATTTAAATAAAGAATCGAGAGTAATTACGCTTAAAAACAAAAGTTAAATGCAGATTCACAAAGCTTTTTACATTTACAACAATTTCAACTCAAAGATGCAGTTCACAGGTAAAACTACAGCAAAGGAAAAGATAAAAATACTTAATTCTTTCAATGAATACTAACTAGCCTATTCCACACAGAGTAGCTGTGCACCAATAGGGCAAATGCCCCTTTTGTATAAAATAACCTGTTGCTCCCCGATTCTGCCCTCTGCCCTAGCATCCTGTCCTTCCTCTCCCCTACCTCTAATCCACCTCTCCCACAATTTCTTCTCCCTGCCTCTTCATCTCCTGCCCCTCTTCCTACCCAAAAGGAGAGAAACTACTTGAAATTACTTTGCACTATACATTACTATAAGAAATTACAAATATATTTTGCACTACATATATATATACACATATATAATAATTGGCTTTTTAATCATATTGTAAACATTTTAACTGGTTGTAGTCAGCACGGTTTTAATTGGTAGCAATTATCTGCTTAGTTAAAGCATACCATTATACTATTTATTAAAACATCTATGGTTAAAAAATTCCACTTACAGCACTGTAGCAACTGAAGTAGCGGGAAATGGATTTTTTGCGGTTGGTTTGTTTCCAACAGTAAGAGTCAGCAGCTAAGAGATAAAAAGAGCACAGAGATAAAAAAAAAACCAGCACAGATGGTACTAAAGTACTTATAGACCTAAGCCGGTACAGTTACCATAAGTTACTTATAAACCTAACCAGTTACAGTTACCATAAGTTACTTATAAACCTAACCAGTTACAGTTACCATAAGTTACTTATAAACCTAACCAGTTACAGTTACCATAAGTTACTTATAAACCTAACCAGTTACAGTTACCATAAGTACTTATAAACCTAACTTGGCACATTTACCATAAGTTACTTCCTATAGCTCAAACTGGTGGCACAGAAAGAAATACATATGTCTCCAAGTCCTATATTCAGGGCGTGAATCTAGGCATGTCTGGTTGAGAAACTGACAACTTCATTCATTCAATCATTAAATTTGTTTAGTGCCCTTTCAAGATTTCCACCCAGAGGTCCTCCCGTCTCACACTCGGCAGAAAAAGACAGTCCCTAATGCTGTACAATGTGCCAGAAGAATTCCTAGGTAGGAGTCACAACTACAGGGAGTCCACAACTTAAATGTTATGACTCTTGACAAGCCATGACTGCTGTTAAGCAGGCGCTTCAGCCAAAATACCCTTTCATCGTAGGACTTTGCCTCCGAGGACTAACAACAACAGAGGCACATAACAGAACAGCAATCAGTTTCCCTTCATTTACCAGTGTATATATTTATGATGAGACATTATACGGCATCCTTAGAAGCATTTCAAAACTGCTGTGGTATCAACTGTGACAGGTATTTGGACCTTTTTCCTTCTCTTTGTGACTTTCTTTTGCAATTTATGTCACAGATTAGCATTTCTGTGTGACTTTGCATGCATTCAAATGTTCATAATAATAATTATTATTAAATTATAATTATAAAAGCAATAAGTCATTTCATTTCATTTCATTTCATTTTATTTATTGAAACCTTTGTGAACCAATATACAAACATAAACACAGCAAATCAATATAATGCAAACAATAGACAAACATAAACTCAGCAAAGAAAACAAATCATTGGAACGCAGGCAACAACGGGGCCCCAGAAGGGATAAGAATCCCGCTTAGAGGAGGGACCCCAATTACCAGGTAGTAAATAGGGACGGAACAGATAACTTAAAGTACGTGTCTTAAAACAGACTACAAAACTTAAACTTGCAAAGGGAACAATATTAGTTCAAAACATATGACTCTGACATATGACTCTGACATAAGTCAGATCTAGACAAGATGCCATTCTAAATTAGTTCACCTGTTCGCCAAAGTTCACACACCGAATGACGACCGAATGATGATGCTCTGGAAGACAAGAAATCATGTTTCAAATCAGACGCTCTAACAAATTTCACAAGAAATTCAAATGCAACGGACGGTAGCTGAATGAATAGACCGCTCAGCCTGTAATGCGGAGAGCATGGGTTTCTGTCTCTGCTGAGGCAGTCACTGTGTAGGGACCTTGAACAAGTCATTCACTCACAACTGCTCAGCGTCGTCGAGGTTCTGTCGTATGGTCAAGTGAACTTTGGAAGGAGGGCAATATCACATACAGTTGGAATGTATTGTACTGCTGCTGGCCATGCTGGGCTGTGCTTCAAACAGATGCAGTACATGTGTACAGAACTGAAACAGATCTACAAGTCTTTCAACTTAAGTGAATAATTTGCCACAATTTGACAATTTAAAACACAATTCACCCTAATGTGACATTATAATGATACAGCTAGCAGAACTGGTGACTGTTCACCTAATAACTGTGAGGGTCTCAATGTAGGGACCTTGCTAACTTCGTTACATAAAATGTACGGACATCGATAACTTCTTTACACACAATCTCTTAGAAAATGATCAGTTGCCTAAGCCTCCAATAGTCCTTAGAAAATCAAGCGATGCCTAATAATACAATAAACACTTACTGGAAGCATCACTTATTCGTGGTTTGCCTACGGTCACAAGCTTTTCTTTTTCAAAACTTGCTACAAAAATTTAAAAACAGTTTCAATACAAAATAAGACAAATCGAGAAGTAAATTCAATATGTTTTTAAACATACCATAAAATATGCAACAAATTCCCAAATTGTTTCAAAACCATAAATATGAACTATTAACAATAATAATCACATTACAAATCAGTCAGCAATAGTAATCAGCATTTAGCTGCAAATGTCAGCAGCCATTTCAGCTGTTGATGCACCTTCCATCATTTTGGCAGATTATTTTGTCTAAATGCAGAATTTGCTCAATAATTTGAATTTATTCTTATTTGAATGTCAGAATTATTCTTAATTTCTGGATTTTATACATTCTGACAGTATTTCATCACATATCATCTTGGCCTCTGTAAATGCAATTATGTCCAGTCGAGTCTTGGATCTACGGACCTACATACACCAACTACAGCAGGGTAATTTTTGTCGCAGCATGTGACGAATACCTGTTGTGTGGACCCAGTGGCTTCGGGGATATCCGGATGTGTATCATCTACCACAAATGAGGAATTGCTAAGCAGTGGTTTTATCGTGCACCACGGATGCTACCACCTGTCGTCGCTGTACACTACTGATGCAACTTGGTCCAGACACTCTTCTTAACCCTTTAACGACTAGCTGCATTGGTTTCCCATGCATTTTAGTAGACACTCATCGTTAAAAGGTTAGCATGGTGTTATCTGTCACCTCTGGACAGGAATCCGTTAGTTGGGCTTCACATGTGTGTGTGTGTGTGTGTGTGTGTGTGTGTGTGTGTGTGTGTGTGTGTGTGTGTGTGTGTGAGTCCATTGCTCATGACTCTTCCAGTTTTCTCCTAATTATATGTTTACTGATGAAACTTCTGTTTAGCCTAGCATAAAGAGCACTTCAGATTAGGTTTTCTTGAAACATCACTAAAGAATTTCTAATTAAATAAAAATTAATAGCTGAAAGCAACATTAAATAACTGCAGCATTTAGCTCCTAACAACAATAAGGGGTCATTGCACAATTACGTAACGCCGAAAATGACCGTTTTGGACCCACCTACCCACCCAATGTAATTCATTTACAACTAAACTGTTGGTAAAAGCGTTACGTAACATTCAGCTCCACCCACCCACCCACCCACCCTCCGTCCGTAACGTTCTCAAGGACCCCACCCACCCACCCTGTAGCGTTACGTAACAATGCAATGATCCCAAGCAGTGATCAGCAACGGTGAAAATGGTCCGATAAAACATTACAAGATGAATTTGCAAACCAGCTTGGAAGAACCCAGAAGCGTCGAGGACCCACGGACGAGGACCTCCTGCGAAAACAACATCCAAAGATGATCCAAGAGTCACAACAGCAACTTCGTTTGGCTGAAAAGCCTACAAAAATAACAGTATATAACATAAGTCTGTATGTACTGGAATGTATTAATCAGTAAGTATCCAAACTAACTATATCCATGTAAAGTACATATGTGAATTTGTGTTGTGTATAAAGACTATAATATAATATATCTTACAGGCTTCCTTAAGGCTCTACATAATTGCAACCAGGCTACCAGCAACCCTATTAAGCAAGTGTGACTTAAGAGTGAGTTGTTAAGAGCCTGTGTCAGATAGAAATGTTCAGTGAATGGTGGCTGAGGTAGAATGGTCAGACACATGATGACGTATCAAATATCAGAAGTTCCCACATAGGAATGTCCCCTAAGGCTTAAGGGCAGAGAATGTTGATCTGACTGGCTGAAGACAGGATCACATGGTTCAAGCGTATGCTGGAGTAGATCGACTCTTGAAGCCAGCCCCAAGTGTGACAAGATAGTCAAATGCGTGGCACTGTAGCCAACCGGTTACAGCGCTCAGCCTGTAATTTGGAGAGTACGGGCTCAAACCTCCACTGAGGCAGTCATTAGTTATGTAAGGGACAGAGAATGCAGCATCCAGCATCCACAGTTACACAGCGCCATCAACGTCCTGTAATATGGAACAGTCTTCCTGCACATATTCAGAAAGCCAAAAGCCTCTCTGTATTAAAAAAACATTTACGTAACACCGAGCATTAGAATTTGCGCTGACAGTAGACAGTTTTGTAAAGCATCCTAGAAGTAGCATGCTACCAACGATGCTATATAATCGTCATTATTACAATGACAATGGTCGTGTGTACATTTCTGAACTTTGGAGAGGAGGGCATTACCACATACAGTTGTATTGTAGTTGTAAATGGTCACAATTAGGAGCCAGCACAGCTTCAGGTCACTCAAGGCATTAAGCTACTGAGAACTCACCGTCAGAGGAGTGTAGGCTGCGACAACTTGTGTTGCTTTCAGTTTGATTCGATTAATTTCGTAGGCAACGGTCACTTCAATATGTCCGACTCCCGTGGCCTCCAGCAAGAGGTCAGCACACGCATTCTCTGTTGACGACTTCGTAACTGAAAATTCAACGCAATATAGCTCATACAGTTTGCGCTGTCATTCCCACTTCGTTGGCACTGCCAGTTGTTAATATATTCAATAATTTATTTACATGCGATATAGTGTTTGATCGGTTGAAGGCTTGTTTCCTAATCCTGCAAGTACATGCTAAAGTCTTCCTTAACACTTTAACGACGAGCTGCATTGGTTTCCCAGTCACTTTTAGTACATGCTTGTCATTAAAGTGGTAAAAGGTTAACATATATGCACCTTTATTAACTAAGTCCTTAACAAGTAGACAATTATAGTGTTTAACTACTGCCTTTTCATCACATAATACATGTCAGTTGCCTTAAATATACTTAATTATAACTCAAATTATGATATAAAGCAGTCTGCCACAGGGATCCAAAATTCAATGCAGCTTTGGAAAATGATCTCATTATTAAACAACCTCATTGCTAGGGCTCCACAGATATTCCTTAGAAGGAAGTTTCAGTGTAGTGTCATACAAAATCAATCAATAATTAATATTTTTACTAACTACAGCATTTGCTAATAACTTCATTTTCATAATCCTAGCTTCACATCAATTCAAACTAATTTCCTAAATTTCTATCAGCACCATAAGTTTAATTTATAACGGCCACTGCTTACAGTAATTGATTATATTACGAGAGTACTACTAAATCAAACAAGTTATAAGGCAAAGCCTTCTATTAAAAGTCCAAAGAAGTTAGTCACAATCTACTGATGAACTGATGAAAAGATCTGGACTTACCGGACTTCTGTCGAAAGATGTTACTATCAGACAGCAGGATAGTCAGTGCAATTGTATGACAGTCATCAAAACTAACTTCCTTGTTGTCTGTGTAAAAAAACAAAAGGCACCAATCGACAACTTATACCAACCGAGTATCAAAAGAATGTTAAATTGCACAGCCACATGAAAATAACAGCGTTTGGGCTTTGTGTTCTGCCTTCGATTTACCATTCTAGCATCTAAATCACATTTTATATTTATTTTTATTATTATATCATATTTGGTCATATTCCTGTTACCTTAGTACTATCAATCCTGTAATTATTCTTAATACTGACAATACTTCTTAATATTATTCCTATTACTTAGAACTTTTAATGCTATTACATAATTTCTTATTCAATTATAATAGTACAACCTTACACTAGTAAGGATGAAAAGCAGTGACCTAAGTCTCATAACTGAACTGATGCTACATGGTTATATATTAGGTTTTGTTAATTTACACTTTCTTTATTGCATTACTTTGTTAAATCACATTACACTACACAACATAAATTACTTCTTGGAAGAAAGAATTAATTTACCGAGTTGACCAAACAACGCAATCGGCAACTTCAGTGAGGATCCAATTTCTGCTTCCACCTTAGATGGAAGGAACGCCAGCCGAGATGGAGGCACAACAACCACCTGGAAAAGTTAGTCTCATCATCATTATACTGATCACTTTCATCATCCCCAACATCATCAGTCATAGTCATCGTCATAATGTCTATCAACACCACTATCCTTCAAGAACTTATTAACATAGTATGCTCTGCTTTCATCATATATCATCATCATCTCTAGAATGGTCAAAATCATTGTCACAGCTATTACTAGTCACTGCTGTCGTTGTTATGAAACTGCTCGGCAACATCATAACACAATGTGTTATAACACAGTTTCATAACACAATTTGTGGACTCATCTATGCATTCCATGTTTACCCACTATTCTACTTAACACAAAGTGGTGCTACATGTATGTTTCCCAAACCTATCAACTTAATTGGTTGATGCACCATAAAAGGGCTGCACTGTAACACTAAATATTGACTTGTCTGCGTTACCCTTTTTATGCACAGTCTGGTTTATGGGTGTTCGACAGAGTAGTGGTTAGCATACTGGACTGTCAATTGAGAGGTCAAGGGTTCAAAATCAGGGCAGAAATTTGGTTAAAGATTTCTGCTCCACTTCCACCTTCTAGCCAACTCAGTTATAATGAGTACACTGACCGTACACCATCAGTGGGAAGATGAAACGGTGAAGGAGAGGACTGGCTACCCGACCTCATATGCTAAGGCTAAGAAAATGAAGTCGCTAACACTTCATAACCATGGCTGCCTCAGGGCCAGCTTAAGGGACTGCTCTTCTTCTTCTGGTTTAAACACTGTGTCATAAATTGTAATCAGCAACTTCCATTGCGCCGGTGTCTAATGCACAAGGCATCAGCCGATGGCACACCAAAACCAAGCCATAATCACGTCAACATCCAAAAGATCAGTCCGTAAAAGACAGCCTACGGTGGATAAGCAATGTGAAAGCTCTAGGTTAAGTTTTCAGCCGAGAACGAAATGACACAAGAGATTGAGCACATTGTACAGATACAGGAAGAGAGACATCATAAGGCATGTACCTTGATGACTTTGCATTAACAAGTAATGGTATCAACAGCAACAGCACTGAAGCAATCCATCACTTACATATTAATCTAAGCTTGCATTGCAAAAGCCAGCTATCAGCAGTCACTTCTAAACAAAACTACACAGTACTACCATCAAAAGTACTTCACAAATTCAACCAACTTTAGTACCCAACTATTTTCAGTACCACAACCAACAGCAGTACCTGTGACGCATCGAAGTGAGCCACGTTTCGGACATCTGAGGCCTTGACCGTGATTGACCCGATCGTTGACCCAACTGTGACCAATCCAGATGGCTGTACATCAGCCGCACTTGGATTGCTTGAATGCCACGAATAGTTTCCACTTCCTCCCGACACCTAAAACGCAAAACATACAACATAGCACTACATAACACTATAAAACATAACTAGCCATTTCCATTAAGTTTCTTTAGAGAAAAATTCTGATTGTTACAAATGCTTATAATAATAGGCATCTATTATTCTATGAAGGCCCACAGAATAATGGTAACATCACTGGCACGAAGAGTTTAACATCAAGTTGGAAGCGGGATAGATACCCGCTACCTTCCCAAAGGTCTACTCAGCCTATCATTCGCTAAATGGCATTGGTAAAATGAGTAGTAGAACGTGATGGGTGCCTTGCATGGCTACCATACAGTTAAATTCGACTCCTGGTAAAGTTGCTATCATCTTTTACTACTATATCATATTATCTTACTGCGTACTTGTTAGTCTGAATTAAAATAAACGAATATTATAATTAGATCTGACTTAAAGAACGCCTGACATTACTTTGAATTGAAACTGAATGGTGCTTCCAGAAGGTTCCCATGGAAGCACCACTCTTTCTGGAAGTAGAACGATCGGCTCGAATATCTCGACCTCCTGGGTCCCATCGACTGGTTTCTCAAAAGTTATTTCCTTTCCATTCTAAAAAATGAAAATTAAGCAGAATACAGGCACAGCCATTTTTACATAAATTTCTATTTAATTTAATGCAAAATCTTTCAATAGGAATAAGGAATTAGAGTAAATTCAAAGGCTCCTTTCGCATAATTTATATACGTAAGTTTATTGAATAATTTGCCTTGGTCAAATATCCCATTTCTCGGCACTATTCGGAAGTATTCGCCTCGGCAAATACTATCACTAAACATTTACGTAGCTCTATGGTTAAAGAATACTAGGGAATAACCAGAAATTGCCTTGGACATTTATTGCCTTGGTCAAATATCCCATTTCTCGGCACTATTCGGAAGTATTCGCCTCGGCAAATACTATCACTAAACATTTATGTAGCTCTATGGTTAAAGAGTACTAGGGAATAACCAGAAATTGCCTTGGACATTTATTGCCTTGGTCAAATATCCCATTTCTCGGCACTATTCGGAAGTATTCGCCTCGGCAAATACTATCACTAAACATTTATGTAGCTCTATGGTTAAAGAGTACTAGGGAATAACCAGAAATTGCCTTGGACATTTATTGCCTTGGTCAAATATCCCATTTCTCGGCACTATTCGGAAGTATTCGCCTCGGCAAATACTATCACTAAACATTTAAGGATCCTGAGTGGCCGAGTGGGTTGGTGCCCGCTCGCCGCGCCGGCGCCCCGGGTTCGCTTCCCGGTCGGGTCGGATTATCAGAGATTAATTTCTCGGATCTTTACTGCGGGTGGCTCGGTCGCATTATAAACGTGGAGTACAATACAACACACAATACAACACATCACAATACAACTGGGGCGCGGTGGTGTAGGGGTATGTTCGGTGCCTTGCAGCTGGAGGGTTGCGGGTTCGAATCCACCTCAAAGTCGCCGCGTAGGGACCCTGGGCAAGTCCTTCACTCGCAATTGCTCATGCGCTTCGGCGTGAAACTCCGATTCAGCGTTCGCGCAGTAGTCGGGAGCGCCTCTGAATGGGAAATCTGGTTGGGGCGCTATAACAAGTGTTCAAATACAATACAATACAATTTATGTAGCTCTATGGTTAAAGAGTACTAGGGAATAACCAGAAATTGCCTTGGACATTTATTGCCTTGGTCAAATATCCCATTTCTCGGCACTATTCGGAAGTATTCGCCTCGGCAAATACTATAAACACAAATAGTGCAAATAAATTTTTTTAAATTATTCAATAAACTTACGTATATAAATGTTCAGTCTTAAACAAATAAACATCCACTGAATTCCATTTTTCTTGAAATGATGTCAATTTCTTGAATTTAATGCAATTTTAGAAAACTTTACAACTGCACATAACTCCATAGCTTCGCGTATGGAACAAATTGTAAGTAAGCACTCGGTTCGTACCCAGATCCGGCAAATACTACATCCAAATACTCAGAGTTGGTAATTGATAGAAAATGTCTACCCAGTTATTCCCTAAAGAGTACACATCAGAAAGGAGGATAAGTTAGAGGCGTTTGAGATGTGGGTATGGCACAGGATGAAAAAACTGAACAGAGCATAAAACAAATGAAGAGGTACTATAAAAGGAAAGAAAGATCCTTGATGGCAACAATAAGAGGGAGACTCCCTCGCAAGTAAACGAGAGGAAGAACCCGATCTATGGTGCGAGACTGGATGACGACAGATGGATACAGGAAACTGATGGAAGAAACCCAACGTCAAGAGGAGTAGCATCATTTGACGTTTCAACCTGCCAAGAGGCAGAGAACTTGAAGAGAATTAAGGAAAATGCTTCACTGATGCTCTGTACTTCAAAGCAACAAGCCATGGGGAAATGTCACACATGAGTAACAACATATTGCACAATAAAATGAATGGGTAATTTCTTCACCAATTCAACTTACTGCGGCTGTAACAGACTTCAGCTGTGCGTAGAGATTGACAAAACCCTTGCGCAATGTCTCCACGACATAGTACGTCCCATTTGCAGAGGCCGAGATCCGACGGAAATGGCGATCAGGAAAGGTAGCAGTTACACGAAGATTCTAAATGACAAAATGAAACCAGAAGTTTAAAAAAAATCAAACGACTATAACATTTCGAATGACTTTGAAACTCCATTGGATTCCAATGCAATGGCTTTAGAGAAGATAACTGAACTTAAAGTCTCTGAGTTTGATTAGATCAATAAGTTAATCAGATCAGATCAATACGTTAGATCAATAAATATATCATATAAGATCAATAAGTTCATCAGTTTTACATAGAGAAATGTTCTGATTCTTAGAAATGCTTACACTAATAGGCATCTAAATTTATACAAGAACCATTTTCATGGACGCTTTATGGATGGGATCCCTTTCACATGTTTTAACTTACATTTCTATTTACAGAGTTTCTACTTATAAAGCAGCAATATGAGTTTCATTATTTAGCTTTTCTCAAACTAGGTTACTATCACTGTACTGTCTCAGCTAAAATTGGATATGTTTCTAGCTGCTTATCTTCCATAGCCCAGTATCTCAACTAGTTCTATCCAACGAACTGTGACTTCAGATAATGGCTTTATTTATAAGTGTGAAATGTGAATAGATGTTTCCCAACTTCATCATATTGTCATTTTGAGCAACATTTGACTCTTCAAATTAAACATTTATCCAATGCAGCTCCTCAGGGGCTCGTTTCATTAACACTTTAACGACAAGAGTGTACTAAAAACAATGCAGCTCGTCGCTAAAGTACAACAAAATTAGAATCTATAAACTGCTACTTTCTACACACTTTGGATGGATAACACTTTAACGACAAGTGTGTACTAAAGGCAAATGAAAAACCAATGCAGCTCATCGTTGAAGTGTTAGAAGCACAACAAAATTAGAATCTATAAACAGCTACTTTCTACATACTTTGGATGGATAAATCTTGCGGTTTTCGCCATCAAAGACATTGACATAAACAATGTATGTTCGATTTGTCTCCAATAACCAGTTTGGATCTGGATTCACAGTAAATTCTACAAAAAAACATTAATTTGTTTTATTATATCAGTCAGTTTCAATATAACTTCTGTAATATATAATATATTTGTTTATTGAGAAAACTTGTTGTTAAACCACAACCAGGTACAGGTTATGAAAAAAGGAGTAATAGACTCTAATGTATTAGTTACTATCAATGTTAGGGTTAAAAGTTCCATATGTGCCATAAAGTTTCTTTGCTTATTTTATCAACCAGTTTCAATTTGGATTCACAGTAAATTCTACAGAAAATCATTTATTCGCTCATTTTATCAATCAGTTTGGATAAAATAAACTATAAATAAAAAAATAGAAACTACAAATATTTTAGATAAACCATTAATTCATTGACTTTTATCAATAATTTCGGATTTGAATTCACAGTAAATTCTGCAGGTGAACTGCATATTAGTTTCTTTTATAAATCATGTTGGAACAAAAAAATACTGAAAGTAAATAGCCTAAAAAGTCAGATATTTGATCAGCTTACCTAGATAGGCAGGACTGACAACGTAGATACCGGCGGAGGGCTCTCGCAACGTGTCAGATGGCTGAAGGGCTTTAGAACAAGATATCATCAAGAAAGAAAACCGTTTTCAAATCACTTTTACAACACTTGCACAACCAGTAAATATATTTACAACACAAGAAATTCAAATTTCGAAACTTAACCCTTTAATGACGAGCAGTATTGGTTTCTCATACATTTTAGTACACGCTCGTCGTTAATGGGTTAACAGTTGGGAATTAACTTGTGGGTGGATTATTGGCAGGAGGACCATTGCCTCATAACCCACTACCGTGAGTTGATCGCTAGTCTCCTCTTAAAGGATGCAAGAGAGCTATATCAACTGTAGCTGTGCTGAGACTATAACTGTTAATTAATCTGCAATAAATATGCATCCAATGTAACAGAATGGCTTATGGATTTCAGTAGAGATCCCTCATTCCATGGTCCTGGGATAAACAAAAGATTGGGTAAATACAGACTTTGCAAAGCAGAGAGAAATATGGTTCTGGAGATGATTGATCAAACCCACCAGCAGGACTGTCCTATTTACAATGCAACAACATCACCTGATTGTCTTTCTTTGGTCATACTTAGAACTAGAACTGTTCTTGGTTCTTGAAGGGGTTTAGGGTAATTCATTTCGAGCACTTGGCAACACGTAATGGCAACACTCTGGCACGAAGAGCAGAACATCAGCACGGACACTGAATCACTTCCCGCTACCCTCCCAAAGGTCCACTCAGCCTTTCATTCGCCAAATGGCATTACTAAAATGCGCAGTAGGACATGATGGGTGCCTTGCAAAGTTGCCAAACAGTTAAATTTGAGTCCGGTAGTAACTTTTGATCAGCCATTCATACTGTGACTTGTACTGCGGTGTGTCATTTTGAAAAATAAATGAAGATTATTATTATTGGTGAACGAGCTTTTACGGTCACTGAACCTAGATTTTGAAATTCCTCCTTGTATCGGTTCATTCTGCTTATTTCACTTTGCGCACTACTTAACATTTATATTTTTAAAACTTGCTCAAGTACCATAGGGGGTCATCCATTTAGTACGAACGCACCTAGGGGGGAGTAACCCAAATGCCTCTGATTGCGTATGCTTGCGTACGCATAGGAAGGGGGGTAAACCTCGATAATACTGCCTATATTGGCTTTCTTCAAATGAGTCACAGTTCAGCGATCAGGCAATTAATTAGGGCTGTGGGAAAGGACCACACACTTGTATGCCCCTTACCTCTGACTGTTATTAACTGTCTTGCAGCTGTGCACTGAGTTCCCACAGTTTGACCGCCTGCCCTATTCAGTCAGGATATAGACCGTTCTATAGGATGGGGGGGGGTGCGTGTCAAGCGTACGTACGCAGAGGGGGTTGCTAAAAGTACGCTTGCGTATGGGGAGGGGGTCAATTTCCCCCGGAATTTTGCGTACGTACTAAATGGACGACCCCTAGGCTGTCTCTGTATTGGCATACTGATCATTGTGTTGACCTGAGTATGGCTTGGTTTTGGAGAGCCATCAATTGGTGCCTTGTGCTTCAGGCTCCAGCACTATTATAACGTTAATAATTAATAATATTTAATAATAACAATGCATACGTGTAAATGTGTTTCCATGTTACAATGCACTACTCAAGGACCAATGATACCAATTTTAATCATTATTTCATGAATGCGTTTCATTTTCACTGATAATCAATCATGAGTCATTCATCTGCCAAAAGGATACTCAGATCCTTGAGTTTAAGTTCTGTGAAGCCGAATTCGACGCCTGTAACGGTCGAAGTCTTCGGATCGAGCTTGGCAAAAGTCGTGTTGCCTAGCTCGAGACGGTACTGCTTTGAAGGCATCGTCACTTCTGCAACAGGATTTAGAAAACATTTCTGAAGGATATAGAAGAAACTGCCAAAACAAGATCATGGGTTCAATACTCCTGTGCCGAATTTCCTGTTTCCAGTGCCGTTCATTAATAATAAATTACTGAATTACTGAATGCCTCATTAACAAGATTAATTACAGTATCAATTAGTAACAGCCTCAAGTTATGAGTTGTGTCATAATAATAAATCATTTGGCCGAGACATTTTCCTTGGAATAAAAAGAGAAAAGTAATAACTGGAGGATTTTTAGTAAAACAGTTGCAGAATGGTAAGCATTTATCTCATAGCACATGAGGTTTATTTCTCCTCTCAAAAAGTCATTATGCAGGAAATCTGAGCAAATCCTAAATACACAGTTGTTCAGACCATCAAATTATATTACGTCACTAAAACAGGTGCTTAGATAAACAGGAAGAGAAAAAAAGTCGGCAAACAAAAAAGAAATAAAAGCTGAAAAGTGAAAGATACTGAGAGAGACAATGCGGTCCTTGCCGTGTGCTTTTCCCTGTTTGAGCAGCTCCACTTTGTAGGTCACAGTCATGTGAGGAAGAATGTAGACGACGGATGGAGACAGCTGGAGGTTGGCGACTACAAGAACACGGACTCTGAGATCTGGCAGATGCTGGATGACAAACACATCAACATCATTAGCACCAGTAGCAGAGTCCTCAATCGTGATGATTGAGGACTCTGCTACTGGTGCATTGTTATCACTGTCACCATCACCACCATCATTATCATAATAACAATAATGTTTATTGACAAGCTCACAAAAAAACTGTGTTAAGTAACATTGAAACATGATGGTAGAAATGTCATGATCTTATTGAAAACACACCTTGGCAACATGCTAGGTGCCCACTCATTTTACAGCTGCCCCTAGGAAGTGGAAGACTCAGTCGACCTATAAGGGGCTACGGGAATTGAACGCAGCTTTCAAGATCTACTTGTTCTTCAAGCAAGAGGGTTACCATTTAACTATCCCCTCCCCCATCACCACCACCGTCATCAGCAGCAAAGTTGACAATTACTGTCATCAGCAGCAGTCGTCGAATCATCACCATGTCATCACCACCATTATCAGATGACATCATAGCACTGCTAATGCAACTGCAATTCAGCACCACATCTGCCAACTGAAAATCATTGCTAAGCCATGCAATTCTTAAACTAATTCCTGCCAAGAGGTATGGTAAATACGAGCAAATTAATTAGTATTTTCAGTTTTCTGGTTGCATACCTATCAAGGCATACTTCATAATATCTATATCGACATCAATTATCTGTGATATCACGGATATTGTAATTTAATGGCATAAAATAACTGATGCAAAACTCATGACTGGAATTGTGCCGAATATTAAGTTTGATTGCAGTCATTGCACTTCACACAATCATACTCCTTTGAGGATCGACTGTTGAACAAAAGTAATAAATGAATTATGACTTTACATGACTATACTAGAAAATGGTTCAACTTCATTACATCAGTCTCATCATCTATGAATTTAAATTGCTGATGCTCATTCACTAGAGTGCTGTTTGGCAGCTGATTATATTAAAGAATATACTTACTTAGTCACTTAGTTTGAGCTCATCACACAATATACAAAATCAAACGGCTTTAACACAGACAATGGAAAGGTTTTCCAGTCTCTTGGATATTTGAACATGGGACTACTTACTCGATAGGCCGGATCAACAGGTTTAACGCTGACAATGGCCCCTCCCGTTTGAAGACCCCTCATTAGGATTCGATCTCCTCGCTTGCTGTTCTCCTCCAGCTGCTTGATGTGAGGAAGCGCTGTGTACGAAGACTCAGAGAACTTAAGCAGCCTAAGAATCACAAAGAGCACAGAACAGATCAAAATAAACAACCCTACAAATGCAAGAAAATGGCCTGCACTGAAGTGTGCCAAAACCTTTAACATCATTATAAGCAATTTGGTTATCAACATCATGCTAATTTCAGAAGAAATGATCTTTAAAAATTGTAAAATTGCAATAGAAAGATAATAAAGATGTTGCCAAGTGGTAGAATGCAACTTGTCATCACCATGTGGCTTTCAATCACCGTGACTGAACCATATACCCAAAAATGAAAGCTTGTCCAGGGGCAAGACTGTTGATGCCTTCTATGAACCTCAGCTGAAAGGACTTTTATATCCCTCAACCTTATTTCTGCAAACCATTGTTGCAGATGCATGTAACGTGGTAACTCAAGAAAAATCACCATACCCTATATAGTTAATCACAGATGAAAGGTGAAACATCTGAACCAAGTTTAAAATACAGATTCAAATACCTGAGAACATTGGCAGCATTCGGCTCCCCAGAATCTGCATCTGAGATGAGGCTCCAGTCGAATAGCATTCCATCGAGACTGCTAAACACATCATCTTAAAAACAATCACAAAGCAGTCCAGTCATTGCCAAACAGTTGCCTAGTAAGCGCACTATGCTGACCTGAAAGTTATATCTAACAAAAAACTGTTTTCTTCATCCCAGCAGACACTTTGGCACGTAAAACATTTATATTGCGGATGATTTACGCATGCGTTTAATGCCGAGGATAGATAGCACACCAAAACTTTTATGACATGTTAGGTTAGCCCAACACATAAATGTGATTCTCTTGTAAACCAAAATGCGGTTAGCAATTGGTATAATAAAGGATATACTTACTTACTTACTTACAGCAACACTGAACAAAAAACACTTCCTGTTAAAAGTTTTTATTTACTTAAGCACTTGTTACACACGTAATAATCCTTCAATCGAGCAACTATGCCGCCAAGCCGGTGCTACCTTGTTTGCAGCAGTCCTTTGAAACCCAGGACATGTCCTCTACAGGCTGTCAAGCCGAGACTTTATAGCTTAAGGCCAAGATCTCAAGACAGGGTTATACCGCGCTGACAACAGCATGAGAAAAATCTTTATGAACACTTTGTTACTCCCAAAGGTGGAAAGAAACAAATCAAATATTGCGACAGTACAACATACCAGCGCAATGCTGTATAAACAATAAGTGAAAAGCACGAACTTTATAATCAGAATGCTGTAGACATATTGACTAAATCCAAGTCTGTTATCTAACCCAGATGAGAATCGTTTATGTTTATTCAATTAACCTAGATGCTTGTTCACCAGAGTGCTGTTTGGCAGCTGGTTTAATAAAGAATATACTTACTTACTTCCATGTGCAATGTCAGTTAATCTGAATCTGTGTCGCAGATGAATGTTCGCTAGTAGCAGAACATCAACCATAAAACAATTTGCCATTTGACCATAACACATTCACGAAATAAACAATCCTGTACAAGTCATAGAAATAGAAAGGTGCAATGAGGCTTTACAAAAATTCAGTGATAAACATATCCCTAAGATTTCTTTAATAAATAAGAACAAACTAACAATAGAATTTCTATTTACTTGATAAAGGTTCATTCTTACGACTGTAAAACCCAAGTTCTCATGAAAATGTCTTATATACAAACTTTTGTCATTCCTTGCACGGATGATAAATTCTTCTGGTGAGTCATCTAAAAATAGTTCCTTCGTTGTGGTTTCAATTGCCATTTGAGTGATTTCATCGACGATAACATCACACCTCAACTCCTGACCAGTCACTATTTAAAAGAAGTTCGGAATTAAATTTTACTGACAAGAAATGGCAAGTTTTTCTGGACGCCTTGCTATTTCAACAATGCATTATATACATTCATTATATAGAGATTTATATAGCACCTCTTCAAGGTTACTGCTCAGAGGTGCTCCCGACCCCAGCATGGCTAAGAAAAACAGTTTTAAGGCTAGAGTAGAATGCGTTAGAATGGACCATGGGGAGCAAGCGCAGTGCCAATGGGAGCCCGTTCCATACAGAGTACTACATATCTATTAAAGGTGTCGGTTTATCAGAGATTAATTTCTCGGATCTTTACTGCGGGTGGCTCGGTCGCATTATAAACGTGGAGTACAATACAACACACAATACAACACATCACAATACAACTGGGGCGCGGTGGTGTAGGGGTATGTTCGGTGCCTTGCAGCTCGAGGGTTGCGGGTTCGGATCCACCTCAAAGTCGCCGTGTAGGGACCCTGGGCAAGTCCTTCACTCGCAATTGCTCATGCGCTCGGGCGTGAAACTCCGATTCAGCGTTCGCGCAGTAGTCGGGAGCGCCTCTGAATGGGAAATCTGGTTGGGCGCTATAACAAGTGTTCAAATACAATACAATACAATACAATTAAGTGCTTGTTTTCAGGCTGCATGCATCCCAACATTTAGCAAGCAGACACTGGACGCATTGTTATTTCAACAATGCATTATATACATTCATTCATTCATTCATTCATAACAACTGTGCCCAGGAATATATGGGTCTCCAACATCTCCCTTACAACCACCTGGCCTCTGTCAGCAAAGAAACAATTGCTGATACTTCAAATCCAGTCAATTTCCCCACCTTTGAGTTTCTAAGACCTGTGCTCAGGATCCTTATGTGATCAGTCTAACAGTACAATAGTTAAGAGCAACTGTGCCTGATGCATCAGGGTCATTTCCAGAGATGTTCTTTTAGTTGCCTGAAACAAGCAGGTGACAAAAACACTACAAAAGACTAAAACACTGTCTCTGCCTCCCAGTGCGACGTATGTGTTGATTATAAATTTTTTTGCTGCTTTTGCATCACAGCATCTTATACAAAAGAGCGACATATAGTTAGGAAAACATGGTACACATCAGTCTGGTTGTGTATAAGATCAATAATGGCATATACATGTAGTGCACAGGTTTGAGCCTGCCAGCAGATAGCCAGTGAGCACAGACTGATCTTGGAAAATTGAACAAATTCATTAGCATCCTTGATAAGTTCTTTAAAAGGCACTAAATCACTAAATAAGTTCTTTAAAAGGCACTATATCACTATCTCCGTCTTGATACAACTACTCAGGGGTCTGTACGAAGATCAGATAGCGGTGATAAGGACTGAATATGGAGATACTGACAGATTCAGGATAAGAAAGGGAGTGCGGCAAGGATGCATTCTGTCTCCTTTCCTATTTAATATGTACGCTGAAAGGATAATGAGGCAGGCGGGAATGGATGAGGCTGTGGAAGGAATAAAGATAGCGGGAAGAACAATGAACAATCTGAGATACACTGACGATACAACACTATTGGCGGGTAAAAAAACCGATTTGGTAGAACTGATAAGAAGGCTCAAGAGTGAAAGTGAGAAAGCAGGACTCTACTTCAATATAAAGAAGACAAAGATCATGACAACAGAGGAGAACAGTTTTTAAGTAGACGGAGAGAAAATAGAAACGGTATCTAGCTTGACGTTTTTGGGATCAGTAATAGAAAAAGAGGGAAAGTGTGATATGGAAATAAATCGTAGAGTAGCGATAGGAAAAACTGCAATGAATGGTCTGGAAAAATATGGAAGGACAAACATGTGAGTATAGACACGAAAAAAGATTGGTGAAGGCTCTGATCATACCAACAGTAACATACGGCAGCGAGACATGGACAATGACCAAGAAAATGAGGAAAAAGATTACCGCATGCGAAATGTGGATATGGAGGAAGATGCAGAGAATATCATGGAAAGAGAAAAGGACCAACGATTGGGTGCGCATGAGTATCGGAATTGAGAAGGAAGAGACACTACAACAAACAGTGCTAAGAGCAAAGTTGAGGTTCTTTGGTCATGTCATGTGATCAGATGGATTGGAAAAGGAAATGATGTTAGCATATGGAGAGGGAAGGAGAAAACAAGGACGACCAAGGAAAAAGTGGATGGACGAGATACATGAAACAACTGGAATGAATTTGGCAGAACTTAGAGATGCGACGGCGGACAGAAGGAAATGGAGAGGCTTGATCATGAAGGTCGCTAGAGTTCAAAGAACTGACAGCACAAGGTAACAAGGTAATTTATCACTATCACTGTCGAAATAATACAGATTTGCATACAAAAACATAGTGGTGTACAATTGTAGTCTTAAAAATCAATCAAATGAACAGAATACACAAATTCCTGTCTACCAGATTCTTCTGCAGTGACGATGGTTGTTCTCCGAGTTGAGACGGCCGACACTGAAGTTACGAGTGCAGTCCTCGAGCAAGCCAAAGGATCTGATGTCCCCACGGGACGTACAGATGCCACCTCAGGCCGAGACGAGCGCCTACAGACAATCCAACAAAATGCCTAAATTCAAAAATTCTACTTGGATGAAGAATTAATGTTCTTTCAAAATGTTCTTTTTCAGAGCAAAGCTACATAAAATCCAAAAATGCCTAAATTTCAAATTCTACTTGGATTATATGTTTTTTTTGGAGAGCAAAGCTACAAGGCACTGGCTACGGAACCGTCCGGACGGTGCCGTTATTTCTTTTCTACGGAACCGTCCGCAAATAATCTATGGGCGATTGCATAATATCTATGGCGTCAAAGCCGAACCATCAATAGCGCAGTAGTTAAGGGATTAACGAAACTAACCCTAACCCTGACCATAACCGACCCTAAACGCCTAATTTGACACTAAACGACCACACGAATACTAACCTGGCCTAATCCACCCTCCGCCATATAAAAATTCGACGGGAAGACAACAAGTTGACGTGACAGGCTTTTGCCAATATTTATTTCAACCTGATGTACACGCCATAGATATGTGCAATCGCCCATAGATTATTTGGGACGGTTCCGTAGAAAAGAAATAACGGCACCGTCCGGACGGTTCCGTAGCCAGTGCGAAGCTACAAACAATTCAGCAAAATGCCTAAATTCAAAATCTATGACTAATAGATTCGCTATTTGCTATCCGAATAAGCATAAAATGTGTGAAACAAGATGCATATAATCACTTATTGTAACACAAACACACTTAGGTGACGGGTCTCCTCTGTTAGGTGGCGAATCTCAGACTTCAGGTGGTGGGTCTCAAATCCGAGGTTCCGGATCTCAGATCCGGCTGAATTTAACCACTGGCAGTGCCCTAGTTTATCTCGCAATATAGGGTGGCCATATTGTTTACAAGTGTCGCAACCACATTCGGCCGTTTCTTCAGAATTACAGACATTACATTCTCTTTTGGTCAGACCTCTGTGCAACAGCCTCATCCCTGGCAAGTGAATTTGGCCCTGGAATTTGTATATGATCGCGTCGCACAGTGCTATAGAAATTTTCATTACGTATTATTATTTCCAGTTAAACGGCTATTCACGTCCTATCGCCTTAGCACAAGAGTAAGAACTGAGTGTCAATAACAAACTGATACTTTTGACATAAAGCGCTATATAAATCACCAACAGCCGGCAAAAATACCATGTGCGCAGGAGTGATGATCTTACCAAATAAAACACCCATCGATGGCTTCTAAAGTGAAGCTCGTCGCAACCTGGCTGTAGTAGGGTAGCAGAAGTTTCGGTACGTTCAGTTTCGACGCCTGGCAGAGATCATTATGAACGCAAAAGAGAAAACTACTTGACAAGAGAAATAGAAACAGATCCATTGCCGCCATTTTCAAACAGACATGCATGCTGGCCTTTCTGGCACAACGACCGCTTTGTCACATTGTTATAGCGCCGTGACCCAGAATGCATCGATGAACCGCGCAGACCTAAAAACATCAAATCCGCTACTAAAGAAAGCCTGTGTGTTAGCCTTTATGGTTTTTATAGCTGTCAACTACCTCATTTAACTGATAGCGTGTACTTATATAGGCCCTATCATTTTCTCAGCTATTTATCAACCCCAGAACCCTAAAACAAATTTTCCCATGTAGTTTGGAGTCCTGGATTCGATCCTGTAAATTTCGTCGCAAAGATCGAAACTTTTGAAAATATAGATGTATGACCACAGAATAGATAAAGCGTAGCGATTTCTGAAGTCGTGTTCAGCAAGACATTTCGACGTGTTTGGCAGTCAACGTTAGACAAGGCTTGGACATAGGCAAACAGTCGGTCAATGTATCGAGCTTATGTTGAACGGCTGACTGTAAAGTCGAGGATTACCTGATTTCTGACGATGGTATATGTTTTTCTAAAGCGGTAAGTCCATATCGAGTCGTATTTTCGATAAAATTTGTCAAAATCGTGGAAAACACGTGCTGTCTAAGATTCAATTTGAACACATTTTGTCGATTTACGGTGTTTTTCATTCTCACCATCGCCATCTAGCGAATACAATTAGAGCATTTGTGCTGATTTAGTGTACTTTTAAGAAACTGTTCTGCCACCTGGCGAATGTAAAGAGATGCCTTTCGCATTCATTTTATCTTCTGAAAATTTAAAACAGCTCTGTTAAATGAGCGCAATCAATCAAGGACGCTAAGAAGTTAAGCACAAATATTTTCTACAGTTTTGAAGACAGGTAATAATATCTTGGGTAAGTTTTAGTAATGATTTGTTAAATTTATATAGCACAATATCAGATTTTCATGGCAGGTGAGGAGCGCACATGGTTGTACAATGTTACGTGTACAGAGCGTAGGCCTATTTATGTGAACGTACACAGTCGAACGAGCTGAATGCTAATTAACACGTGCATAGGCGGGAAAAGATAACTTCAGGTCGTGATCACTCATCGACAAGCTACGGCGTTCTTCCGCGTTTCCTTAGAGCATGGTCGGAGCTACGTGTACGCGTATAGGCTATGTAGGCCTATGTATACATATTACATAATTATATGTATGTATGTATGCATGTGTGAATGTATGTATGAATCTATTTACGCATGCATGTGTGGATGTATTTATGCCATGCTAATTCATTGCTACCGACGATTCTAATGAATTATTGTCTTAAAATTTTACGTTGCCCTGCGCTTGACTTTTGAGTGGCGCTTTAGAAATTTGGAGACTACGATTACGATTAATCATCACGTGATTATATGACTTAGAAATCTCAGTTATGCATAAATAGTCAAATCCAGAACTACATAAAGCAATCCTTTACACTTTCATGTGAGCCAAAATTCGGTTTTACAATTGGTCCTACAATAAAGAATATTCTATTCTATCCTATTCTATTCTGTTCTATTATATTCTATGCGATAGCAATGTACTTATTTACTTTTATCAGCACATGCAGCAGAGCTACAGACGGTGTGTTTTTGTCAGCCAATCACAGGATGCTTGCGCAAATTTTAAAAGACCGGTGTACAATTTTAATTACAATGATTGTTAATAATAACAGTTAACTTATTCATAATTAATCGTTTAGAACAAAAGAATTACACCAGTAATAGCGGCCGGTCAGACTGTGATGGCTGGTCAAGTCGGGGAAACAGGTGTTCATGTGATGAATGCAGCCGAGCCTTACCGCGCAACTCAACTGGTCTGTATTGTTTAGTAGTGCCCGCTTTATTCGTCTTGAAATTAAGTTTTCAATCAATCAATCAAAATGTTTATTTTGCAACCAAATTAAACAAAATCATCAGGTTTACATATAAATTTCAACACGGCTACGAAAAAGGAGGCCCTAAAGGGATAAAGAATCCCGCTAAGTAGGGACACCAAATTACAGATTACATTAGAAAATTAATGGTGGCCTTTAAAGAAAGATTATAATTGAAAACATACTTGCAGTGACCAAGTGAAAGTTAAAGTAAAAAAACAGAAAAGAAACTAAATGAACCAAAAACAGGAAAACAAGGAAAGGAAAGCGAAACTGAAACAGTTGCTCAACACTGTTGAGTCAATATACAATATAAAACAAAAATACTTAACTAGCTTACAAGTAGATATTAGGTAGGTCTACTACCATGCACAAGAATCGGGCAAAAGGTCAGACAAGGTCGTTTATAATACAGTACATTGTATAAGGTAGGTGCTTAATTTATTTTTGAATACCCAGATGCTGGGGGATAAGCGAATTTCCATAGGAATTTTTTCACAGATCGCTACTCCAATTGATTTAATAGAGAAGAGACGTGTATTCATGCGGGCATAGGTGCGGCGATAAGAGCTAGAGTTTCTAGTAAAATACGGATGGATCTGAGATGAGAGTTGAAAGTAATGTTTGTAAATAGAAGGCAGAAGGTTTCGGTCAAAACGATACATAAATTCCCCAATTAGTTATCGAGCTACTGCTCTGACTGTATCGCAGGGTGCGGACCGAAACCCGAATCCCCTAAACGAATTTTGGCCGGATCCCCGAAATTGATTTTCTATGTCTGACTCGAATGAACATAATTAACAAATAAACATTTGAATAGGCAGTGTATCGTTATACATCAGGGCCACGCTAGGTAGTAGGTCTATGTCATGTTTACAATTTAACTTTGAATATCTCGGCGGCTTTCTAGAAAACTGTGTTCGGGAACTCGGGCTTTTGTCTATTTTCAACGTTTTCGGGGATTCGGGTTGACCCCTTATCGCAGAAATACAGTACGGAAGCAGAACAAAAATACCTCATAGAATCAAACCGTTAAATTGGCTGTGAACGTCAAATAGTTAGCATTCATTCTGCAAATTTATATAGCGCCTCTTATAGTAACCTACTGAGAGGCGCTCTCAGCCCAGCACGGCTAAAAAGTAAAGATTTGAACAGCTTGTAGAATGTCAACACATCGTTCCGAAGTAGCAGAATTGTGCAAATCAAGGCATTAACTGATGGGCGTTTCAAGAAAAAACTGTAGTTAAAGTTATAGAACATTAGAGAAGTCAGATCGAAATCGGATAAGTTAGAAAAACCAAAATTCAGGGAATGACACCCAAACTCACTGTGCCTTAATGTGCTGCCAGTGCCCCCCCTTGTGATTTCAATTCGTGAAAGAAATATAATGTAGTGTAAAGCAGCTGTAAATTGCCAAAATTTCTCAATGCAACACGTAATGAAGACGATAATGATGACCAGGTCTCTTTAACCCATTAGCGACGAGTGTGTACTAAAAGTAACTGATAAATCGATGCAGCTCATCGTTAAAGTGTTAAGCCAACATGAAAATCGTACATTGGTGTGAAATTTAATGATTTCATTTTCTCGGCATGACCAGACCTCCTCAACATTGGTCTTTCTGTTGATAGTGTACAGTCGCTGCACTCAGTTCTTAGCTGCATTGATTAGAGTACACCACTCTTGAATTAGCTTTCTGACCTTGTGGGAGTCAAATTCCTGTATGCTAGGTTGACAGTTTGGCATGCTAATCAGTATAGACTATTGTTTCACTCAGCATTCAGTATAGCATCGGGTAATAGCCTTTCAGATATACTTAGCTGTATTGTGTGTTTTGCTGCAGTGGACTGGCATTGTGGAGTCATTTGAACATGGAATGGAGGTTGGTCGTCACTGGCGACAGCTTAAATACTATGATGACAGCTTCACTGCTTCTGAGGCTGTTACCTACCTTCAGCGCTACCTCCAACGAAATCCAAACTTCGGTCTATCAGTCACAAGGTGGGTAGAAGTTAAAGACGAGAAATTGAAATTAGGTTATTGGCCATTTGCCTCAGTAACCATGTTTTGGATGATGCATGTGAGGAACTGATTGCATTTTAAGGTTGCAGACTGTCCACCTTCTTCAGAAGTTGCACTTGGCAATGGTCTTTCAATAATGCTCGTGGTGCGAAAGTGTGACGGGTCACGGGAAGGTTTACATGTGTGCCAAAACCATGTTTTGTATCCTTATTTGTCATGTGAAATTTGCATCTGATTATTATTATTTTCCAATTCGTGTTGTAGTATTTACAATAAATGTTCCAGTATTGTTAAGAACTGCGGTGCAATGCGAATCTTACCTGTGAGGAATTGATTGCATTTTAAGGTTGCAAACCGTCCAGCTTCTTCAGAAGTTGCACAAGGCCAAGGTCTTTGAAGATGTTCGTGGTGCAAAGTATGACGGGGAAGCTTTTACCGAGAACGGCAGCCGACTGTATAGGTACAGTTAAGATTCGATAATGTTTGTTTAAATGGTTAAGGCATTGTTGTCTTATGGTCCTTGACATGATGGAGAACATAAGACTCGGTAAAATTGTAAATGCTACATGCACGGATATAGTTCTTTCTTCGTGTTTAAGGTCATGGGCTTATCACCCATTGGTGTCAGCCACTTGTTTCCGTATGATTTTCCATATTGTCCTGTGCCACTAGGCTCAATTGTACATGTCTGTCTTGCTCCAATCCCTGCCATCATCCAGACTTCATTCTCTGCTTGGTCTACCTCTGATCACTGTTCCATCCATCATTCGACACATGATTAGCTTGGCCATCCTGTTATCCATCCTGCAAATGTGTCGATAGAATATCCAATACTTGCTGCACGATATTGCATACCTCGGCTTCACTGATCTTCTGTTATCAACTGTGTTAATATAATAGTGTGCGGTATAATACTATATACCAAATGAGTGTGCGTGATGCGTGACCCGAATGTTGAATGACAGACATTTCTATTCTGTTATATTAGTAATATAATTAAACAGAAATGTCCGTGTGTCTGTCTGTCTTCAAGCGTCGACATAGCAATTTGGTTTAGACCTATTTTATTACACGTCATCGCAATAACCGAATGCAAATGTTGTAATAACAACGCGAGATCATGCACAATGATAATTAATAATATAAATGTGTTAACCGAAGCGGCCGTGTAGCAGCCAGCCACTCACGGAGAGGACGTACATCGGCCCACAGACACGCACAGGGGTTGGGAGGGAATGGGGAGATTGAGGGAAGGAGGGGAGAGAGGGGTTGGGATGGTAGGGGTTGGGAGGCAAGTAGGATGGACATGAAGGGGAGATAGATGGGATGGGAAGGGAGTTGCGGAAGGGGTTGTAAAGGAGGGAGTTGGGAGTGCAAAGAGAGTGAAAAACGTAATTTCAAAATTGTTTTTTAACCGTCCTAGGATGGACAAACATCCAGTTATTAATATGTGTGTTTAAGTGCATGTACACATAATAGCTCTACCTATGGTTATAGTGGCAGATAGTTGACAACCTCAACTGGTATAACAACACTGTGTTGACTTGCATCTGAACTTGCATGTAATTACATGACTCACTTTACCGGTAACTTAAATTACATGTTATAATTTACCTCTAATTATGTAGCTCATACTTTGCCTTACTCTCATTTTACTTATCTTGCCTTAATGGTGTTTTCGGTGTTTCTAGGTTTTGCCGTCGAACTGCTGGGCCGCGATCTCCCTTCTCTTTTTGCCGTGCTCTGATAAACGTTCGTACACCAGGAAAGCCAATCTCTCCCACGGAACCATCAGGGCACAAGAAAGTTAACAGAACAATTACATTTGATGACAAAGAAAACCAAATGGTGATGAAAAGCTCAGTTTTTGTCAATCCTAGTACAGATTCATTTTATTATTATATATCTACTGAACACCAGATCAAAGATCAGTTTTAATCTGGACTAATTTATGTATATAATGATGAAGGGCAGTAGAAATTCATGGCAAAAGAGTTCAAAAGGGATGAAATCACACTTTTATTTACTGAGAATCCGACCAAACAGTGATGCAAATAACAAAAGAACGATGCTGTCGCTATGTATAATGCCACAAAAAAGTCTGTTTAAACATCCTCCGTCATCTAGTGGCTGTATCACTTTAATTTAATTTATTGTAACTTGTTGCATTGAGAAACTTATCAGTTTGGAACGTTGTGTTGCATTAATTTAAACAAAATTTGCTGAAAATCACAGCAATTCGCGGCATGTGGGAATATTCATGGCAAATGCTAAAAATCACGGAATTCACAGCTTCCGTGACTTTGTGAATTTCTACTGGCTCTAATAATGATATGCTTAGGCACATACAAGGTTTCACAACAAAGGTGAGAGCATTTTTTGGCAATTGCTTTCTTGGGAGAGAAGTTGAGAGAAATACAGGGAGAAACAGTTTCAATATCCTCAGTTTTTACCCAGAAGGAACATTTTCTAAACTAGCAAGTTGATGCTTAGTGTGCTTTAGGCTAGTTAATAATGGTAATAATAATATTACTTTCAACTGACTGTTTAGGATATTCAAGACAATTCTTCTGTAATGTTTCAGCCACAAGAAGATTTTCATCTGAAGAGAAGAAATATTGCAGAGGACTATATGCCAATGAAACAGTTCACGGTTATAGAGGATGTTCCAGTTAAAGTCTTGGATAAAGAGAACATCCCATTGAAGCAGGTCATTCCGGTGAAAAAGGCTACACCAGCTCTTAAAGAAAACCAGAGTCTCTATGGTGCACTGCAGCAGACATTATTACCTAGAATACCAGTTCTGTCAGAAGTCCCAAATTCCATGTATGCTGGTCAACTGGTTTCAGTTCGACCTTTAGAAACAGGCGCACAATTTGTGTCATGGAAACAGTCCAAAGCTGAAGAGACTGGTGCCAGTTCCTACAATAAAGCCCAGCAAAGAAGGGCACTGACACAGGTCAACACAATATCTTGCCCTAAATCTGCTCAATTCGTTACAGCGCATAGACAGATCAGTACAGCTAATCGCAATTCAGAAGAGAGTTCTCAATTTCAAATGCTCAATTTCCAGACATTCAAACCGAATACCATTAGTTCACTTTCTCTGGCAACTGGTGAGGAAAGACAAGTGAGATCCAGCACTGTTGTTGTTCAGGATACGGTAAAACAATTGAAACCGAGTAATTTGTCAAATGCAGGGCAACAGGGAACAGTGCAACCGATTAACACTGGGATACGATCTACTCTGGGTCTGTGGAAGAAGTCGTTTGCACGTTTGATAAGTGAAGACGATTTGAAGCAGAGATGTTTTGCTGAGTTCAAAGTCAGGCAAGTACTTATTTATTTTCTTATTTTCATATAGCACCATTGTTGTTGAGCCATTTAAGTCATAGAGAAAGGTTAGTTGTTAGATATTTTAAAGAAATCTTCTGCACGTTTGATTAGTGAAGACAACTTGAAGCAAAGTTGTTTTTATTAGTTCAAAGTCAGGCAAGTTCTTAGTTATTTCCTTGTCTTCATGTAACACCGTTGTTGAGTCGTGTATCATTTCGATTTGACCATTTATCGATGCCATTGTGCTTTGGCGATTAGATTTGAGATGTATGCTTCCGAGGACAAAACTAATAAAAGGCAGGTGTAGCAAATGAGCAGTTACTTTACCTGCTAATTAACAAAGCATCATTCAGTGGCACTAGGCATTGTGCATTGGGTAGTTGTTGATCAAATATCTTGTGCAGTGGTTATGTTGGAGATGTATGCCAGACTGCCAGTACTTTATAAGGTAAGTGCTAATGCACATTTATGCATACGTAATTATCACATTACATTTTTATTGTAAATATCTTATAATCATGGGTGTGCCATGCCAAAGTTGGGTTGGTCAATCAGTGGTATCATCTTAGTAGATCTGTAAGACATATCAACTGAGAAACTGTGGGGTAATTATATCAAACTAATTACAAGCAGCACTGGACGGTCCACCTGGACATGAACACATGCAACAATGCAACTCTGTTGAATTTCATTGTGTCTTGTGTTCATTGTCCAGGTGCATCGTCTATTCTCTATTCTGATAAATTTTACTGTGACGGGTTAAAGGTTTAGTAGACTACTGGTCCACAGGACACAATGTTTAACCCGTTGTTTGTGTATTCTATTCTTGCTTGCTGTGTAATGTGGCATATCTTTCAGTTTAAGGTTTATGGATGTTGGTTGGTTTCTTAAAGGGATCACCTTTCAGAACAGTGTTCTCTTGACTCTCGTGTACTGGACCAGTCAGACTTTAAAAGTGAATTGTTCCAAATGCTGTGTTGAGTGTTGACGTAACCATTACAGTCTCCATACTGGTTTTGTATGAACTTATGTATATACAGATGCATCTAAAAGGAGGTTGAAATAATTGTTTCTTGCAATACATTTGAAGTTTATGTGAAAGATTGTTCCAGTTCTAAGGCTTTATAAATTCACAGGATTTATCATGTGAAATAATTTTAGATACATTACAATAAGGAAAAGTTGCAGAGACTATTCTTTGAAAATGATGCCTTCTTTTCTAGGTTGTGTGTTGTTTTGGGTGTCGATGATCTCAGTGAATTTTATGTTCCTGCTCCGGGTGACCATGAAAACGTATTTTGCAATCTGACCAGTGCAGATGGCGAGGACTATCATTGCAACATTGACCGTCAAAGTACGTAGCTGTTGGCAGTCTCTCAGTAGACCGTGTGTAAATGTCTGGCTGTAGGTAGTATGAATGTATGGAGACATGAATGCAAATATTTGTTAATGTTTTATTTTACTTAATGGTATTAATTTTTTTGTTTTGAACACTAAGTTACAGTGGCAAGTTTACTTTTTGCATTATGCTTTTCTGAATTTTAATCACTTAGTTTGACAGGTTTATGCTTTGGATTAGACTTGTATTTAGACCTGTATTATACTAAGGGGTGCTTGATCGTGTAGTATTTAGTGTGCTGGACTTAAATTGAGAGGTCGGGGGTTCAGAGCTCAACCAGGGCAGAAATTTTGTTCATGATTTCTGCTCTGCATACGCCTCCTAGCCAACTCAGCCATAATGAGTACACTGACCGTACGCTGTCGGTGGGAAGATTAAATGGCGTGAGAGAGAATTGGCCTGCCGCCCTCATATGCTGAGGCTAAGAAAATGAAGTCGCTAACAGTTCATACCCATGGCCGCCTCAGGGCTAGCTTAAGGGACTGCTAAGTTACTGTGTGTGTGGTTTTGTTGTTTATGACAATGACAATTTCTTTTGTCTTCTAGGTTCATTCCCAGCATGGCTGCGTTCTGCTATGAAATATCTTACGCACTGTAAGTTAAAAAGCTAATGCTCAGATCCATAATATTGGCTTTGGAATGATCTAATCCTTAGATTGCATGGTGGCTGATTATCAGTGAATTGGACTTTGCCAGTATAGTTGATGTTCATGTTTAGGTGCACTGTTAAATTTATTGTTGAGCTATGCCACCCATAAAGAAATATTGAGTTTTAGGTGTATACGTGCTCAGTCTGAAAATTCACACACTTTTGGACCACAATTCTAAGGTTATTGAATAATAAATTAGCTTTACCTTACGCAAACGTAAATTATCATCACCTTACTATACATACCTTACTGTGTCCTCCTTAGCCTGCTTTTTGACATAACTTCAATTTTATTTTACTTTACCTGACCTTATATTACCGTACATCTATTCTACTGAATCTAGACTAGTGGTGTAGACATTTGGTGAGTTGTTACGAACTGATGATGCTCAGACTGAAATTAGATGAACACAACGTTTTCCTGTGGTGAGAACCTGCTGACATCTGGGCAAAATTGCTTATTGCAGAACTGGTCAAATCTACCTTTTAAGCATTATTTTGCATCAAATTATGTTTGTGGAATTTTCCAGGGCCACACGAGGCAGTAGGCAGTCTTCCAAAATATTCTGGTTTTGAGAAGGACGTTTTTCAAACAGTTGTTGGCTACTTTGAGGATCCGGACGTGGAACCCATCTTCAGAAGGTGCCTCAGCCAAGCTGTTTGCAGAAGTCTAGAAGTCTAGGTGAGACATGTTGCACAGAGACACCGATACATAAACTCACACCAAACTAAATCTGACATTTAGGCTACAGAATCGTAAACTTTCTAAACTAAATATTATTTGTATGGGTTTGTAGTTAAGTTTTCCATCCTATTCTTCATGGGACTATGACACAGTATTCCTTTTTTATCCATCTAGTTTAACTTACGGAAATCTTGCTTGCTTGCTTGTTGGCATGCTTGAGCCACAGGCTAAAAAAGTCAAATCTTGCGACGACTCATTCGATCACTTACAATCATTCAATCGTCATGAAACTTGGCAGATAGACTCGTTCCATCGCAGACACTTCATTCTATAAAAATTTCAGCTCCCCCAAAAAGGCTAGCTTATAGAATCGGGGACTCAACTTTTCGAATTGGGGAATCCCAATTTTTGATTTTTATAGAAATATAAAACAAACACATTACCCCATAGTTGTTTACCCCATTGGAATCCTTTCGCAACAAAAACGGGCGCAGCTGCCTGATTAAACGCACGCTATGGCGTAAAATGAACGCGGACTATATATTTGTAGAGGTAACTGGCTTCAAATCTTGCGACGACTCAAGACGCATTATAGGATACTAGATGGATATAGTAAAAAATTTGTTTTTACGGGCTGTATTTTTTATTTTAACTCCTTTACTTTTTCCCAAAATGTGGCATTTCACTTTCTAAAACAGAATGACTACAATATCTGTTATTTGATATTTGTATTCTGCCAGATAGTTTAGTCTATTCATATTTAACAATGTAGTACTATTTGTTACAGCTTTAAAAAGGACTGAATTATATGTGTAAGTGTTTATATTCTGATACTTTTATTTTATAGTGCACCTAACGTTTTGGCCACAAGAGAATACTTCTGAAGCAGGGAATGAAGAAACAAAGAAAGAGGATGAGGCATGTATGGAGACGTCGTTTGGGCTTGGCACTGGCGAACCACAAACACGGCTCATCCACCAGCCCTCTGTCCGTTTCGGCCGAGCGCCTCGAGGGCGGTCTTGCCTTGCCCAGCCGCGGGTCATTGCTTCTCCTATGAAGAATTGCTCAAATCCAATGTCACTGGTAGCCAGTGGACTAGACCTCAGTCAAGTACCAGGTAAAACAGCCCCTTGTGGGATGTTACACGACTGTACTGTTTAACTGTGTTACCACGTAATTGAGATTGGGAAGCCCAACATAATATGACAGGGTCTAGACTGCTAATGGGTATTTTGGTACACCAGATTGTTTTAATAAGGGATCAAAAAGAATGTGCACGAACAATCGCTTACTTTGGTGGGCTCCCCTCGTGATTCCATGAGCAGCCTTGCTGTGGCAAATCGTACTCTTGTGATGTCTACCAAATCGTGATAGACAAATTAGCACCCTGTGTGAATATTAGCCATGTGGCAATATCTGCTCTACTGAGTTATCAAAGTTAGGAGAGTGGTGGTGGTGGTGGTGGTGGTGGTGGTGGTGGTGGTGGTGGTGGTGGTGGTGGTGGTGGTGGTGGTGGTGGTGGTGGTGGTGGTGGTGGTGGTGGTGGTGGTGGTGGTGGTGGTGGTGGTGGTGGTGGTGGTGGTGGTGGTGCCATGTTTGTGCAGATTCATTATGTTGTTCATCAGTAACAGGTGTCATAGTCCTGCAGTACAGCAAAGGGCTGTCCAGTTAGTTTAGTGTGATTCCTATATTTAAGCTTCAGCTGAATGACCTAGTTGCACTGCAAATGCACCCATTTTCTCCAGAAGAAAATTTCTGGGGTTGAGCAACTGAGTCGTAGTCTTATATTGTAGTCTTATATCTAAAACTAGGACACTTAGTGATTTCATGAAATGAGTCCTAGTGTTCCATCTAAGACTAGGATTTCTTAAGTGGTTCCATGAAATGAGTCCTTGTCTCATATCTAAAACTAGGACTCAGATCCTTCATTGGCTGTCTTTAGTCTCAGCATCTGACAACCAGTTTGGTGGTCTTGTTTGTGACCATATGCATATAGTTTAGCATATGACTTGTGCAGACTTTCATTTGCAGTTTACTGACCTTCAGGACACCTCCAGTGTATATTTGAATACAACAAGAGAACTTTCCTTAGCATGGCAAGCGTGTGTGTTTATGTATGTAGGAGTGTGTGCGTGTGTGTGTTTTTGATTTGATTACATTGCAGTAGCAACGTTGTCTTTGTAATTGAATTGCAGATTATGTTGAATACAGTGGTAGTTCACTTTCCTATCTTTATTCAATGCCGGATGTGAGCTTCTTAGACCAGCCGTTGTTTGACACCACAGCAGCAGCAGCAAGCAGACGTTCAAAGAAACCACCGTCTTACTCTGCCTTCCAGTCACAGAATGGTTAGTGATTTCATACGACAGACATTAGATGCTTAGAAGTTGTATGTAATACATGTGCATTGTGCCTGTGTATTATCTATATATATGATACACAGGCACCCTTGTAACGGCATGGCTGTATTATGGTGCCATAGAAATTGTCAGTGATGTAGTCGAGTCCACCTAAGCCGAGTCCGAGTCGAGTCCGAGTCCACCTAAGCCGAGTCCGAGTCCGAGTCCGAGTCCAGTTGTTCCGAGTCCGAGTCACAACAGATCGAGTCCAAGTCCGAGTCCGAGTCCTTCAACACCAAAATACACTGAAACAATCAATTTAATGGCATAGAAAAATAACAGCACATTAATGCTGAAAGAATTATTATTATTATTATTACTATTATTATTACCGTTATTATTATTATTATTATTGATATTAGGCTACTATTGTTATTATCATTATTATTATTATCATCATCATCATCATCATCATCATCATCATCATCATCATCATCGTCATCATCATCATCATCATCAACTGCCTTAATTTATAACGCACCGAAAACAAAAAGAATCCTGCACAAAAGGAAAGTCTAATCATAATAAATCTTAAACAGAGTCTTAAGGCTGTTTTTAAAGAGTAATAACGTAGGCTAATGTAATGCAATTTGTCCGCTATAACTTTTGGTTCGGAACCTCGATCAGCCATAATTTTAATTACAAGAATATTGTGAAGAATTAGGCCTACTGTTTAAAAAACTGATTTCTAAACAATGAGATTAGACTGTACATTATTTTAACACTGCTTTATTGCAACCAAATCTATATCTAGAATTCTAGATACATGCTACGGCTCCTAAGGTTCGTGCGCAGAGGGCTGCAAAATCGCCAGATGTGGTATATGTTGCCTGTATCGTTTAATGTTCAATTGCCATTCGGCTGGCCCAGTCGCGTGAATGGGGTATTCCGCTACGTCAGAAGAGCTAGAAACTGATCAACTCTCCCTTTGATGTCTTTGATCATCAGACGCTTTAACGGAGCGATTCTACCCCGAAACCCGATTAGGCCTAGGCTACTTGGGGGTATCGGGGTGAAGAATTCTCAGCGGCTGCAAACTCCAGATATTCTGCCAAACGGGCCTTTTGGGCGCGTCTGGTGTACTCATTAACTCCGATGTGTGCAGGCATCGAAAAGTATCGTCTCTGACTGGGTGGGGTATGATCACCCGATGCTCTTTGAACGACAATTACCCTCCACTTATGGTGAGCTCGTTGATATCTACTGGCCTCTTTAGTTTAGAGTTTAGACTACCTATTTAAGTAAGCAAGTATAAAAGTCGTATTTTATCGCGAGACAAAATTGTGACTCGGAAACCGAGTCATCGAGTCAAATTCGAGTCCAGGGCCTTCGAGTCCGAGTCCGAGTCCAAGTCCGAGTCATGACCATCCGAGTCCGAGTCCACAAAAAATCGGTCTCGAGTCGGACTCGAGTCCTTTGCCGGACTCGAGTACTACATCACTGGAAATTGTTTTATTATTATTATTATTATGAACATTTGTGTAGCAAGCTTCTTTTAAGAATCTTTTAAAAGGATGTAAGGCGGCCCTGCTCTACTGGTGTGCCACACTTTGGATGAATTATGCAGCTTTACTTGCTGCTAATACTGTTCAGTGTAGACACGTTGCTTAGATTTTGTTTTATGTAGTATCTACTTTCTCATGGCTGTTAACAGGTACTCACTGACTTCTGCTGTCCAAGAGCTTTCCAAGTATAATTTTATATGCACATTATAGCAATTAAATTGCAATTGAAAATTAATTTGCTGTGTGGTACATGTATGTTGCACTGTGAATGTTATTTAAAAGCAAGTTATTGTAAAACCATTTTGCCTTGTTATTATGTAAGGTCATTTTCTTATGTAATTTGAATGTTGAAGTAAATTTCAAGATTAAGTGTCATTTCCTTTGAAGATTTGTCCTCAGCGTCTTTTTGGGGCAACACTGAGGCCGTCCAAAACCGTGGATGCCATCACCCAATGACGTCTTCACTTCACTTATCTCTGCCACCTGAAGAAGCCCTTCCAGGGACTGTGCTCAATAACCCTATACAGCCAGTTGCTTTGGAGGCAGGCAGTGTGAAACCAATGCAACGAGATCGATCGCAAAGCATCACTCACCTTCCAGCTGTCAGATGCCAACGCCCAGTTGACAGTGCCTCCGCAGCATTTCGTGAGGTTGGTTAGATTTCTGTGGCTCTGAGTAGGTTCTAGATGGTATATATAGCGTAAGTGTATGACGAATGGTACATAGCTGATGTAGATGGTAGAAGCAGTGTGCAGACAGGTTACTGATAAGTTACAAATGTTGGTTTACAATCAAGTTGAACCCTAAGACATGCAGCTTCTTCTGACACTTTATGGTTGAACCACTGAGTTCTGTCTCGCAACGGGGGAAGTTTTATGAAGCTGTTGGCATATACAGAACATAAAAATGGGGTCTTATCCTGTGTTCAGCTTCAGACGATTTGACATCATCGAGCTGTTCAAGTCTGCAATGCATAGGATATGGACCGTGTTAGCAGATAAGTGACACATGTATTTGTCATCTGCACGTGAAAGACACAGGTACCATGGTGGGTGGCAATGACAGTTGCATCAGCTGTATAGAGTAGGAATAGGATTAGTGCACTTGTGGAATGCCGCAGGTGGAAGGCGCAGGAGGTGAGCACTAGCCTCGAAAGCGCATTCCGTGTACAGCTTCAGAACCAAGATAGGACTGAACCTCTGATGCCATATGCTGTCGTGTAAGATATCATGATCAACAGTGTTAGTATTAGTAGAAGTTAGCATTTTATACTATTGTTATGAATTATAATGACTTTGTGTTTTTTAAAATGAAGAAGTCACAATCTTGTGCATACTTGGCACAACCAAGCCGTCGTTCTTGTGACTTGAACTCGCAGCCACGTATGGACAATGCTACAGAGTCATTCTTTTTGACCCGTTCAACTTCACGTGGGGCCGTTACAGCCTCATACCGCTTGGCTGTCGATAAAAATGAGTCTTTCTCCACACCGGTTGGAAAGAGTCTGTTCAGCAGTGCCAGTAATCATCACCGAAGTCTGGGTTAATATGGTTATGCTGTATATTGGGAATAAAACATATATGAAACATGTATAATGCATTGAAAAGAAAACGAGAAAAGAGATTCAGCTGCTAAATTAAGGAATGCTTTAATTTATGAATAATTTTCGGCTCACTTTTTTAGATGCGTTATATGGCCATATGCCTAACACTTATTGAGAAGTTCTTGAAGGGTTTTATTGTGCATTATAAGATGAAACTTTCAATAAAATTTTATGACCCTTCTTCCAGCTGATATCACATGTATCAATCAATCAATCAATCAATCAATCAATCAATAACTGTATAATTGTATATATATCATTAATCAGTTGAAAACTAATATCAGAGGTTACCTCATTATGGGTACTATCTGTTACACTGATAATAGCTTTTGGTTGCAGCTGTTTGTCTCAATTATGCATCCTTAGCTTGATAGGTACATGTTTTTAGATTTGGCACTTTCATTTTTACCATTCTGTGTGCAAAATAAAACTTTGTTCACAATGTTAACAACTTACTGGAAAGAGTGAGTCCCTCTAAACATGTTCGGGTAGCCTTTCAACTTTTACAGCAATCACTTTTTAAATTACTTTTAGATATTCATATATTGTAATGTCAATGTTTCTTCAAGAAATCGTCTTAAAACAAATGACTTTAAACTCATCCTACCACACATCAGCTTACTATAATGTGCCATGGGGGCCCGATAGCGCATTGGATAACACAGTGGCATAGAGAGTGAGATGTACCGAGATCGGCCCGTAGGCGTACATGCTTTGTAGGATGCTATTAGCGCCGTGTATTGCAGGCTGTCTGTTTTGTTAGTAGTTAAGATTTATGTCTTCTGTCATTTGTGTTCTGGGGTCATTGCATAATTACGTAACGCTCCAGGGTGGGTGGGTGGGGTCCTTGAAAACGTTACGAAACGTTAGGTGGGTGGGTGGGTGGGTGGAGCTGAACGTTACGTAACGCTTTAAAAACAGTTTAGTTATAAATGAATTTTAAATTACCATCAAATGACACGATGTGATCGATGTTCAAACTTCGTGCCATTGATTTAAAATTTAGCAAAAACACACAATAGTATAAAGCAAGCATTTATTGAGCATTATTTTAAAATTAAAAGTTTAAATTTAATCTGTTTTTATTTGTAAAAATTTAAAGAAAAATAAAATTTGTTAGACAACAATCGACAAGTTCAAGAAACGTAAAGTTAATCATATGCCAGATCTTTACCGAGACCTAACAATAAATACGTAACGCTGGGGTGGGTGGGTGGGTGGGTCTAGAGAAACGTTACGAAGCGTTACAGGGTGGGTGGGTGGGCCAAAAACGGTCATTTTCGGCGTTACGTAATTATGCAATGACCCCTCTTGTGAATTGTTTCAATTGCATAACTGTAAACTGTAGCCGGTTGCGGTTTGTCAACCGGATTGTTTCAATAAAGATTATTATTATTATTATGTTCTACCACATCGTAACTTATCTTACCATGACTTGTTTATGTGAACAGTTACAAAGTGGGATCATAGCGAGAAGTTTCTGGATGTCCTTCAGATGTTTTCTCTTCTGCTGCCAGTTTCTGAACGCCGCTGTCTTGTCACCCTTCTCCGCTTCTTTAGTAGAATTTCGGCAAATGAAGATCTTGTTCTGGATGAACAACTGTCAGTCCGCCAAATGGTGAGTTTATGAGATGCTGCACTACAATGTTTTATTGTCAAGTATACAACATGGTGGCTCATACACTGGACTTTTGTTCGTGTCTAGGGTTTCAAGTCGGTGTCATGTTAAACAATTCTTTGTCAACCAGTGAAAAACATGAGGAATGGTTGTTTGATTCTTGGATTGCTATTATCATATTTATTACTCAACTGAATTTTCTAGTACCACAGGACATGCCAATGAGAGGTAGAAGCATAATAATTACTTTTACCTGTTTTACTTTAGCATTCCTTTAGGTTGCACTGTGTTTGAAACTGCAACTGTTCTTGTAATTATATTTGTCTTGTGATGATTTTGGTGCTTTATTAAGAAGTCCTTTGGTGGGTGATGACTAGAGCCTCAGTTCCACAATCAGCTAATTATTATACAAACACAGTGTAAGATGAATGTAATGTTTGGCTATATGAAAGCTGATTGTGTAATTGAATGATTGTGTAACTTTCTGATTATTTTGGCAATTAGTTGATGATGAGAATCATACTTTGGCACGTTTTCATTGTTAAAGCAATGTATGCAACTATTAGACACTACTGCCACATTTATATGGCACATTTACTGTAATTGAACAAATGTTTACAACTGCAAGTCTCATGAACTATGCTCTGCTGCTAGAAAATTTATGTGTTACAACCACACCCGTATCTACTGTTTGCAGCATCAATTGCAAGTAAGTAGTACACGATTGATTGATAGGGAGTCATTCTGTTCACGACATGCAGATGGGTCCAGCAAATGGACTTGGCCAGTTTATGCTTCAGCGAATGTTTGGAAGACAAATTTGCTTATTGGGTCACTTCGTTTACTGTGCGAAATGGCACACAATTCTCAGAAATGGCCGCTGGCTTTCGCCTATAAATAGATTCATCAGGTCAATAAACTACGGCATTGAATGATAAACACAGTTGTTATTGCCCCACTGTTAACGAGTCACTTCACAGTCAGAATAACTTCAAATTATCTGTCAACACGACAGATTTTCCACTAGGCGTTGATGTGTGATGGAAAGGCTAAGCCAAATTGATGTATTTTAGGTGCGGAAGCATTTTGCATGCGCTGTTTTCCACGTCGATGATGCGTCTGATGACCTCATGCGGGATATCCTTGCTTTTATGGTCGACCATTATGAAGATGTTACCAGGATCCCAGAGGCACTGCACTTTGTTGCACGTGAATTCGATGAAAAGGTGCAGGACTCAAAGGTATGAAGCTGGCATTTGTATTTATGGCAATGGTAACTAGTTTGAATTTATATCTGTGCTGAGGCAACTAGAAATTCATACAATGTACAATATGGTCAGAGTTGCAGGTGTGTGGAATTTAAAGGTAAATCTTTCATGGAGTACATGCCTACATGAAAAGAAAGAATTGGTAGTCACACAAGGCATCATTCTGGGTTTAACGTAGCAACACCATTCCAACAATCTGCAAATATATTTTCTATTCACTGCTATAAGAAAGAGTGAACTACTTTACTTGTCCTAACTATTATTATTTGATTACTATTATTTTAGAATAATTATTATTTGAAAATTTAATCAGAAGGTTAAGGTGTGAAAGATCATTTAAGACAAATGTACATAAGACTGGAAAGGCTTGAAGTTGCATGGTACAATTGCAAGCCGAGTGATTGTATGTATGCATGAAGAATACTGGTAGTTATAATTATCCGTCACTGATAAAACTCCACCAGTCATTGCAATAAGCTAGCTGTTGTGGAATGCAATTAAATCTTGTAGGTGCTTACACATCAATGAGCCAAACATCTATGTGCTACACAGGTTTCTAGTAATGTTTTACAATGCCATGTTGAACACAGGTTTCTAGTAATGTTTTACATTGCCATGTTGAACACAGGTTTCTAGTAATGTTTTACATTGCCATGTTGAACACAGGTTTCTAGTAATGTTTTACATTGCCATGTTGAACTTAGCTACAGCTTAGCTTGAAGTACATGGCTACAGTGGTTGAGCTAGCCAAAAAGTTACCCTTTTAGTTTGAACCTAATGACCATTGTCTCCAACAAGCACAATTTAGTACCTGCATCTTCAAAGCAAATGGCAAGTGCTGTGATTAGCTGGTGCTATGCAAAACATTTTATTGCATGGAATAAGAGGATCTACAGGATCAAATGAGTGCTTTTAGCACGTCTTATGATACTGTAAGGGAGGTTTCAATTGGCCTTGTTACTTGCCATGCACGCAACGCTTGCGATGCAAGACTTCCGAGTCATGTAATTCAATTCCCTGCAAGTACCTGGCAACTGTTTCACGATTTCTATTCGTTTGGCAATTTCAGTTGCAAATAAGCATTGCTTTTTTCTAGAAAGAAATGTTCCAGAATGGAACAAATTCAGATTTGTTTTAATGACGTCAAGTGAAAGCTGAGGTTCGATAGACTGGACCATAGAGGCATATTTTATGCTAATATTTTTATTTTGTATATAATATCAATAAACGCTGAAAACATTTAAATTAAATTAAAGTAAATAAATAATTTTTATTAAAAATTTTAAATTAACTAAATTACTTTTTAATAGCTGAAAAAAGGTCCAGGAATGCCATTCCAGAGCATTCTGTCTGAAAAAAGCACTGAAAATTAGTAAACAAAGGGTTCTATATAAATGACCAGATACCATGTCCATGTGTACATACCTAAGAGCTTAAACATTATTTTAGGCTGTGAACAAACCCGAGAATGGAATGGGTGGTAAGAAGGACCGGACCAGTGCAACTCCCAAGGCTGCTCCTCGCATTGCATCTACCAATCCGGAATCAACAACAGCAAAGATACAGTCACGCAACAAGATGACATCAATGCTCAAGAAACCAATAGAGCGGCTGAAGAGCATGCGCTTTTAGGTTCATTTTATTATTTTGATGTTGGAGTCTTGGGTTCAAATCCCTTGTCTTGTGAAATTTGCTACGTGCTGTTCAGCCATGCAACTTGTGATGAAAGCTTTTGATGAAAGCTTTTTAATTTAGGGGCTGAGTTTTGCCATTAGCAGAAGATCTTCAAACCATGAGGTCATCAAAATCAGATTCCAGATTGTGTTTGAGTGCATGTAAGAAATGCGTGATAGGAAACTGCCTCCAGCTGCGTACTACTAGTACTGAGTACAGGTAATAAATAAGTGGTCATTACGTTGCCCAGTTGTGGTTTGGGTACCACTGCGAACAAACCACTTGTTCCTGGAGTGATTTAGGTGGAATAATTTAATCATGATCTGCCATTTTAGAATTTGTTAATTCTCGTCACAGAGTCGAGTGTTTGTTGACCAGAGTTTTAATTATAGACCCTTGAGTTGATTGTTTACAATTTAATACTTGGGTAATATACTCATGCCTATGCATATCATATGCACGAGTTCTGTCTCATGTATATATGATACAGATATACAATATACACATGTATCTATAGTTGTATGTATATTTATCAGTTTAAGTTATGCTATATGTACAAGAATGAATATTGAAATGTGTTTATATGCATATGCATCAGTATATACATCTGTAAACATAAATATACCGATACTAGATAATATTTCTGTGTATATGAATATATATGTATTAATATATACTTATTTCGTTTGCACAGTGTGATGCGTTTGTATATGAAATTAATGCCAGATGTAATTTTTGCAAGAGTAATGCATAGGCATAGGAGTTGAGCTTCACGTTTTAATGTTTTAAACGTATTTACTGCGTAGTTGTGTGTGATACAGTGGTCAGTTTGTCTCGGTGCTTACCTTACGACACGTAGGGTCATGGTCAGAGCCTCTCGTGTGATCACTATTTAGTGTCCTTTAGCATGTCCGTAATAGGATTTGTTTTTTTGTCATTGCTTAGAGTGGCATTATGTAGATGTAAGAAAATAAACTAGATGTACAAACAGCTTTATATCACAGCTATAATTATAATTCATTCCTTGTGAATCTAATTCACTGGCATCATTTTGTAGACATACTGTATAACGAGAGTAGTATTGCATTTTTGTGAATTTATAAATTGGATTATTGAACTGTCTGAAATAAACCCGGTAGTTTAATCTACTGATGATGTAAGTGATAAATTTATATATAAGTAGTGGTAGTAATGTTGTTATATTGGTAGAATTTATAGTTTGTTACAGAACATTGTTTGAATTGAATTGATTGTTTATGTTCCTAGTTTTAACAATTTTAGCTATTAAACTTTATTTGCATTTGCTGAGTTACAAAGAGCTATTTTAGCATTTTAGTTGGCATTATAAAGTGTTTTATATTGCTAATTTTACTTTAAAGCTGATGTAGTAGTTAATGTTACCAGTGTGTGTTATTCTTGTCAGCGATTTGTGTTTCTGGGCTATTGAAGTTTTATGAAACAATGCATTAATGTTGTGGTGTTTGTATTAGAGCCTTTTAATAGTTGTGGTGGTAGCTGTTATCGTGGTGGTGGTTGCGGTTCTGATGGTGGTGGTGGTTGGGGTGGTGTTATGGTGGTGAAAGTTGCAGTTGCATTAATTAGGCTATCAGCATAAAAGATGATTATGACTTATTAATAATAATACTTGTAATAATAATAAAAATAAATTGTTTCAGTACTGAGAGATTGTTTGGCCTCGAGCGCCTCTGAGTAGATATCTTGAAGGTTTTTTTATTGATTCTTTCTGTGTGGGATAAAATGTTATGAAACAATCATTAATAGTAGTGATTGGCAATTAATAATAAATGAGGGTGTGTCAATTTGTCGTGATAATATAAAATTATTACTGTAAATGTACGTTTTTCTATACTAAGGCTAGCGACCGTATATGGTCTCTGTCCTGCTCATTTTTCAATGAATTGATCGGGTGAGATGCTTCACCGCCGCTTGCCCGTTTGAATAGGCACCACGCCATGTAAGCTTCCCGTTTGCGGACCGTTCAAGACCGAGATTTAAATTTCTGATATACGCCACCTTCGGGAAGCGAACCGCGATCCGCACGCTCTCTAACACCGAGCTGCATGAGACGCAGTCTACGCTCTAACCACTGTATCTAACGGGCCAATCCTAGACGAACGGCAAGTGTTATTACATTAGCGCTGTACTTAGGAAAAATGATCATCTGTTTCACGCCACACAGAGAAATTTTGTCGCAGTTTGCACAGGAGACGGAAACGCAATAAAACGACCCTCGGACGGCGACATATTTCGTGGTCTTGACAGCTGAACGAATTAGGCTAAGACATTTCTTCGGAAACATTAAGGATACAAACTCCGCTGCCGATGACTAACCACGCGTTTTAGTGTCCGCTATAGCTGTTATATAAGAGGTCGTTGGTAGCTGTCTTTATGTTGCCTTTACAATAATGTCCGCTCGGGCACGGATTACCCAAATTGGACAGCTGCCTAGGGGCCCGCAGCGTAATATTTTTTGGGTGCTCGACACAGCTAGATTCTATCCGCTTTTGGGAAGCAGCTTAACATAGGAGAGATAGGAAGGTCCAACATATCCATGGGCGTATTTAGGGGTGGTTTTACGGGTTCAAACCCCCCCGAAATAAGTGAAAAAAATTTTTTTGCATGCTTTTACATGCAAAATCTAAAAAAACGGGACTTTTGCGACCATTTCTAATGTAAACCCCCCGAAATCTTAAACCCCCGACATTTTTTCTGGCTACGCCCCTGAACATATCATCTGCCTATGAGCCACATACAATACCAATCATGCCATCCTGCTGCGTTTGATAACAAGCGATCGATAGTGTCTATATGCAGCATAGGACTATTGTCGGCAGAAAGTGTCTGGCTTCAGAACACGTTCGTAAGAGTAGATCTTTTGCCAGATAATTGTGTTTGGCTGCTGTAAAAGACTTCATCTGTCTCACTGGCTGGCCTGATCTGATTAAGGCTTCATTTTGGTGTGCCATCGGTTGATGCCTTCTGTATTAGGCCCTATGCACGGGCGAGATAGAAGTTATAAATTGAAAACACTCTTCTTTGTCGCCAAATAAATACTCAGTGGCGAAAATCATGAGGCACAGAGAGGTTTTGACTGGGGCCTATCTGTCCCCCAATGCAAAAATCCGGCCCCAAAAAATCTGGCCCCAAATGCAAAAATCTGGCCCAAAATATTTGTCCACCAACGTCCCCCCCCATCTCTCCAGTACTTACTGAGATGCTTCAATGCATCTACAATAATATTGCATCTGACTGAATTATCTTCGGTTGATGTACAATTGTACATACTACGTAGGCAATATTATTTTCATAATCATTTGTAACTGTTGTGTATTATGGATGGATCAACAAAATGATTTCATTTGATTTGAAAGTTATGTACAGATTTAACCACAGTAAATTCTTCATGCATGATTTCTGCCAAGGGAGTCTTAATTAGATGGAAAATTAACGTATCCGTCGATCCCAGTATACGGTCCACTTTCCTTGTACCGTACTTAAGTCCCTGTTTCTGCGCACTGGAGAGTCTGCTCTGTTACCTGATCTTATGACGTGCAGCAGCTGAGAGCACTCAGAGCAGTGTAGGTGTGATGACATAGGATCACTTGAGTGTTGACGCAGCCGAAGAGCCACCGCTCAAGTATACATCAAGTGCATTAATTAGCTGAACTAATTAACTTTGAGACTTGATAGGGGTGATTACGTTGCCGAGATCTTCCGCTCATAAATGTGCGGAAGCGATCGATAGACCAGTGACGCCATCCCCGGCACACACACACACACACACACACACACACACACACACACACACACACACACACACACACACACACACACACACACACACACACATATATACACACACACACACACACACATATACAAACCCACACACACACACACACACGTACACACACACACACACACACACTACACACACACCTACACACACACACACACCTACACACACACACACACACACACACACACAACTAAACACACACACCTAGACACTTATACACACGTACACACACGTACACACACGCACACACACACACACACACAACTAAACACACACACCTACACACACGAACACACACACACACCTACCTAGACACTTATACACACCTACACGCACACGCACACACACACAACTAAACACAAACACACACACACACGCACACACACGCACACACAACTAAACACAAACACACACACACACACGCACACACACACAGTCGCACACATTTAAAATGTAAACGAGTTCTTGTGTAGTTTGTTTGATTCTATTTGACCTGTTACTCCTAGCATTCGGTTGGTTAGTTGCTGTGTTTAACGACACTCTGTCCTAACAAAGATGATAAGCGTCGCCCTCCTCTTTTTCTCCATGCCTGGGACTGGCACTTGCACATGAAGGGCAGTTGCGGAGTTAGCACTTGGCACTAGCGCAGACACTTTACATTTTTAGGTAGCCTAAAAGTAGGCCTATTGGCTATTGCTTGCCATGCACTGACGAGTCCATATAAATTCGTAATTAAAATTTTACAAGTTGATAACTCCCGGACTCGCGTATACGCCTACAACGTAGAAACCTCGAGGATTATGTGGTTCATTCAACGTCGTTTGATTTAGGGATGTAGGCCTATGTTAGGATTACTGAATCTTTAATATTTATACGCTTCAGAACAGGTAAAAAGTGTGAGGGAAAATAAACACCATACGTGATTCTTTCCCACTGTTTTCGACCGATTTTCAAAATGACTGCACCTCTGAACGACGCATAATAAACCCATGGCTAATCAAATGCTGCAAGTCGGAGTAAATCAAATATTGATCCAAGCATTTACTTACTCCTTGTGTAGTCAGCATAGACCTACTAAATAATCAGACGCCCATGACTATCGTTTTCAATTTCGTATCGATTACATCGACAACGCTCAGTCATCGACACTAACTGCTATGATGATGTTTTAATATCCACTGGACCAGAATATCTAACCCAATAAATTAAGTGAAAATGAGCAAATAGAATAGGCTAGTTATAGTTTCAGTTTAACGACAATGTCATAACAAAGATGATTATAGCGTCGCCCTCCTACATTATCCAGACATCATCGACGCCTCCATAGGCGACAGCAACAGCATACAGCGCCTTTAAATTGGCGACATCATTTTTAGAGCCTCTCCATAGGTGACTGCATACAGCGCTTCTCCATAGGCGACATCATCCAGAGCCTCTCCATAGACGACGCCATCCAAAGCCTTTCCATAGGCGACATCATCCGCAGCCTCTCCATAGGCGACATCGTCCAGAGCCTTTCCATAGGCGACTGCATGCAGAGCATCTCCATATAGGCGACATCAACCAGAGCCTTTCCATATGTGACTGCATACAGCGCCTCTCCATAGGCGACATCATCCAGAGCCTTTCCATAGGTGACTGCATACAGCGCCTCTCCATAGGCGACATCATCCAGAGCCTTTCCATAGGCGACAGCATTCAGAGCCTTTCCATAGGCGACGTCGAGGGCCTTTCCATAGGCGACATCATCAAAGGCAGCCTCTCCATAGTCGACGTCACCCAGAGCCTTTCCATAGGCGACGTCATCGAGGGCGTTTCCATAGGCGACATCATCCAGAGCCTCTCCATAGGCGACATCATCCAGATCCTTTCCATAGGCGACAGCATGCAGAGCCTCTCCATAGGCGACATCATCCAGAGCCTCTCCATAGGCGACATCATCCAGATCCTTTCCATAGGCGACAGCATGCAGAGCCTCTCCATAGGCGACATCATCCAGAGCCTTTCCATAGGCGACAGCATGCAGAGCCTCTCCATAGGCGACATCATCCAGAGCCTTTCCATAGGCGACAGCATGCAGAGCCTCTCCAAAGGCGACAGCATGCAGAGCCTCTCCATAGGCGACATCATCCAGAGCCTTTCCATAGGCGACATCATCCAGAGCCTCTCCATAGGCAACAGCATGCAGAGCCTCTCCATAGGCGACATCATCCAGAGCAACTCCATAGGCGACTGCACGCAGCGCCTCTCCCTAGGCGACATCATCCAGAGCCTCTCCATAGGCGACATCATCCAGAGCCTCTCCATAGGCGACGTCATCCAGAGCCTTTCCATAGGCGACAGCATCCAGAGCCTTTCCATAGGCGACAGCATCCAGAGCCTTTCCATAGGCGACATCATCAAGAACCTCTCCATAGGCGACATAATCCAGAGCCTTTCCATAGGAGACTGCACGCTGTGCCTCTCCATAGGCGACAGCATGCAGAGCCTCTCCATAGGCGACATCATCCAGAGCCTTTCCATAGGCGACAGCATGCAGAGCCTCTCTAAAGGCGACAGCATGCAGAGCCTTTCCATAGGCGACATCATCCAGAGCCTCTCCGTAGGCGACAGCATGCAGAGCCTCTCCATAGGCGACATCATCCAGAGCCTTTCCATAGGCGTCTGCACGCAGCTCCTCTCCATAGGCGACTTCATCCAGAGCCTCTCCATAGGCGACGTCATCCAGTGCCTTTCCAACGGCGACAGCATCCAGAGCCTTTCCATAGGCGACAGCATCCAGAGCCTCTCCATAGGCGACATAGTCCAGAGCCTTTCCATAGGCGACAGCATCCAGAGCCTTTCCATAGGCGACAGCATCCAGAGCCTTTCCATAGGCGATATCATCCAGAACCTCTCCATAGACGACAGCATCCAGAGCCTCTCCATAGGCGACTGCACGCAGCGCCTCTCCATAGGCGACATCATCCAGAGCCTCTCCATAGGCGACTGCACGCAGCGCCTCTCCATAGGCGACATCATCCAGAGCCTTTCAATAGGCGACATCATCCAGAGCTTTTCCATAAGCGACATCAGCCAGAGCCTTTGCATAGGCGACATCGTCCAGGGCCTTTCCATAGGCGACTGTACGCAGCGCCTCTCCATAGGCAACATCATCCAGAGCCTTTCAATAGGCGACATCATCCAGAGCCTTTCCATAAGCGACATCAGCCAGGGCCTTTGCATAGGCGACATCATCCAGGTCCTTTCCATAGGCGACTGTACGCAGCGCCTCTCCATAGGCGACATCATCCAGAGCCTTTCAATAGGCGACATCATCCAGAACATTTCCATAAGCGACATCAGCCAGAACCTTTCCATAGGCGACAACATCCAGCGCCTTTCCGTACGCGCCTCAATACAGCGCCTCTCCATTGGCGACTGCATCCAGCGCCTTTAAATAGGTGACATCATCCACAGCCATCTTTCCATCGGCTGCAGCAATGAAATTGCTGTCACCTACGGTAGCCTACTTGTCTGTGGAATCGGCACCTTCTGAACAAGGGTCTTGGACAGGGTATCTTTTGGCAATTACAAAATGCAAATCCGGATTTATTGTATCCGGGGCATCCGGGTTACCCGGGGTTTTCGGAATCCGGAAACCTGGGCTTAAGCGCGATTGCAACCCGAGTTTGAATCTAGTAGTCTGACTGTAGTACTGTACACCATCTATGGGAACAAATGTAGATTGTCATGAGCTCTTCCAGGGAATCTCGAACCACGTCGAATACTTTCACTAGGGGCTCCGTGAAATAGTAGCTGGCCTCTGGTATCAAAACCGAAATTACAGTATATATGAGAGCACTTAGTTCGTGGCGGGGCCTACAGCTTAATCGTATTTTCTCTCTATTCCTCCGACATCTGTCAAACCCGAGTGCGTGTTTTCAGATGCAGGTCTTCTCTTTACGAAGATCTTTTCCCAGTTGAATGATAAGACTCTGGACACAATGTGTTTGTTACGCACATTTTACTGGAAAGTCAGGCCCAGGGCTTGCACTGGCAGGGGCTAATGCTGCGAAGTAGACGATTTAAAGTGACATCTGACAATTCTATTTAGATTAACAACTTCTATTAGGATTTTGGTACTTGTCGGTTTTACGACTCCCAAAATTCTTCATTTATTACGTGATTTAAAATTCCTCATATCCATCAATCCAACTACTATTTACGCAAAGAATTATTTTCATCAATCCAACTTCCATTTACGCAGGCAGACAAGATAAATAATAAAATACGCTAAAATACAGGATATATTCAATCGAAAACTTAGTTTCATCCATCCAGCTTCTATTTACGGGAAAAATTATTTCTATCAATCCAGCTTCTGTTTAAACACAGGAATGTTTGCATCAATCCCACTTCCATATCGGGAAACAATTTTTTTCATCAATCCAGCTTCCATTTTAAAGTGACGATATGAAGAATTTTTGGGGGTCGTAAAACCGACAAGTACCAGGATTTTCATAAAGTTTTCTGTTTTATATATACGTTTATTCACCACGAAGGTAGAAAACACAATAACAGACAAACAAACAAAAGTAAGAAAACAACGTTAAGTGCATACAGATGCAAAACTAGCATACATGAAATGATCAATTCTGCGACCTAACGTAGACATGTCAATATCATACTGATGACAAAGTGGCACAAGTTCAATATTGTAGCTATAGCCTTTGCCACAAACACTGAGGACACTGTTATTATGGCTTCCATACAACAATCTACCAAAAAAATTTAGTTTACGCATGTGTAGCATATGACAGAGGTCTATCCGACCAGAATAGAATTGGATGTCCTTCACAGATTCCCATTTATGCATGTTAAAAATCTTTCTGTAAACGTTATTCCAACACACATTTAACTGACGCATCTGGGCTGTTGGTAAATTAATAGACTCTAAGGAATAAGTTAACAGAGGCAGGACAAAGGATTCCATCAATCTCAATTTCACATGCTCGGATACATATTTTGAATGACAGAATATGGCATTAGCTGAAGCATAAAAACGTTTAATTGCAACCGAAATATCAATTTTAAACTTTCTGTCTGATATAAAGAATAATCCAAGATATTTCAATTCCTTTACCCATTGAATAGATTCTGATCCAAGGACAAGATTGCAATGTTGGCTATTATAAGATGGACCTACAGAGAATAACTTAGATTTGTTGGCATTAAATATAACATCAAGTTCTGCACCTTTCTTGACACATGTATCCATCATTTCTTGTAGTCTACACATTGAGGCAGATAGAAGTATAATGTCATCTGCATATACAATGCACCCTACATAGGTTTGACCAATGTGGCAACCATTGTCTGAGCTTTCCAGAGCATTTATAATCACATCCATATAAATATTAAAAAGGATCGGAGAAAGAATACCTCCTTGCCTAATTCCACTTTTAATGGAGATTGGGTCTGATAGACTATTATTCCATTTTGTCACTGAGATAGTCTTACCATACCAGTCAACAACAAGTTTAACCAATCTTGCAGGTAACCCTTTGCTAATAAGCAATTCAAATAATTTCACATGATTAACTCGATCAAAAGCCTTCTTTGCATCCAGAGCTGCCATGTATACATTACTACCATGACTCACAAAGTAGTCAGTAACTTGTCTTAAAGCAAAGATAGCATGTGCACAACTTAAGTGTTTTTAAACCCAAACTGTAAATCACTAGATGTTAACTGATCACCAAATTTATGTAGGATACAGTATTCAAACAACTTTGAAAAAACTGGGCTGATAGTGATAGGTCTATAATTGTCCGCTGATGTTATATTGCCACATTTATCTTTCACAATGGGTACAGTTACTCCAACTCCAAAATTATCTGGCACAAAACCGTGAGTATACATCATGTTAAACAATAACTTTAAGTGTACTATAACAGCTGGATGACAGTGTATTATATGTTCCTTGGTTAACCCATCCAGTCCACATGCTTTACCATTTTTAAGGGATTTAAGACTCAGTTCGATGTCATCAATATGAAATGTGTTAAGTTGGCCTTCACTGGCATCATATTCAGACTGGAACTTGGAGTGAAGACTATCCCAAAACTTGATGACTCGATCACTGTCCTTATACGAGTTAAAACACACTTGTGCAAAATTGTTGCTAAACACATTTGCAATATCTGGATCAGTTACCCTTCCATTTATATTGTGTGGTATATCATTGCGCTTTGAAAATTTACTATTCCATTTCTTCCAGAATTTATTCATGTCCTTAGCAAAATAAAGTTGTGATATTTCATCGTCTAAATCCATATCCTTCAACTCAGCAGCCTGCCTTATGGCTAGTTTATACTTATACTTGCTGTTTCGCCGCAAATCATATAATATCCCTGAATTGGGCTTACCACATGTTTCCCACAGGTTATGTGCATCAATTGAAGCCTGCTTCAGTTCATCAAGTTCTGGGTTCCAATAAGATTTTAAACAGTTTTCCTGTAACACTGGAATTGTGCTATGAGCTGAATCGGAGAGTGCGTCAACCAAGGAACAATAATAATCATTTATAGACTGCCAATGGTTACATTTAAAAACATCACAATTACAGCATAAATTATCATAGGGCACATGAATGCTTTGCAATAACCTACCACTTAGGGCATAGTAAAAAGGTATGTTTGCCTTATCCCATCTTCTCACACCTGCTTTTTTAGCATACTTCTGGGTGCTTATTTCCTTTCCTGGAACATTAATACCTTTCAAATCTATGCAACAAGTTACTGGTAAATGATCTGAAAAGTTAATGGCATTTTCACTGATTTTATACTCCATTATTCTGGCAGACAAGGATTTATCCATATAAATGTGGTCAATGCAGGAGTGCTTTCCCGTCGTTTCTTGACGGTAGGTGTATTTAATTTTATCTAGGTTACATTCATTTCCATTAATTAAATTAAATTCTTCAGCCAGGCTTTGGAACAGTTGGTAGCCACGATTTTCGATTCGGCATTCAAAATTCATGTCTCCCATAATAACCAATCCATCTGCTTCATTAGTCTGAATGCAACTCTCAATGAAACCAAGGCATTCTAACAGCTCATTCTGATATTTGAGACTTGCCTCATAGCAGGGAAAATAGACCACAATCAATAACAACTGAAACCCTCCAGTAAGGGAGAGCTTGACTGCAGCACACCGACAGTCTGACTGGACAGTCACAGGTGATACCTTCATATTTAAATTTTTCTTAACTAATAGACCAAGACCTCCAAATGGTCTTCCCACTAGAACACCACGTTCTAGTCTCTCATCCATAGCCGACCAAGCAAAACCCTGGAAATCTGCATGAAAATCTATTATTTTGTTCAGATCGTGCTTACCAAGCCAGTGTTCTTGGACAGCAATCACATCATTTAAACTACATAGTTCATTTAAAAACAAACTACCTTGGTTGTAACCATACATGTTATATGTACAGAAATTAATAGCCATAATTAATTAGTATTTACAGTCTTTCTGCTGAAGTACCAATCCCTTACTTCTGCACCAGATGGCCACAAGTCTTCATCAAAGGCAGCATTCACCACGTCAAAGTGAATCACCACTTTAAAAGCTGCATGTCTTTCTTGCCACTTCTCCTTCCTCTCAAGCATACGACAGCTCGCCACAGAGATACCATTTTCTTCAAGATGTCTCGTTAGATTGTCCTCTGTGGTGTCTGGCGCTAGCCGTCCCACAAAGAGGTGCCATAATTTGTTGTCCTTCTCGATGGATTGTCCTTTTATATGGGCTGCTTTAGCACCTCCGGTTCCCACAATCCTTCGCTGCGGCTGAGCTGGTGGACTCCTTTTCTTCACAACAGTAACCCAGCTTCCATTGTCTTTGGTCTGATAGACTTTGGATTCTGGTGTTTGGCTACTGTTGTATGGTGCACTTTTATCCAGTGGGACTATAGACTCCGCTCCTCCAGCTACTGCCCATGTATAGCCAGGCACTTCCTCATGTTTGTCCACGACAGGGGTGGGCAATTTTGAGATGCATTTGTCAGTGACACGCAAGTCAGCCTTACAGGTGGCCTCATCCGCTGCAATGGCCTGCAGTTTGAGCTGCTCTTCTATCGCCGCGACTTTTTGTGCCAATATAAAGACATCCAAATCCTCTGGCTTTATAGATGGTACGCGATCCACGTTAACTGCGACAAATGTCGGCAAATTATTCAGTTCAAGTTTTTCGTCGGCAAAATTCAGCAATGTAAATATATCCTCCACGTCCATTTTCGCCTTATTATCGCCCTTCCTTTTGACCAGGCGCGGCAGCGCGTCGATCTTCAACTGCTCCAAATTTCTGTATAACAGATCTTTAGCAGAACTTACTTCTTCATCATTGTAAAAGTTTATTACAACGGATTTTATATTTTTCTCCGGTACTTTTCCAAACTTATTAAACACGAAACAGAGAGCCTCGGAAACAACTAACTCTCGTGCCTCCGCCATCTCAATAGATAATATCTGTTTTATAAAAATTCGCGGCTGTTATCTGTTTTAGAGAGCTTTGGACTTTGCAGCTGTGCGCGACAATGTTTTTTTTATCGCAAGACACAGTGCAGTAATATTATACTTATCATGTGGAGTTTGCAAACCCGTCAAAAACCGGGTATCCGAGTTTTACTGCCGCCAACACTGGAAATCCGGGTTTCTAAAAAAGCTCTCCGGTTTGCACACCCTATTGGCAACGCAGCACAAAACCCTTTAGACCCGGCAACAGAAGCCATCAGAATCTGCTGAATCAAGATGTCATTTCTGAAACTTACAACTGCAAAACTAACAATTGCAAAACTTACAAAAAGAAATATATATATTGATATATATATATATTCTGCGGCTTCTGTTGCCGGGTCTAAAGGGTTTTGAAGCTGCGTTGCCAATAGGGTGTGCAAACCGGAGAGCTTTTTTAGAAACCCGGATTTCCAGTGTTGGCGGCAGTAAAACTCGGATACCCGGTTTTTGACGGGTTTGCAAACTCCACATGATAAGTATAATATTACTGCACTGTGTCTTGCGATAAAAAAAACATTGTCGCACACAGCTATATATATATATAGCTATATATATATATATATATATATATATATATATATATATATATATATATATTTCTTTCATTAGTTTTGCAATTGTTAGTTTTGCAATATATATCAGAAATGATTCTTGATTCAGCAGATTCTGCGGCTTCTGTTGCCGGGTCTAAAGGGTTTTGTGCTGCGTTGCCAATAGGGTGTGCAAACCGGAGAGCTTTTTTAGAAACCCGGATTTCCAGTGTTGGCGGCAGTAAAACTCGGATACCCGGTTTTTGACGGGTTTGCAAACTCCACATGATAAGTATAATATTACTGCACTGTGTCTTGCGATAAAAAAAACATTGTCGCGCACAGCTGCAAAGTCCAAAGCTCTCTATATATATATATATATATATATATATATATATATATATATATATATATATATATATATATATATATATATATATATATATATATATATATATATATATATATATATATGCTTATTGCATATATATAATTATCATCAACACATCAATGCAACATACTGTTTCTAACAAGGACAATGAAGTTGCAAATTGAACACAACATTCATGCAGTTCAATGAGTCAGCCGAAAAAGGTCACGAAGACCCGCTAAAGACTCGGCTGGCTCATTTACAAAGTTAATACATTCATTAAATTGATGCAAAAATCAAAATATGTACAGTGAAACATTGAGTTGAAAATATAGATTTAAGCGATTATTAAATAGATCTCAGAGTTGAGGGTTGCACAAAACTAATAAAAGAAATAATAGTGATGACAATGACTTACCAACAAATAGCTAGGCAATCACTAGGCAAAGTTGGAGGAGGAGGCAATCTTATCGAGCCATTCCACTGATAAACTAAAACTATACACCAACAAAAAGTTCTTTAATCTAAGTTTAAATTGCTTGATGGATACAGTGTGTCTTATATCCTCAGGAAGGGAATTCCATAGTGTCGGTCCACAACATTTTCATGGAGAATTGTATCAATTTGGTTCTTGCATTGGCAGCATGGTATTTATCAGATGCTCTAGTATTATAACCATGCATAGCAGATAAGACCCAGGGTAAACAAATCCATCGAAGTTGGGAGACAACATCGAGTCTTGGCATCTCTCTTCCACTGATGTTGCTCCGTCTGGCTTCCAGTTCCTCGATCGTCCGAGGGTAGATGACACTGGTGTACCTATACGAGGAGGTGGGCTGATCGTCTACCACCGAAGCCAGTTGAGTGCGAAGAGGATTGAGCTGGCCAGGACCCGTCGACCTTTGAGGCTCTCGCGGTCTCCCTGTCATCTAAGCGTGGTCCAACTACGCTCCTGGCTGTATACCGTCCTGGCTCCTCACCTCCCTCGTCGGCGTTCTTTGATGAGCTCCTGGCTCTATTAGAACAATTTGCGCTTCACAACACACAGCTGGTTCTCACCGGGGACCTCAACCTACATCTGGAGGACTCATCACTCTCGGAATCCATGGAATTTGCTGCGGTTTTGGAACAGTTCGGGCTGAAGCAACATGTCACAGAACCCACACACTTGCTGGGTGGCTGGCTCGACGTCATCGTCACCAGAGATGACTGCCGGGTGTCAGATGTGACTGTCTTTCCTCTTGTTCTCTCCGACCACGGTCTCGTCGCTGCCTCAATCCCCTTCATCTACGAGCCTCTTCTTCTCGCTGTTCGTCAGATCCGTAACTGGAAAAGTCTTGACCGTTCTGCATTTCGTTCAGCACTCCGAGCTCATCCTCTCTTTGCTGATCTTCAGTCGTCCACCGGGCGCTCTACAACAGAGCTGTTCAGCTCTTATGAGACCGCGTTGTCTGGTCTCATAGACACTTTTTTACCGTTGCGCAGCGTTCAATCGCGCTACCGTCCATCTTCTCCGTGGTTCGATGCAGAGTGCCGGAAGCTCCGACGACAGGCACGACGGCTTGAGAGAATCTACAGAAGAACACGCTCTCCGGCTGATCGGGCCGCGTGGGTCCGCTTCGTTAGAGAAATGCATACCTCGTACCGCGCCAGAGAACGTGAATACTGGGAGGCCATCATCACTCGCCAGTCGAAAGATCCGAAAAGGCTGTGGACCACCTTCAATGGCCTCCTTGGTCGTCAGAGGGGTGGTCGTCAGTCGGAGTTTCCTCCGCCATTCTCTGCAGAGGCATTCCTGGAGCGATTCTCTGCCAAAATTTCGTCTATTCGGAGTTCCACTGCTGACTCTTCTCCGCCTACGTTTTCTACCACGGAGCATCGGCTTCATGCTCTCCAGGAGATTTCGAGTTTGGACCTCCGTCGACTCATCCTCTCCTCTGCCGCCAAGACGTGCGAGTTGGATCCTGCACCAACATTTCTTGTTCAGGAATTAATTGACGATCTCCTTCCCTTCCTCACTGTTCTGTGCAACTGTTCGATTCGTGAGGCATGCCTACCAATATCACAGAAACGTTCCGTTCTTCTACCAGTTCTGAAGCACGATGGTCTGGACCAGAGTGATCCAGCAAACTATCGCCCCATTGCGAATGTAACTTTTTTATCTAAAATACTGGAACGCATTGTTGCTAACCAGCTGATTACTTATCTAGATGTGAATGAATTGATTCCGTCGCAGCAGTCGGGTTTCCGTCGGAATCACTCCACGGAGACTCTCCTGCTTCGGCTTTTGTCAGACTTCTATAGCGCAGTTGACTGTGGTCAGGTTACTCTCCTTGCTCTCTTTGATGTAAGGGCTGCTTTTGACTCTGTGGACCACTCCATTCTCTTGCAGCGCCTCTCTACTTCCTTTGGCTTGGTTGACCAGCCTCTAGAATGGCTTAGATCTTTTTTAACTGACCGTTCAAATTGTGTAGTCCTTGGTTCGTCCAGGTCTCTTTGGGTCCCTGCCCCTTTGGGTGTGCCCCAGGGTTCTGTCCTGGGCCCGCTGCTTTATCTTCTTTATACTGCTGATGTCTGCTCCTTGTTGACGTCTCAGGGGCTTCTACACCAACTATTTGCCGATGATGTGCAAGCCTACATCCACACCCATTCAGCCGATGCGGTGGCTACTGTGAGTCAGATGTGTCTGACTATGGATGTCCTCTCTTCTTGGATGGCCTCCAATCGGCTACTCTTAAATCCCTCTAAAACACAGCTCATTTGGCTGGGTAGCCGTAGACAACTGCAGGGTATCGACTTTCCTCAACTTACCCTGCTCTTTCCTCACATAACTTTTTCCCTCACAGTTCGTGATCTGGGACTTTCTCTTGACTCCGAGCTTACTTTATCTCAACATGTGAACTCAATTGCACGGAGTTGTTATTATCAGCTTCGTCAGCTTCGAGTGGTCTCTCGCTCTCTCTCTCTCATGATTCAGTTGTGGTCCTTGTTCATGCCTTTGTTACTAGTCGAATTGACCACTGCTCCTCACTACTTGCTGGCCTTCCCCTTGGTGTGTTGTGGCGACTAGATCGAGTTCTACGCTCGGCTGCTCGGCTTATTGGACGGCTTCCTAAGTACTCTCCTGTCTCTGCATACATGCGTGATGTGTTGCATTGGCTGCCTGTGTCTCAACGGATCTCATATCGCATTGCTGCTCTGGTTTCTCGTTGTGTTCTTGGCTGCGCTCCATCTTATTTGCGTGATCTTTGCCGCCCAGTGTCTGATGTTCCAGCGCGTCGGGTGCTTCGCTCTGCGACGAGGGGTGAGTTCCTTGTTCCACGGGCTCGCTTGGATATTAGGCAGCGCCGTGCTTTCTCGGTTGTTGGCCCTTCCATCTGGAATGACCTACCACTTAAGCTCCGTTTTTACTTGTAAGCCATCTGACAGGGTTCTACAAGTCCCTCAAGTCTTTTTCTTTAGTCGTGGCTGGGCCGGGAGCGCTCCTGAGTAGTTTCTTGAAGGGGCGCTATATAAATGCTCTGAATGAATGAATGAATGAATGAATGAACATGTGACGATGATGCCTAAACGTGAGCAGACCTATCTGTAATTTGGTTATATCTCGTAGCTTCAGTATATTCTATGTTTTAGGGACGCAAATTTGGTGCTGGAGCGCCAGTACAAATTTAATATCACACAAAAAGCACGCTTCTGGAGACCAATGCATTCAATCGAGAGGAATTCGCAATATCTCACGGGGATCTATATAAGCCCATCAGATATTACAGTAAGATAAGTATTGGAATATTAGGGCATAATATATAGGCTGATTAGAGAGGTTTTTGGCAAGCAATGCCGTACACGGGACAGAATACTAATATTTCTTGCAATCTGTTTTTGATACATGGTCTATTATGGTTCCTCCATGTCAAATGCTGGTCAAGATATAGACTACACCTAAGAACTTGCAAGACTTAACTTGAGAAATGGATTTACCATCCATGACAATCTTATGATCATGTATGGGAAGTAATTTGCGGTTGGAATGGAATACAATAAAATTGGTCTTATCAATATTGAGAGATAAATTTGGGAATATTAGGGCTTTAAAACCTCAACAGATTGATTGCAGCTCACAGTTAGCTCTTTTAAGCAGGGACTCCAACGACTTATCCGAAATAAGATATTGGTAACATCAGCAAACAGTACAAAATAAAATAATTGTGAGATTTTTGACAAATCATTGACATAAATCAAGAAAAGTAGTGGCGCCAATAATTAATCGATTAATTTTTGTAATCAGTACCAGCTTTAATGTGTGTGTGTGTGTGTTTGTGTGTTTGTGTGTGTGTGTGTGTTTGTGTTTGTGTGTGTGTGTGTGTGTGTGTGTGTGTTTGTTTGTGTGCCTAAACATCGCTCAGGACTTCAGCCCTTGCAACGGCAGAAAGGTCTTCTTCACTAGAACCGAATCTTAGTTTGCTAGTGGCAATGGAAAAACCAGAAATGTTGGTGAGGTTCACCAACGACCAATGTTCATGGTGTCCGTATGAATAAGGGTCGGCATTTCGACCTCACTGACCTCAGTAGGGCCAGGGTCATGACATAAACAGGCATCAACAGAAATATACCTGTTCCTGCCGAAGATGAGCTTCCCGAGGCAGCGCTGGACGGTCGCAGACTCTTCCATCGGTCGAAATCGAGGAGAAGATCGGACCGTATCCTCCATCGACGCATCCATAAAGGGCCTCAGGTAAAGGAGACGTAACCTACGAACTATGATCTTTCAATTATCAAGCACACACGCAGCCAAAAATTCTCAAAATAATAAATTGTAGCAAAAAATCGTAAAAATCTGTTATCGTCAGATCCACCCATAACAAAAGACAAACGATGACGATGACGATGACGTCATCAACACTGAGGCGGGCGGAAATCGAAATAACGTCATCGCTAGAAAATTTGAAAATCTCTTTTAATAAATAATTTACGTTATGCTATAGTTTGTGTGATAGTAATTAGTAGTAATAATAACAAAAATTATACCGTAAAATTTTCGGTTTGGGAGTCTGTGATAGTAGCAATAATAATACTAAACTAAATATTAATTAAGCTGGTTATGCGCTATACTGCTATAGCCTATATTATGCGCTATAGGCCTATTATTATGACGTTGTTGTGAAATTATCACTCAAAAAACTTGGTAGGCCTAATAGGCCATTTTCGCTCGGCGAGAGTGTGTATTAGAGTAGGCCTAGACCAGATTTGATTTGGTCAGTTTAGTATAAAGATTGAGAAAAGTAGGCCTGATTCGATCCTAATTAGCGAGAACAGTTCCCTGCTTTGAGTTAACTTAATATTTCTATTTTATATTATAAAATAGTTTGATTGTTTTGACTGACCCAGCATTCTATCGTTAATTCATTCGGGTCGTTTGAGAAGCGCGTCTTCGAGATATCCGCTAGCCTAAGTCTCGCTCCAAACCCATTTCCGCTACAAGGAGCATGATATATCGCGGCTACTACCATTGGTTTAGTTTTGATTGTTCAGTGTTCTTGTGGAAGCGCTGACGTCTTTATTTCGTAATAATTAATTTCCAGACGAATAGGCCTACAGCCCTACACTATATATAGTTGCGTCGATCTATTGTAGAGTAAGTATCTCCTCTAAATGGACAATGAAATATTTATGGGCTATAGAGCGTAGGCCTGAACTTACTCAAGAAATGCTACTCAAGTATAGGCACCTACAAAGAGAGGTATACTGTAGATTGTTCATCATTATTGATTTTTTAAATAATATATATATATATATATATATAATAGGCCTATAAGCTGTCTGGTTCGCGTCTTACGCTCTGCAGCTCGCCTTATTGGCCGCATACCTAAATTCGACCACATCTCCAGCTATATGCGCGACATTCTTCACTGGCTCCCGCTTAGGCAGCGTATCGAATATAGGGTAGCTGCCCTAGTTTGGCGCTGCCTGCTGGGTCTTGCTCCTGCCTACCTTATTGAGCTTTGTAGCCCCACCCTTAGTGCTCGAGGCTCGCGCTTCCTCCGTTCAGCTGAACAGGGTCTTCTCTCTGTCCCTTTTGCTCGTACCTCCACCAGGCAGAGCCGTGCCTTCTCTGTGATTGGCCCCTCGACCTGGAATGGCCTACCTCTGACACTCCGCTCCCTTCCTAGAACCCCTTCTCAGTCATTCCTCTCTCAACTTAAAACGATCCTATTTGGCCGCGCTTGGGTTGGGAGCGCCTCTGAGTAGTTCCCTTGAAAAGGCGCTATACAAATTCAAGTAATGAATGAATGAATGAATTATATATATAGGCCATTATAACATGGAGACGACATTATCAATAGGCCTATTGTTATAGACCTAACCTACCGCAGCCTACGCGTTCAATGGAGTAGGCCCAATGCACGTACCACGGTGCACTTTGCATTAAGAAACAATTCTTTGTTGGCACACGTGTGTATATATAATTTGTGTGTGTGTTTGTGTGTGTGTGTTTGTGTGTGTGTGTGTGTGTGTGTGTGTGTGTGTGTGTGTGTGTGTGTGTGTACCGCGTCACGTTGAGTATCTTGGAACGCATGAAGCCTAATTCGTTTTGGTAAGGATCTTGGAAATGCGACAGCGCCATCGTTATATTCAGGACCTGGAAAAAAACTGCCTAACGATCTTGGCCTGACAAAGATAAAACGTACAATTTGGCGGTTTTCAATATCGAAAGAGGCTCATCTTAAACCCAAGACAACATGCCGCAAAACCATAATTATAATCTACATACTGCAGTAACTGCATCAAATAATTGCTTCTGTCCAATTCACTCAGTTGATGATCTTGTGCATGTTTTCACCGAGGATATATATGAGACCCTTTGGATTAGACCGACGCCTTTCCGTGGATCAGACCGACGCCTTCCTATGGAATAGACGCGTATACAGGAGTGTATAGGATAGGAGACTATTGCATAAGGCAGGGATTTTCTGTTGCTTGGCAACGGCTCTGGATTTCATGTCCACTATGCGTTCTCATTGCCGAGTCCTACATTTTATCTTTCGGTTATCAACGCAGATTTTGTGTGTTTCAGGATGCTTTATGGGCTACGTTTTCCCCTCGATAGGGAATTCAGCGGAGAGGAACTCCAAGTCCAATCAGTCATCAACCAGTCGAGCAACTAACAGTGTTGTATGACCAAGGGTTTCATCGTCCAGGGGCAAGAGTTGATGACTGCGACGCCTTTAAAATGTCTTGCTGACTTTTAATCGTTCTTGTTATAGTACTGTGTACCATGCACTGAAAGCTCATTTGAGCCCCCTTGTGTTGCGCCCGGGGCGGTTGCTCCCTCTATTCCCCCTTCTCTACGCCACTGGCAACTATCAATCAAATTATTTAACCAGTCAATCATTTCAATCAGTCAATTAATCAAGCGACAGATTAAAACCGTGGCAGCATTGTATTGTATTGTATTGTATTTGAACACTTGTTATAGCGCCCCTACCAGATTTCCCATTCAGAGGCGCTCCCGACTACTGCACGGACGCTGAATCGGAGTTTCACGCCGAAGCGCATGAGCAATTGCGAGTGAAGGACTTGCCCAGGGTCCCTACGCGGCGACTTTGAGGTGGATTCGAACCCGCAACCCTCCAGCTGCAAGGCACCGAACATACCCCTAAACCACCGCGCCCCAGTTGTATTGTGATGTGTTGTATTGTGTGTTGTATAAGCCTGTTCAGCATTAGCAATGCGCATGCGCAGCCCTTTCAGTTTTACTTCCGGGGTGAAGGTCACCGTTCACAAACAAACAGAATGCTGCCGTTAGCGACGTTGTTATGATCTAGTTTATGATCTATAATATTATACAGAAATTTTCTATAAACTAGTAACGAATAATATCAAATATTTGCGTCAAAACTAGATCATAACAACGTCGCTAACGGCAGCATTCTGTTTGTTTGTGAACGGTGACCTTCACCCCGGAAGTAAAACTGAAAGGGCTGCGCATGCGTATTGCTAATTAAATTTAATGCTGAACTGGCTTATTGTACTCCACGTTTATAATGCGACCGAGCCACCCGCAGTAAAGATCCGAGAAATTAATCTCTGATAATCCGACCCGACCGGGAAGCGAACCCGGGGCGCCGGCGTGTCGAGCAGGCTACCAACCCACTCGGCCACTCAGGATCATGCACAGAATAACTCAATCACGGTAACTTGGATGAAGAAGGTCTCTAAGCCTATAACCACAAGGTCTCTATAACCACACGGTATCTATAACCACAAGGTATCTATAACCACACGGTCTCTACAACCACAAGGTCTCTATAACCACAAGGTCTCTATAACCACAAGGTATCTATAACCACACGATCTCTATAACCACAAGGTATCTATTACCACGAGGTCTCTATAACCACACGGTCTCTATAACCACAAGGTTTCTATAACCACACGGTCTCTATAACCACAAGGTCTCTATAACCACAAGGTTTCTATAACCGCACGGTCTCTATAACCACAAGGTCTCTATAACCACAAGGTCTCTATAACCACAAGGTCTCTATAACCTTGGTCGGCGCCAGGACGGAGCGGGGTAAATATTATAGTATTATTATTCTGAAATCAGTCTCGGTTTCCGTTCTCCTTACATCTTCGCTCGAGGGGAATTGCGCTTGCCCTTTTTATCCATCTTCACAACGCAGCACTGGATAACGAAGGAGTTGAAACGATATTAGGCCTACTATATAAAACTCATCATTGATGGAGATTGGACACTGCCGAGAGAGAGAAAAACACAATGATTTGAAATTTTCTTGTAACATTACGAACGTATTTACAACGAGAAGAAGCTTTTAAACTGTCCTATATATAGACTGTCCTAGACTTGGACGCCTAGACTAAAAGCCCTGATCGAGTGAAGCATTAGTCTACGCGTCTTATGACACGACTGCTTCAGTCTATATCCGCCTAATCGACTTCCGCTACTCAAGAAAAGCATGCCATTTCCGCGTTTGCCATTCGAGGGTATTTGTTTTAGAGCTTAGCACCAGAGAAGCTGCTGCGTATACATTGCGTGTGTTTAACACTTAACAACGAGCTCCATTTGTTTCCAAATCGGAAAGGATGAGCGTATGATACGCGCTTCATTAGAGTCTATATATATAGACTATATATAGACTATGTAGGCCTATGCATATATATATATGTATATATATATGTATAATATATGTGTGTATAATTATATATATATATACATACAGACTATATATATATAGACTATACATAGACTATAATATATATTATATGTATATATATATATATATCATAGCGGAAGTTCAGTCCTAAGTGATGGAGATCTAAATGGCGCGGGCAGCAGTAAATGGTTTCTTCTATGGTTTCTTTTGCTATAGTGCAAAGGATAGCGGAAGGTATCGAGCTGTTTGGAGTGGTTGCCTATCATGGTCTGGCGTTCACGAGATAGATAGGGATATTTCAGGCAAACTAATGTTTGTCTAGACTGTTGCAGTAGGGCCTACAGTTTATATTTAAGCGGGCTGAAAATTATGTTTTGGGGTATTTTTATCGGTAGTTCATGAAGGCCTACAAAATGGCCGTTGAGTGGGACCTATAGCTGGCGGTGGTGATAAATGTATACTATAGGCTACGGAAGAAATCGTGTTATAGTTCTACTTAACAGATGTATTTTGGATACAATGAAGGCGTTTGTGCGTATAATTCAGTCTGATAATTATATGTTTAAATGTTTATGTGTAGGGTGTGAATCCGGGCAAAAATTGAAGGCATAATTTAAGTAAGTATATTAAACGCTGGCAAACGCACGGCGCTTTATATACCATGTTTTAATACCCAAACTAATATTAGTTTGCAAAATCTATAGATCACAATCCACGCGAAAGAACTGGAGGACTGGCTTTTCGCGTGGATTGTCATGTATGGTTTTTGCATTCTTGTGTCTATTCAGTGTCAGGCACCTGAGACCACACAAGGCGTCATGCGCGATGTGTCGCTCTCTGGGTTTACGACAGTTTATGAGAGTAATCAGCTGCAGGGCAGGAATCCCAACCGCAAAGCATAACATCGTCCGCACACAATCTTTCGCGAAAACCTATTCCAGTGGAGTTGTTTGCAGCATAGATGATAATGGCAGGTGAACAATTCAATGTCCATTGCTTCGGGAGGAATAACCAGTTTCTCTCTATATAGGCCACCTCCTTTTCTGGCAGCTATAACTACCACGCAATGCATATGGGCGGTCTCAGTCCTATCAAGCATACGGTTTCTTATCATAAAGGACACATTATTTTGACCACCTCTAAGCCATCTTCATCGACTCGTTACCTAGACCTGCCAACTGTTCAAACAAAAGTCGTTCGTTGTAGACCCGAGGGTTCTTTTTGCCTCGTATAGAGTCCACCATGAAATCTGACTGTATAGGCTATAGGCCTACACCAACTTCTTGCTGTAATTCCTCCAATTCATGTGCCAGAATCACCTCATCAGTCTCCAGAAAACGTTTTCACCCACATCAGTTAGAGTTGCGAGTTTCCGTCACGAGCATTGAAATAGAATTTCGTGAGTGGTCATTGACTGCAGGACGTATCACGCCATGTAAACAGTTGTATTTAACCTCCTTCACGTAAGATGTCCGTCATTTTGTCCGATTATTATAGGCCTACGTATTTGCTGCGTTTGTATGGATCGCGAAACGCATTGCAGTTGACATTAACTCTGAAACCTTATGACGTGCATTAACAATTTTTCTAGAATATAAAGGTGTGCACTCATATGGCAAACCAGTGGAAAGAACTTTACTGCAGAAGAGCTGATTGTTCGAGCAAAAGGAAGCTCTTCCAGAACTTGCAGAGTCCTGTGCAGTGTGCACTGCCGTTATCAGTTCCTGTCAACTCTTCGTGAGGACAAGTAGGGGCCTACTCTATTCGCAAGCGAGGACACCCTTCCATGTTACCTACTGTTAAATCTAAAATGCTTAAATAGCATTGTGAATCGATGCATCTTTGGTTATAATTATTCTACTATTCCAGTGGTCTTCGGCGGTCTATGTTTTCTGGTCCATTTCAAATATGTAGCCTATGTAATCGATATATACAATGTAATGCATGCTCGCTTGTCGGATCGCTGGTCTTCAGACTTGGATATCCATTTGGTAACTCTAGACAACCCTTTGACTCGACACAGCGCTCGTGAATAAGCTGGTGCTCTGCGCTTCGCTTTCAAGTGGCGCTTTAGAAATTTGAAGTTTATCATTACGATGCAATAAAGGCTATACGTACTTACCTACCTATTTATCTGTACTCGAAGAGCCCAACAGGCAAGCAGTTCTTATCTACAGCTACGCAGAAAATTACATTTCGGATGTTGTCACTAGACTTTAGACGTTTGTTCCTATTTTCAATTCCTTAACGGACGAGAAGTGCGTTACAGTGGTCGAAACGGAGAGATGTCTCATTCTGAAGGTGCGCTGTTTTACCCCAGTGCACGAGAACATTCGGACCAGAGCGTTTCGATAGTATCCGCCAGTCAGACTGTACAGAAAGAAGTTGATGGCGTAGTTGACGTAGAAGGTGACCTTGGCGAGAAGCAGCTTGTCGCGGTTCCAGATGGCCACTGACGGGTCCTCGGGGTACAGCGTCTGGACGAACTGCTGACACCAGACGATAAAGTAGGGCATGTTGAGCACAACGAACCCGCCAGATACAGCCAACAGGTTGATGGTGAACTCGAGACGGACCTTCTTCTCGGGTACCATGATCTTTAGGTGGCGGATTTTCGTGTCTCGTTTGATCAGAGATCGGAGGATGCAGACGTTGAAGATGCAGATCGGAACGAAGGGAATGGCTGTTATCAGCAGACCGTACGTCACGTCCATCACGAAGTTCACGTAAGAGTCGTCGTAGTCTGGGTTGCGACGACAGGCAGGCTCGGCCGTCACCACGTCCGGGTAAGTCATGAGGATATCGCCGCCGCCCGCAGCCATCGTGCCCCACACCCCGAAGTCGGACTCCCCCAATGTCGCCGCGGAGGACCTGTTCCCGTCAAGTGTAGTGGGAACGGGGAAGGTGAGTCGAGAGGACTCCGGCGGGGAGTGACCGGAGTCGGTCGTAGTGGGGGACGTGGTGAAAGGCAGGTTTCGGATGTTGTCGGAGACGGCGTTGGTAGTCGTGTAGACGCCGCTGAGGAGTGGCTTGTAGAGGCTGAGGACTGCGGCCAGTGCGACGACGGATGCGATGGCACGACGGGCGAAGGTCTTCGTGCAGATGAGGCGGCGGTGAAAGGGGCGACAGACGGCGATGTACCTCTCGATGGTGAAGAGAACGATCAGCCAGACGGACACGAAGCGGAACGTGTAGGAGGCGAACAGAAAGCTCTGGCAGACGCCGTGCGTGTTGACGACGGGGACGCGGTGGGAGCCAGGCCAGAGTGGCAGGCCGCGGTTCAGCCAGTCGAGGAGGACGTAGGTCACGAGGACCAGGCTGTCGGACACGGAGATTGCCGTCAGGTACATGCTGGCCGACAGCTTCCGGAGCTGCGGAAACGAGAAGACCTTGAGCGAGACGAGGTTCCCGGCCAGGCCAAGGACGAGGATGAACGGAGTCACGAAGGCGTAGAGGACCTCACCGAGCAGAGGGTTTTCGCCGGTCCCTCCGTCGCCAGCGACTGGAACGTTCTTGGAATGGAGTAGACCGTCGCTGGAAGCGTTGGTCAGCGGGGGACAGGAGGAGGAGCGCTGGCCGTCGAGGGCCAGCTGCCAGACGGTGTCGTTGGAGCTGAAGTGGGTCTTCAGGAGTTGCATCAGCTGCGGGTCTTTGCAGTCGGACGCCGCTCCCGAAGAGAAGCCCCCCGACGACAACGAGCCAGACATCGCAGCTGCTGGGACCAAGTAAAGTAGGGCGGACAATGGATTCTGGAATCTGAAAAGAAAGAAGTTACCAAGTGGATATAGCATCATTTATATCAAATGGCTATCTTCATTATCTGAGTGTGAGTGTACTTTGGAGCAGAAATTGGCATAACGCCGGTTCAAGTGGAAAATAAATATAATCAGACGGTAAAGGCATGGTGTGTGTGTGTGTGTGTATGTATGTATGTGTGTATGTGTGTGTATGCATGTGTGTATTTGTGTGTGTATGTGTGTGTGTGTATGTGTGTGTGTGTGTGTGTGTGTGTGTGTGTGTGTGTATGTGTGTGTATGTGTGTGTATGTGTGTATGTATGTATGTGTGTGTATGTGTGTATGTGTGTGTATGTGTGTGTGCGTGCGTAGATAAATAAACTGCTTGCACGATAAACCGGACAAGAAATCCTTCATGTGTGTCTCTCGCGTGTACTTGGCCCAATTTATCTGACTCCCGGAGGCAAAACCAACGCCGTTTCATCAAGGGGGCCTTGGAAGAGGGTCGGGGGTAGGGCGCATGCCGTGTGACCATCTGATCTGCTCCGTTGGCCACACACCCCCACTCCCCGTCCATCGGTCGGTCTATATCTCTGCAGTTCAGAGAGGCGATCCATGTGCACCGTAGACGGAGAGGGTGGATCTGCCCCATAATTGGGCGGGTGATCAAATAAACGCTTCTGAGACGACAACCGACCAATCAAAGGAAGCAATCGAGTTCTAACGTTTACAAATACATGCACAGGCACGAACAAATATACATCATTAGAAAATACTATGCAACACGCATGCATTATATGTATATATATATATAATATATATATAATATATATATATTTATATCTATATAGTTCAATCCGTTCTGTTAGGCAGTCGATCGTAATTAGGTTGGGTAAGTAGGCCTAAGTAAAGTAGTTTTTCTAATAGTGGCCGTATAATAGACATGACCAGTAATTACATTAAAATATTTATTCGGGCTTTAATCATCTGCTTCTCTCCAGGTCTACAAGAGGATGCGCATGTCTGTCTGTCCCCATATTGTGTGTGTATATATATAAATATACCTATATATATATATATATATATATATATATATATATATATATATATCAAGTTTCATTGATTGATATATATATATATATATATACATTCTTCTGTTCCAGCGGTTTAACAGAAACGGGCACTTTTAATTCTTCCACAGTGCGATCAAATTAACAGTAGCCTTTAATACAGCAACTACTTCGACGTAGACTCGATGGTAATTTCTATCTGGAAACTCTTTAAAACAACTCCGACCACCGTAACCTGTGTCCTATCAAACTCTCTGTCTTCCCTTTTATATACCTCTGTCAGAAGGAGTGTCCGACATTAATTCCCACACTTGTCCATGCAGCATATATATATATATATATATATATATTGCAGCATTGGATAACATCTGGCACAGAGAGCGTGAGGTACCGAGTTCGAGCCCCGTTAGGGCGGACATGCTTTGTAGGCTGCTATTAGCGCCGTGTATTGCAGGCTGTCTGTTCTGTTAGTAGTTAAGATTTATGTCTTCAGTCATTTGTGTTCTTGTGAATTGTTTCAATTGCATAATTGTACACTGTAACCGGTTGCGGTTTGTCAACCGGATTGTTGAATAAACGAAAAATATATATATATATATATATATATATATATTATATATATATATATATATGCGTGTGTGACACTGTGTGTGTGTATGTGCTGGGTGGCCGTCGGCAACTTGAGGGTATTGATTTGTAGGGTAGTCCCTAAATCACGAATTCACGGAGATCACGGAAACCGTGAATTTCGCCGTTTGCCGTGAATTTTGCCGTTTGCCGTGAATTTTGCCTTTTGCCGTGATTTTCCGTGATTTTCCGTGATTTTTCACATTTTCAGCACTTTTTTTGTACAAAAACACGTCAAAAAGGGCGCCGACGACCAAAAAAAAAAAAGGTCATCGGAAAAATTTGTGTACGGTGCCGTTAATTTGTTTGAACGGTGCCGTGAATTTTGATTTTTGCAAAAGTATGCCGTGATTTTTTCACTTTTTGACCGTGAATTAGGGACTATAATTAAACTAAAAACACTGTGGCCTAGCTGTAGAACATCCTAGCCAGGAAACCGCGCCTGGTGAGGTAATCAAATCTATAAAGAACACGGTTATGTGAGCGTGGGCGCAGATCGTGACCAGATTTTCCCTGAGATAACTTTTTCTCTCACGATCCGTGAAGTGGGTGTTACCATTGACCAGTAACTTAGTTATGTGAAACCAGCTATTCGAAGCTGTTGCTATCAGCTTCGTCAGCTCCGAGTGGTCTCTTTCTCTGTCTGTCTGTCTGTTTCTGTTTGTTTGTTTGTCTCTGTTTGTTTGTTTGTCTCTGTCTCTGTCTCTATCTCTGTCTCTGTCTCTGTCTCTGTCCGTCTCTGTCTCTGTCTCTGTCTGTCTGTCTGTCTGTCTGTCTGTCTGTCTGTCTCTCTCCGCGGTCGTGGTGCTCGTCCATGCCTTCTTTACTAGTCGAATTGACTATGCACTGTGCTCGATACTTTTCGGCCTCTCTCTCTGGGTCCTGCAGGGGCGACTTGATCGGGTGCTCAACTCATAGGGCGGCTGTCAAGTGTGCTCCTTCCTCTGCCTACTTGAGCGTTATGTTGCATTGTCTACTTGTGGCCCAACGGTTCTCAACCGCATTGCCCATTTCGTCTCTCGCAGCTAGGGATGAGCCGATTAGCATTTTTTTTACCGATTTCCGATTCCGGATAGTTGGCCTGCTATTTTCGCCGATTCCAATTCCGATCCGAATAGTTAATAAAACAGAAATGAAAACAAAATCTTGTATATTCTCGCTGGATGTAATTCCAATGAGAATTTATGCACTGAACTATTTAGAAGAAATTAACATTTGAAAGTTTGAAACCTCGTGGCATAAGAAAAGACCCTGACTGTCCGCCATTTTGTTGACATGTCAAGTAACAATTTTATTATTTATGCGGACTTTCAATTAATTAAAGATTAAAGATTACCGCAGGAGCTCGCCAAAACAGGTTACTATTCCTGTATTAATGAAAAAAGAAATTGCTTTTTGTCAAAAATATTAGTTTTTTGGTTTTTGGATCGGTAGTCCTGGGATCGCCGATTCCGATTAATGCCGATTAGTGCAAAATCCGGCCCTATCCGATTTCCGAAGGATAATCGGCTCATCCCTACTCGCAGCACCCTTGGATGTGCTCCATCTTACCTGCGCGAACTCTGTCGCCCAGTTTCCGACATTGCAGCGCGTCGAGCGCTTCGCTTCGCGACAAAGCTTGAATTCCTAGTTCCACGGACTCGTCTGGCATACTAGGCAAAGCCGAGCTTTCTCGGTTGCAGGCCCCTCCATCTGGAATGACCTCCCATTGAAGTTGCGTTCACTACCCCTGTCCATACCAACTGGGTTCTATAAATCACTTAAGTCTTTTTCCTTAGTCGCGGCTGCATGGACTGGGAGCGCACCTGAGTAGGTTCCTCAAAGAGGCGCTGTATAAATTCCCAGAATGAATTATTGAATGAATACCTATACATATTCCTTTATAGCCTACCTTAGACACCGTGTATATCCATACCATTCCGTGAAGGAACTGGTTCGCAATGTCCTGCACAATGTCCTGCTCGAGTCGTTGGACCATAAGGCGAGTGAGCCATAGAATCGATTGCATGGACTCTTTTATTCGTCTTAACCTATACGTGGCGTAGCGTGGCGCACGCGCTCAATCAGTATATCATAATAAAACTACACTGCGGGCATAATATGAAGTCCAGCCTGTACGACTGTGCCGAAGAAAATTACGGCCTAAACAGATGGGATATATATACATATATACGCATATATATATATACACACACGTTTGTATATATTATATATATCGCCACGATACGCCACATAGTCTATATATATATATATATATATATATATATATTCTTTTCATTTTCATTTCAGATATTTTATATAGCGCCCCTCCAAGATTTCTACTCAGAGGCGCTCCCGACTACAGCGCGGACACTGAATCGGAGTTTCACGCCGAAGCGCATGAGCAATTGCGAGTGAAAGGACTTGCCCAGGGTCCCTACGCGGCGGCTTGAGGTGGATTCGAACCCGCAACCCTCCGGCTGCAAGGCACCAAATATACCCCTATAGAGGTGGATTCGAACCCGCAACCCTCCGGCTGCAAGGCACCAAATATACCCCTAGAGGTGGATTCGAACCCGCAACCCTCCGGCTACAAGGCACCGAACAAGGCGAACATACCTCTACACCACCGCGCCCCACGCAGTGTTTACATACGTAAACACTGCAGGTACATAAATTATTTAGATATAAATACTATGCATACGCGCGCTGTTGCATGCATTTATTCTACATGCGTAATGTAGATGGCATAATGAAGGCCGGTTCAAATATTAGCCTTAAAGTGTACGCGTAATGTAATGGATGCCCGTAAAGTCTGTTGCTATGCCAGTCTGCTCGTGCTTGCTCGTCATGTATACATTTTAGCTGTCTAGTTATGGCGTCTCTGTTTTTGCTATCTATGCGTTTTTCTTAGGTGCATATTCTGCAGGTGTTTGTTTATTTCTTCTCGCGCTTCTGCCTCTCTGTATGGACCTATCGCTGCCTGTGTCTGTTTCTCTGTCTGTTTTTCTGGATGGCTGTCCCCTCAGGTTATTATTAGCTTTCCTCGTGCACGTTCGCGCCTTCCTGGCGACAATCCCAGTTCTAGGGTATTTAGTGTCAATAATTCCCTCGTCAATCCGACACACACAGGGAACAACACATCACACGTAGCCTACTCATTAATATCATTATTCAAAACATACGAACGTAATTATCCGTCTATTATTACACACTAACATAAATATACCGTGAGCCGCAAATATGAGGTGACGGCATTTAATTTACTCCAGGAAAGCAATTTCATGGCGCACTCTGTATTGGCCTACGTGGTTCAGTAATTAGGGAAGAGGGCACTGCGCGGTTTCCGGTATCATTCGTACACGTCGCCTATGGTAGAATTGAATGTCTATTTTGTACATAAATATAAATATAACTAGCCTATTTATAGACATATACACTGCAGGTCGTGTAGGCTTTTGACTAAAACTTGCGTTTGTATAGGATGTATAGTTTCTGCTCGCTTTTATCTGTGTTGTAGCCTATAATTATGATAACGGATCGATTGTGTATTGTTAGCACAGTGAGAGCGTAGATGTCGTGGAATTGGATTCTACTGTGCTTACAAAAGTTCATGGTATGGATTTTGAATGCTCGGTTCCTCATGGACTTCTGAGAGGAGAACCAGATGCACCCCATAATGAGCGGATGTCGTGTTTAGGAGAATCCTGTCGTCACACGAAGACAACAAATCCAACGAAGCGCTGGACCCATGTCCAGGACCACCTTGTTGGGCCGTGGCAATCCTTGCCCGGGGAACTAGGAGCTCAAGTCGATCCGCAGACCAGAGAGGGCGGGAAGAGACAGCAGACAGAGGTTTGCGCATTATGTCGCAAGGATATTTAGGAGCTAGACCCTGTGGAGTTGTTTGTTTTTAATTACTTTAACACCATAGATTGGCCAGTCAGCTCGGTTGTGGGGGTACCTAAAAGGCATTACAACGTCTACATACATACATAATATATAGTTACATGCATACATAGATCTGATATATACTTTATCGTGATACTTTCGTGCACTACCCACACCGCGATAACTATTTTTGGTTTACGACGTAATGCGCTCTTGGCGAAGAGTAGGTGAAGAGTGTAGATGATGCATTAGAAATGCAAATTACCTGTTGTACCTACATAATTATTCCTATCTTAATCCAGGGGTCTTCGCCTCTCTTCCCTTTTTGTCTTCCATCCTTCATAATTTTCTCTTCCTCCTCGCCCTCCTCCTGCTCCCACTCTCATTTCCTCATAACTATCTCCCTTCCTTCTTCTACTGTTCCTCGTTATTTTCATAACACCTGCTATTTCTTCCACACCAGGGAAGAAGTGACAATAAAAATCACGTAACAGATCCGTTAATAAGTAATATATATTGAACGAGAACCATCTATTTATATTTGTACGAAATCATTATCTCTTTCAAGAACGTGACATCATGTTCAGCTTGTCTCTTTGCTGGTTATTTGTCGGTAATAATTATTATAGTGGAGGGAGAGAGACGAGACAAACGTCCATCCTCTGTTTGCGAGGAGTCGCTGCAGTCTGCAGGCTTCGTGGCTTGGTCACCAGTTGAGCTTCAGATCCCTATGAAACGGAGGAAGATATCCCCATATATGCGACAGTGTGTTCAGTTTTATGCAGCAACAGAGTTGAATGAAGGCAGCCAAATGGTAATGGCGGAACGTCGCAATAGATGACGGGAAAACCTGTTCGTCTGCATAAAACTCGGATACAACGAAAGTGAACATGCGGGTCATCTCTTTCCACGGAGGCAAATGACGGCTGTCAAAGACCCTGATGGCCAGAAAGGTCATCACAGCCGGAAATTGGAAGACAACAGCATGTCCAATGAAACTCGTGGTGACCAAAAAGTATTGGGTCATCAAAAAGACGCAACGACTTAAGAATTTCCCCAGAATTTGTCCAATCAATCAATCAATCAATCAATCAATCAATCAATCAATCAATCAATCAATCAATCAATCAATCAATCAATCAATCAATCAATCAATCAATCAATCAATCAATCAATCAATCAATCAATCAATCAATCAATCAATCAATCAATCAATCAATCAATCAATCAATCAATCAATCAATCAATCAATCAATCAATCAATCAATCAATCAATCAATCAATCAATCAATCAATCAATCAATCAATCAATCAATCAATCAATCAATCAATCAATCAATCAATCAATCAATCAATCAATCAATCAATCAATCAATCAATCAATCAATCAATCAATCGAAATTTATATAGCGCCCCTTCAAGGTCTCTACTCATAGCCGCCCCCGACCCAGGCCAAGCAGAAAAAAAACAGTCTTAAGGAGCTGATAGAATCGTGATTGAAAGACCTGAGGCAGCGTACCTCTCGAGGAAGCCGTTCCACGTCACCGAGCCTTACTATAGTTACTACTCCTGCATCAAGGGTAAGTTTTCCACCAATTTCTCAACTACTGGAAGAGTCGCGGGGAGGTATGGTGGTCCCAATGTTCGAAACGCATCTGCGCCACCGGAAAAGGATGGCGGGAAAAGGAAAGCAGGTTAAAGGAGGGATGGAGTGGGACTGACGGAAGGGTGAGTGATGTAGGAGCAGCATAGGAGAGACCAAGATTAGATATCGTTACATTTCAACGGGCTCACTGGTTTAGTATTTCAATAGCGTGTGAATGGAAGGGCGGTCGATCGACTGCAGAGGTTTCTAATTAGAGTTTCCATGGAAAACAGAATCCGTCGTTTTGTCTCGTCTGCCGTCTATCTTCTTCTCCTGCCTGCGTAGCTCTCTGTCGGTATATCTGCCTCTGTCTGCTTAGTAATACCACTATATAACGCGACATTAGCAGACGTGTCGATTGGCTGTGATTATATGGAGACCCGCCACGCGACGAGGGCGAAGCGCGAATCCATAACCGGTTTCATTTTATGGCCTTGCGCACTGGGAGCACCTCTAGAGGCGCTCTATAAATGTTTGAATACAATACAATACAATGCAAGCTCAACGGATTCCTCTGAAGTTGACATAGTTGCGTCGATAGGATGGAGCGACCGACGATAACGCCACCACCGAGCAGCCCCCCACTGGTAGAATATGACTCTCGTCCTGCTATCCATCGACCCGCCGGGTGCACGTTGAACAGGCAATCGTCGGACAGCGGTCGGCAGATGGAAGCACCACCAGCGGTTAACGGTCGAGGTCGCTCCAGAGACCCGCTTCGCTCCTCTGCCGCTAAGACGTATGACCGGCTGCAGCCGTCGTGTGCGGCCCATAGTACCAGTCTCCCAGACTGTACACCAGGAAGCCCATCCTACTTAATGGCGGCGTTAATTTAGCGATTTTGCAGCTCAAAAAGTGTCAAAACCTGACCAGCGGCTGGGTCCCCTTCTCAAAATTATTACCGAGGCCCTTTGATAGACACCCTTTTACATTAGACTTTATAATGGCCTTGAAAGATACACAGGCCTATTTCAGACTTAGACAACTGTAGGGTAAAGGATTTGTTTGTAGATGGACCATACTTTGCATCACGATCTATAGTCTCCTCTTAGGGCCTACACGATAGACCATTAAATTGCATGCATAAACTACATGCACACTATTTGCATATACCCGCTTAATTATTTAGGTCTCCGGGTCCTTTATATAGCGTCTCTTTCGTACCTAAAAAATCGCTTCCTGCGCCAGTCTTTATGATGCTAATTGTCATCGAGGACATAAATGTCATTAGCAAGCAAAACAATGCACGTAGAACAGCCATTCGTCGCAATGCCTGTCGGAAGATCGAGGCAACTAACGGTCGAAGTCACTTCAAAGAGTGACAAAGAACCTCCATCACAGTGGAGCGTCACTTCTCCTCCGCCGAAACGAAATTTACACGGCTGCAGACGAGTAGACCTCCGCTGTCTATATATAACAATCATCGCTTAATATTTCAAACTGACACACCGCAGTATGATTACAATTCATAGTATCAACGGATGATCACAAGTTATTGCAGCAGCCAAATTTAACTGTTTTGGCAGCCATGCAAGGCGCCCATCACGTCCTACTGCTAATTTTACCAACGCCATCTGGCGAATGAAAGGCTGAGTCGACCTTTGGGAGGATAGCGTGAATCGTCCGTGCTGATCTTCTGCTCTTCGTGCCAGAGTGCTAACCATTACCGTAAGCCACCTCCATATTCCATGGATGCCATACTCGACCCGAGTCGACCGCATGTACTTAAGGAAGCTAATCCCTCCCCATCACGTAGACCAAGACGACATGGAAACAAGAGACAGTCAAATGTACAAAATCCGCAGCATAAACGAAGGATGATTGCTCCAACTCACAAACTTAGCAACAGTAAATTCCAAAGTATTAGAAATTACTGAGCAAACTCTGTATTTAGACAAAATAATCCGACGAAATGACAAAGAAGTCGAACAACTACCGACATGGTCGGTGACGTATACTTTATACATGTGCGCGAATATGTGAGATAATATACACTCATGTCTCACACATAGATATTATGCATACTACCCACGCATCATATATATATATATATATATAAGGATTTAAGTATTGTTTGCGTGTAATGGAACGCGTGTTGACATGGCGTTGACTTTAAGTTGTTTCTTATGTGACGGGCGTTAGATAAATTGCTTCCAATTGCCAAAGAGATCTGCTAATTGTTGACAGAAAAAGACGGCCTCCAAGAGAGAGGGAGACAGACAGACAGACAGACAGACAGACAGACAGACAGACAGAGAGATCCTGCTGTTAGTGCTGTATCAGCCCCCGCGGTTTCGACATAAAAATTGACACCATTAGAGGCACGGAAATCAATTTTCCACCAAAACGATTTGCTACTTTGCTGCTGTCATTCGTTCCGTAACTTCCTTTACCTTCATTTGACTCACATTATGTCATGCTATGTACTGCAAGACAAACTGTATAGACTACCGTTCAAGTACATCTCCAAAAACTAGTGCTTTCTAACTTATCAAAACAAGAGCGACTTAAGGAAAAGCACAAAGGATATAATTATATTGAGCGAAATCTATTGAAACAATAAGAACATTTAAAAGGAAGATTCATCCAAGATTCGATGCACTAGAAAAGACGATGTTCTGGCATCTATGTGCAAAAGCGAGGAACCTGGCATTCCCAACAGGCAGTAGAACGTAATGATTGGTGACCAGACTGACTACTACCTGGAACAGAAAGCTCTTTGATGTATGCCGGTGCAGTGCCAAACACCACGGATCGTTGAAGAAGGGGGATTTTTGATCGAAATTAGTTCCTCCATAGGAAGCCAGTGCAGTGTTTCTGGTAAATATTCTGAAATCTGTGAGTATTGTGGCTGATTGACCACCACGGGGGTCTCAGTTGAGAGCATTAATCTATCTGACTTTAATTGGTAAGAGAACATTAATCTATCTGACATTAATTGGTCATATTAATTTAGTTGACTTTCATTGGTCTTACTTTGAGGAATCTGGTCTTCGCTTAGCTTATCTTACATTACTTTCCTGACCTGACATGACGTCACGTGACCTGACCTGCTTGATTTGACCTGACCTGTTTGATCTGACCTGACCTGACATTATTTCATCACATATGAAATCGCGGTATAGCAGGCGTTGGCTTCAGTAGCGACGCGTCCAAAATTAAGTGAAACTGTTTTGCTAGTTGCGTTTCTCATCATTCGGTCTTAATGAATTCCTAATTAGTTATTTTCCACATAGCAGCTGATTTTCCAGGAATAGACAACAACCGTTTGTTACAGGTCTTTTCCCGCCAAAGAATAGTAGACGACACGGCCTTAGAGCACGAATGCACAACTTTGATCTTCCGTGCAAAGACGATAAGAACTTTGTCTCAAGGAAATCCTTTACAAACATATTAATCGAGTCCCCAAAGCCATCAATTAACTAACATTGTTTGCTCTCTCCATTTTTCTTAATGAATTCCAAATTAGTCTTTATTTTCCACATAGCAGCTGATTTTCCAGGAATAGACAACAACCGTTTGTTACATTTTGTTCTCTCTTTCATCTTGTAACGGTATAAATGACACATAAAAACACGGTGCTAAGTTTATGTAGAGTATTTCAAGATGTCTCAACGAGGATTTCAGATGACCCAAAAAATTCATCAGTCTGAGGACGAAGGTCTCGGTAAACAAAAACAGTTGTTGGAATCAAGTGGAGAAGGAAGAGAAGATGGCCAAGAAGGAGTTCATTCCATTTAGATGGAGATCCTCCGAAGATTCAAAGGAAAAAGAAACAAAGGCAGACTAAGACTACGCTGGATAGATAATATAAATGAGGACATAAAACATCATGCACTTGGACTGACACTAAGAGGAGCAATGGACTTGACAAATGACCGAAGACAATGGAGATCATTTATTCGTACACAGCGCCGCCAAATGGCTGGCACTGATGATGATCATGGATTAATGTAGTGTCTTCAATCTTCACGATGCAAACATTAACTCTCATTTATCTACTTTTATCTACATTTATTTACATATGCCGCGTTAAGCTTATTCTATTCTATTCTATTTACGGACTTATAAAGCGCCTCTCGCAGTACAACCTAATCAGAGGCGCTGTATATCCTATACATACATACACACATACATACATTCATACATGATACATACATACATACACATACAATCATACATACATACATATATATACATACATACATGCATACATACATACATACATACATAGGCCTACATAAATACATACATACATACATACATATACAATTATACATACAAACTAAAATCTTGTCTAAAAAATTAAGGCAACACTGTCGTTTACAAATAATTAAAACGGATTAAACAAATAATACAAGTAAATGGCAAAACTTTGTCCTTATGTCCTCTCCTGTCCTTTTATAAAAGCAGATACATTAAACAAATAATAAAAGGTCAAAAATTTATCTACTCTATTTACCTGGACGCGAGTCCAAATTTCCACCGCATCACCCGATACAGCGTTTTCATAAAAAGGGGACACCGATAATTGGGAAGCAACTAGGCCTGGTTTATGTTTGGTGGGTCGCGCTGCTTGTGCATAAGTAATGATGGGTTATTAAGACGTGATCGAGGCCCAGTTTAGGTCAGTTGAATAAATTACGGAGTGTCATTTGCAATTGAAAGCAGTCAAAGACAGACAGAGACAGAGACAGAGACAGAGACAGAGACAGAGACAGAGACAGAGACAGAGACAGAGACAGAGACAGAGACAGAGACAGAGACAGAGACAGAGACAGAGACAGAGACAGAGACAGAGACAGAGACAGAGACAGGCTGACAGAGACAGAGACAGGCTGCAACTAGGAACTAGGCCTTTGTGCATACATGTAAGTAAAGTCGGGTAATTAAGACATGATCTAGGCCCACTTTAGGTCAGTTGAATAAATTACGGAGTGTTATTTGCGATTGAAAGTAGTAAGAGAGAGACAGACAGAGAGAAACACAGACAGACAGACAGACAGACAGACAGTGTCGGGTTTATCTTAAAAGACTTTCTTCTTCTTCTTCAGCTGCTTTCAGATGTTTAGATATTAGTTGTGTGAGAGCACCTCTAAAACACCTTCGAACTACATGTATGCTCAACTCCTTAACGCTGCGGTCGCACTTTTTGCCTTATGTCGGCTTTTGATCAGCTTTGTAGTTTGGCGTCTTAGCCGAAAGTTCAAATATTCTGTAACGAGGTACATATGATCCCTCAAGATTTTAAAATATTATGGGTTGCATTTTCTGAGATTGTTATTGTCGTTGATATTATTGCTATTGTTATTGGTATTATTATTATTATTATTATTATTATTGCTATCATTATTATTATTATTATTATTATTATTATTATATAATTATTATTATTATTATTATTATTATTATTATTATTATTATTATTATTATTATTATTATTATTATTTATTATTATTATTATTATTATTATTATTATTATTATTATTATTATTATTATTATTATTATCATCATCATCTTCCACCACCACTGCATCACCACCACCACCACCAACGTTATTAGCTTGTATTAGAAAGAAGGTCCAGTGAATGGAAATAAAGTTCTGGCTAGTTAGAACTTAGAACTAGAATTTACCAGGTTTTTCATTGCAGATTAGGCGTAGCATTAAACAATCACGTGGAAGCCTCATTAGACTCACAGAGAAGCCATGCTATTTAGGTTCACAAAAATCAATACCAATGAATAAAAATGAGGGATTACATTAGAAGAAGCCACTGCTACTTCAAAGCAGATAGAGACGTCTGAAGTAGTTTTGCCGAACCAAAGCTTATTCGGAATTGAATAGGCTTCACACACGGGATATAGTTAAAGCCAGGAAGACGATAATTATAATTGGTTGTTTAGAGACCATCAAAGAATACATCTAGCATAAACTTTGTCCTGAAGCAGCTTAAATGATCTAAGTGAGACTTTGTCAGTCAACATACATTGGCCCAGAAAGTCATATTTAGTTGCAAAAGTAGTTAGAATTTGTGGAGTATTTCAGAGCTGTTGTCATGCATACGGGTGAATATGTGGCAAATAACAAATATCCAGTAGAATGTTCTAACGAGTTTCGTTCTGATGGGCTTCTAAAAGAATGCAATTTATCAATAACTTTGATAGATATTGATATTCTGCATTTTTCCCCTTTCGGTTTCTGCAAAGAACTTCTGCCGTTATTGTCACAATGACTGTTTTCACAAAGAAGTTGCAGAATGAAGCTGCTTAAATTTATCTGTAACTTTAACAGACATGAAACTATTATCATTATTAATACAGCGAATTTTTATATAGCACCCCTTAAAGGATGTAGATCTATACTCAGAAGCGCTCCCAGCCAAACCCCGGTCGAAGAGGGCAGTCTTTATGGGTATACCGAGAAATGAAACAGAGTGGCCAGCAGGTATTTGACGGAGCGCGGTATTACAAGAAACGAGTGCGCTTCTGATGAGTCGCTCTTAAAATGGCGCTATATGAATTTGCAATTACCATTAGACCTACCATTACCAGGAAATGGTCTCTAGGGCTAGAGTTTATTTCGACGGGGTATGATATAATTTCTTCCCATGATACTTTGTTTCAGAATTATAGTCTACGTGGAGGGGATAATTATTCTGAAACAGATTTGCCGCGAAATTCCGTTAGGAAACAAGTCCACCGACAGCGGAAGATTTTAAGGGGAGCTGGAGCGGGAACCCGGCGGCAACGAATGAATCACAAAGTTTGGGACACGGGACAGGAGTTGCCGTTTCCCTCCCACCTGACGCTATTACCAATTCTAATTGATGACAACTTTTCTTCAGAGTATATAGTCACAAAGTGTCTGCTGAGCTGCCACGAACAGACAACCGTTCGACTACAGCCACAACACGCCAAACGATTGGACGGCCGTTTTGCACTAGATATGGATATGGAGACATAATGGAGAAGATGAAAATGAAGACCAGAGACCAGTGCAGCAGGGATTGTCTGAACCTGGAGAGCAACGAACACCGTTTTCCATAATAAATCGCAAATAGGGTCCTGGGTCAGGTTGGGTCAAGCCTTCGCTAATGAGACGATGTGCGGGGAAGGGGTTGCAAAAGGCGTGACGGGAGACGATATATATATATATATATATATATGTATGCATGTGTATGTGTGTGTGTGTGTGTGTGTGTGTGTGTGCGTGTATGTGTGTGTGTATGTGTGTGTCGCTCTTCCCAAGTCAAAGCGGAGGGTATTGGGTGTGAGAAAGGGATTGGAAATGAAAGAAAACACGATAACAAAGGGGCAGGCCCGGATCTACAGTTTTGGGGGCCCTGTGCTGATCGAATGACGGGGCCCCTTACAATTTTAAGAAGCAAGGCAGACTTACAATAACCCGACACATAATTTGTTATACTTTACAGCACATAAGAAGTAGATAGGACAATAACACGCACTGACATGGAAAGAACATAGTCTGTCAAAGAACAATATTCTGTATAGGCCTAAACCATTACTACCTTACTGTGCCACAGTGCTAGAGTGTATATATAGACTACAATGAATGTATCATAGGCTACTACGTACTCGTTTCCTACAAGTTTTTGTTTGGCGAAGTCGTTTATTATGTCGTCAAAGTCAACACTTTGCAGGACTTCCGATTCGATGCCCATAAGCGACAGAGCTTGAAGTCTCGGTAAACGTGTAGTGTAGCGTCGTAAATTATCCGCCATTGCATGGGTTTCAGCGTTGGTCTTAAACAAGTTGGATTGACGAAACGAATTCTTGCTAAATGGAAGTCGGATTGATGAAAATAATTTTTCCTTAAATAGAAGTGGGCCTGATGAAAAGAATCTTGCTTAAATAGAAGCTGGATTGATGGAAAATAATTCTTAATTAAATAAAAGTTGTACTGATGAAAAATAATTCCTCCTTAAATAGAAGCTGGAATAATGAAACGAATTTTAGCCTAATGGAAACTGGATCGATGAAAAGGATTCTCACCAAAGTAGAAGTTGGATTGATGAAAAATAATAATGCTACAATGGGAGAATTATTTACGACGCTAATTAAACTACACGTTTACTGAAGTCTCTGCTGGGTCATTAATTGTTGTGCGCAGATGATTCTTCACTCTGGAAAGCGTCGAGAATGATCTCTCACCCTCACAGTTAGTTACTGGAATAGTGAGGTATATCCTCAGTGCAATCCCCACATCAGGGAAAGTAGCCTGCAATAAACCTCTGTCCGCCTTCAGCATCTCGCTCATGTGAACTACACTTTGAGAGGGATACATCAAAGTGACGTCTTCATATACTATGACATTATTTGGTTATATATTTAGTCATAGCTATGATTGCTATGCATAATGCATTGCAATTTGCACCGTTTCTTTCCTTAATCCTTTATTATTATTTTTTTTTTACTTTTACAATTTGGGGGCCCTGTGCTGCAGCACAATCAGCACCGTGGTTAATCCGGCCCTGCAAAGGGGACTTTTTAGATGGGTGAAGAAGAGGGGAAGACGCTTAACTCTGGTCTGGATTCGTCCTTATTTCCCCAGTAATTATTCCGGGTTCACCTATTTGTCTTCGATGAGGTGAAAACAACGAAAGAATGGACACGTGGTCAATGCTCTCTGCCTGCCTGTCTGTCTGCCTGCCTGCCTGCCTGCCTGTCTGTCTGTCTTTCTTCTCGGTAGTCTGTGGCTGTTTGTTCTCGAATTTGTCTACATGCCCGTATAATTGTTTCATTGCCCAGGTACAAAGAAAGGGAAAAACGGATGAACGTACAAAGGGAGGGAAGAGCGGACAGAAGGAAACAGCATTGGACAAAGGAAGGGAAGAAAGGAAGGAATGAAGAATACCTTGTTGGGACAGGTAATTGGAAGCCGTACAGGTGAATGATCAGTGCAGAGGCAGATGCGTGATTAGTGCGAGTGCAGGTGACAGAGACAGCGATGGAGAGATATATAGAGAGAGACGGAGGCATAGAGACAGGTGAGTCCAGACATCCAATAGGTCTTTAATCAACAGGAGGCATAATAAAATTATGTCTGTCTGTGTTTATCTAAACTTTGTCTATTTCGTCGCTGCATCCTTTGCTTCTGCTGTTTCTCTCAGACCCTCTCCCTTTCTGCCTCATGTATACACTCGTTCTATCATATCCTCCATCCCTCCAATCGTCCCTCCTTCACATATTCTGTTCATCTGTCCCTTTCTCTCTCTCTCTCTCTCTTCTGTCTGTCTCTCTGTCTCTCTCTCTCTCTCTCTGTCCCTCTGTCTCTCTGTCTCTCTTCTCTCTGTCTCTCTGTCTCTCTCTCTCTCTCTCTCTCTCTCTCTCTCTCTCTCTCTCTCTCTCTCTCTCTCTCTCTCTCTCTCTCTCTCTCTCTCTCTCTCTCTCTCCATCCATCCATCCATCCATCCATCCATCCCTTCATCCTCTCTGTCTCTCTCTATCTCTGTCTCTCTGTCTATCTGTATCTCTCTCTGCCTCTCTCCTCTCTTCTGTCTCTCCAGCTTTCAATCAGTCACTTATCGCTCACTCGCTCACTAACTAACTCACTGACTAACTCATTCACTAACTCATTAACTCACTCACTCACGCACTCACTCACTCAATCAATCAATCAATCACTCACTCGCTCTATATATATACCCATCCACAAATGGACAAGACGAGTGGACGTAAGGAAGTCTGACACTCAACAGAGCGGATAGATAAAAGCAGTTTGCAGCCGCTTAGCAGTATATCCATCAAACAGGAACGATGCATCAAGGATCTCTAATTGCAAATTTATACCTGCACTTACAGGATCTGATGTCTAAGGACAAGGGTTCCTAAGTGCAAACATTACTTTCAGGAGGTCGGTCATTTATTCTATATAAAATCAGGAACTCCCGCGCCGAACATCTGAACGCTAGTTCGGCAAGGTGTCCCTTCTGAGAATATCCTCTGCCGCTCCACGGTAGCTATTAACCACACAGGTGAGTGTTGAAAACGCCCTGAGGTTGAGAACTTTACAGGTTTTTAACAAACACACATTTCATCAGATTATTATTTGACCTGGCACCGGAACGAACTGAGGAGTTTTGCTCTTGCGGACATGATTTGATATAGCGCCGGTGAATAAGCTAGTCTCCCTGACGTGGCTTTTGTGGGCCCTGAGAAATGTTTGAAGATTTACATTACATTACATTTGCCAGAAGACGTTAGTTTCACCGCCACACTCATGAGTTTCGCACTTGCACGGTCCGTAACGTGCACCTTAAATTTCGTGGCACCCATTCAAACTGGCAGCGGTGGATCTCACCCGATCATTTCATTTAAAAATTAGCATCATCATCATCATCGTCGTCGTCGTCATCATCATCATCATCATCGTCATCGTCATCGTCATCGTCATCGTCGTCATCGTCATCGTCATCGTCATCGTCATCGTCATCATCGTCATCGTCATCCATCATCATCATCAGCATGATCATCATCATGTCATCGTCATCATCATCATCATCATCATCATCGTCATCGTCATCGTCATCATCATCATCATCATCATCATCGTCATCGTCATCGTCATCATCATCGTCATCGTCATCGTCATCATCATCATCATCATCATCATCATCATCATCATCATCATCTTGACGCCAGCTAATTTGCAGCGATGGGTATGAACAAAGGATCTCCGCTGCCTTCGGTCATTTTTCATGTCCAGTGTTCCTGTCAATGTTAGTCCAAGGTTTGTAATGTCCTCATTTCTATAGTATCTGCTTCTGCTTACTGCTTCTGATTATTACTGTCTATCCAACGTAGTCACGTTCTGTCTTTGCTTCTCTTTCCGTCGAATCTTGCACGCAGTGCATTGTGTGGAATTCTGTCTCTGCACGTGTCCACACCATCGGAGAAAGGTTGAAAAGGTGTGGACTAACAACATTGAAGAGAAGGTGGAGCAGAGGAGATCTAATAGAAGCTTATAAGATTATCACTGGAAAAGAAGCACTATAGTGGGAGTGGTTTTTTGTATTAGCACCAAACACGGCAACTCGAGGACACAGGTATAAATTATTTAACAAGCCAAAAGGAACGCTAGGGAAGAGGTTATTCGGTGCAAGAGTTATAGACTCGTGGAATGGCTTGATGATAGTACTATCCGAGGACTTCGAGATACTATTAGCATGATATAATAGCATCTCGAAGTCCTCGTACTATCTCAGTGGACATCTGGACACTGTCACGGCTTTTAAGAGGAAGCTAGTGTAGGGAGAATGGGCTATTAAGCGTTCTAGGATAATTTGCAATGGTTCTAACATAATTATACGTCTTATGAACCACGTAAAACCCTCGTTATGTTATGTTATGTTATGTTATGCTATGTTATGTTATCTATGTTATGTTATGCTATGTATGTTATGTTTGATTTGTCTATAGATGTCTTACCTAATGTCATCGTTTTTTATTATTATAACCGCCTTACTTCATAGTAAAATAATAAAATATATATATATAATAATAATAATAATATCTTTTCTTTAATAAGCGCCTGACAAACGCACTGCGCTGTACATTTACATGTTATGCAATTTAAATCTTAACTATACGAACAGAACAGACAGCCTGCAATACAACAACGCTAATAGGTCTATATATTGTGATCAGGACATAATAATTAGCTATGGTACCGGTAACCCAACAATATCAGGGCCGCACTAAGGCTACTGTAGGCCCGGGTGCTGTGATTACCTTTGAAAGACCCCATCACGCACATATTTATAAAGTGAGGACCGTCAAAACTGCACCCTTAGCACTCCCTCCCCTTAGTGAGGGCCTGGTCTTTATTCTTAACGAAAATGTTAATAAATCAACACCAGTCTTACTGTAGTTTAGCTAACATAGTTATCTGGACACCTGATAACAGTGGCTAATAATATTATTCAGTCATTCATTTTATAGGTCTTCCATTAAGTCAGTCGAGCTGTTTCGATTTAGCGCCTGTTTGTCAACGCTTGTATCGACAACTAGGATCTTAATTTCCACAACTCAGTGGGTTAAATGATGACATAAGTCCTATTACCCGTGCTCATTTCAGGAAACTAATCATTTTTTCCCATTTTTGTCAGATAAATAATGACTTTTCGCCGCTGTTGTTGACTGATCGACCTATCCGACCGCCATCTTGCATGGATGTATGTATATATAGGCTATGTATGTATGTATGCATGTAGGCTATGTATGTATGTATGTATGTATGTATGTATGTATGTGTGTATGTATGTATGTATGTATGTATGTATGTATGTATGTATGTATGTATGTATGTGTGTATGTGTATGTATGTATGTATGTATGTATGTATGTATGTATGTATGTATGTATGTATGTATGTATGTATGTATGTATGTATGTATGTATGTATGTATGTATGTATGTATGTATGTATGTATGTATGTATGTATGTATGTATGTATGTATGTATGTATGTATGTATGTATGTATGTATGTATGTATGTATGTATGTATGTATGTATGTATGTATGTATGCATGTATGTATGTATGTATGTATGTATGTATGTATGTATGTATGTATGTATGTATGTATGTATGTATGTATGTATGTATGTATGTATGTATGTATGTATGCATGTTTTTATGTATGTAACTATGTATGTATGTATTTATATGTGTTTATATGTATTTATATGTATATATGTAAGTGTGTATGTGTGAATGTATGTATATATGTATGTATGCATGTGTGTATGTACTATGTATGCATGTATGTATAATATATGTATCTATGCGTGTATGTATTCATGTCTGTATGTAGGTATATATTATATTCACACTTTCACATGCATTGTTCATGAGCTAATGGAATCCGAAGCCATATAATTATAATCGGAATCTAACACTCGGTGAGAAACTCTGGTCCAATTCTCTCAGATTTAAGCTCCTTTCGTTATAAGAAGTCCGTCATAATATTTAATACATCAGATATACGATACACAATTACACATACAACATTATACGTACTATACAGTCGGTCCTGAATATAATGTCGACGCAGGTTAATGTTAGCACTACCAATTACCAATACTTTCTTGTTGACCCTCATCTCTTTGTGCTGACCGGTCGATTCGAGTGCATTAACAATGATTTTCAAGGCTTTCAAACCAGAAGAGAAATTACAAGGAAACCGGAAGAAACGAGGAGAGCAGAGGATGAAGGCCAAAGTCGGCTGAAATTGAATCGTAACCAAATCGTTATTCATAACAAGTGACAACACTGTTCCTTTAAGTGACGGCATCCGGCCACAGGTTAAATTAATCGTATTCGTGACGTCAGTATCGACTCGGGTGACGTCAGATGCCATATTTAGATTTTATGTCTACTTTGAAGGCTGTGTAGACTTGATGAAAGAGCAATAATAGTCTGCCAACGAAACCTGTTCTTTGAAGGATATCGACAGAGTGCGCCATGGCCTATACACGAAAGGTCATTGGTTTGTTCCCGTTTGATGTGGTTGTGTGTGCACAGCAAACTGACCCGTTCGAAATCGATGCAATGCAGACCAGAGTTGTCGAGGCAAGTTGAAACCTGAGGACAGACAGACAGCAGACAGACAGACAGACAGCAGACAGACAGACAGACAGAGAGAGAGATCTGTCAGACATATACACAGACAGACGCAGGCGACGTCAGATGCCATATTTAGATTTCATGACAGACAGACAGACAGACAGACAGACAGACGGCTTAGTTACATTCACTGCTGCCCATTTGTCCTCCATAAATGATGCCAAAGCTAAACTCCGTTCCCTGGCCAAGTCCCAAGCAGTGAACAAGAAGAAGTGTGACGTCGATAAGATGTCGTTACACTACTACTGCTATCATAACCTTTGGCACATGTTCCACTAAATTCAGCCTCTCGCCTATAGGACAGTCTCTTATGTCGAGTGCGATGTGACGTCTTCATGAAGTGACGACTGCTTTATTGCACCGATCTCTGTCAGCACATGGATCCTATAAGGAATTCAGAATCACATATGGGACCTATTCTCGTTCAGCCATTTCAGACGCATTATAGAAGAAATCGGACGCTGTACCCTGAAGTCAAAGGCCAGTGGCGATGAAAATCATGAAGATTTATGGTGGTGGTGGTGGTGGTGGTGGTAGTTTTGGTTGTAGTGGTGCTGGTGATGGAATAGAAGTGAGTGACGGTGGTGTTGGTAGTGATTGGTGGTAGTGATGGTGATCGCTCGATTAAAATATTCGCTAGATGGCACTAGCGAAGACATAATTGGCGTTCCAGGTGATCGCCGAGGTAACGCATAGGTCCGCAACGCTTGCACATAAGAACAACAACAACATGATGGATTTCATGCGAGAGGAAATATAATATAGACTAATCGTCACGTGTGAACGGTGTGATTATATGGAGAGGTCGGCAAGGTCTTCGGTTTATAAGGAAATGTCATCTAACAACTCCACACAAATGGGATCTGGAAAGTGATGCATATGGACTTTGTGATAGTTTTTTTCCCGGCTGTAAAGCTCACCTACAGTGTGTCAAGTACGGCCAGAATGTGTGTGTGTATGTGTGTGTGTGTGTGTGTTGTGTGTGTGTGTGTGTGTGTGTGTGTGTGTGTAAAGAAATGTGGTTACTATAGTCAGCGTTGCAACCACAGTGTGTGGTTGTGGGCCTCATGAATCAATCAATCAATCAATCAAAACTCTTTTATTGAAGCCGTATCAAATCAAATCACATAACATTTCAACATAAAATATCAGGATTGGCCGCAAGAGGAGTCCCAAATGGGATCAAGATCCCGCTAGCTAGGGACACCTAAAACAACATTTCAGAAATCTGAAGTAGTGACAGCTAAATCCTTGACAAACAGTGCAACATCAAGTTTCGTACAGCAATGCAAACAATATAGTACATAGTACACAGTAAATGATTAACTCAATATTCAAAGCAATATGAAAATAAAGAAAAACGAAAACTTAACTAACAGTGAAAAAGAATATCCGGCAGGGTAGGTTATAGCTAATTTCCATTAATAAGGAAGGCATGCAGCATTTTTTTTAAAGTGCCGTAGGTGGGGGGGGGGCACAACGTATGTGAGAGGGAAAACTAAACACTAATTGACGCTTTTTTAAGCTTGACGCAGATGAAAAAAGAAGTTCAACAGGACATAATCGTATCTGAATTCCGGTGCACTTTGTAGAGCGTCTTACAAGCCACTACAAGCCACTCTAATTGAATTATCAGATGCGTTCATGACACACGTGCTCTTTTCGTCGTCTGTTAACGTCTCCAAGGACAAGCAATATTTGACTTGACAGGTATTCGATCCTCCTTCAACTCCTTCTCCTGATCGTCCTTCTCTTCCAATTAAGTCATCCTCTTTCTCTTCCTATTTGTCCTCTTTTAAAGCCTCCACTCGGACCACTCCCCTCTTCATCCGCCTTCAAGACCTCCTCCAAGAACGTTTTTTCTTCCAGCAAGACCTCCTCCTCCTCCTCCTCTTTCAGGATATTCCCACTTCCTACTCCTCTTTAAATGATCGCCAGCAGAATGGAAAGATCTCCTCCACAAGTATCTCCTCCTCCCCTCCGTCTTTTTCTCCTCCAAGACCTCATTTTCATCCTCCCATTGCTGTCATTGTTGAACCTCTTCTTCTTTCTCTCAACCTTCCCAGTAATCACTGGAAATTGGAAATGGCTTCATTGTCCCAGGTTTTTCATCACGCTATCCTCCTCATCTCTTTCGTCGTTCGTTCATAATTTGTTAATATTATATATATATATATAATATATATAATATATATATAATTTATATATATATATATAAATGCCTAACCAGTCTTTTTGTCTAGTTGCCTCTCTTCGTGTGTCTGGCTGTTTCTGCGGTTTTCTGTCTGTGCGTTTCTGCTTCTGAGGTCCACATCAAGTATTTACTCGAGAGGACAAAGGCATTCTTAGGAGTGGCAAGTCGTCTTGTGGATCTTCAGATCTTGGTCGACGATCATGTACTGCATTCACAAACTCTGTCTCTATCTATCTCTCGCTGTCTCTCGCTGTCTCTCGCTGTATCTCGCTGTCTCTCGCTGTCTCTCTCTCTCTCTCTCTCTCTCTCTCTTTCACTCTCTGTCTCTCTGTGTCTCTCTGTCTTTCTTTCTCTCACTCTTTGTCTCTGTGTCTGTCTGTCTACTCCTACTCCTCTTCAAATGTCTGTCTGTCTCTGTCTGTCTCTGTCTGTCTCTGTCTGTCTGTCTCTCTCTCACTCACACACACACACTCACACACCACACACGCACACACAGCCAGCCAATTCTAATTTAAACCAAACCCCTTTTATGCGTGTCTGTGATTTTATGTCCGCCTGGCTACCTACGCCTCGCATGTCTGTCTGTCTTTTACTGTCTTTCAGTCTCCTATTTTTATAATCATGCACATAAAAAGAGAAGAACTGTGCACAAGGGTATATGAAGCAGTATCTCCACGTCCTTGAGATCTTGAACGTCGACATTCCCTACATGCACGTGTTTCCATCAGCCAATAACTGACTGAACTGACCGTCGAATAGAAATCTGAATAAATATCTTCGGCCAGATAAGCCCTTCTTGACTCCGTTAACAGCCAGGCGTAAAGAGCAAATGACCGGTCGACCGCAAGCACAGACCATTATACTACGACGAGATTTTCAGCTCTGGTTTTATTTCGCACAACACGCCATTTTCTGGCTGCAGTTCTCCCCTACTCGTCATTCTTCACAGCACGCCATCTGGTGCCCTTTGTCGTAAGGTGACATTAATTCTAAGGCTGCTTGTCATTGAAGTACGTGTGTCCTGGCATTTGTATAGCGCCGGCTATTTATAGATATATGGCTTATTATAGTAAAGAGCTTCACATTATGTGCATTTACTACATAAATACAAACACTGTATATAAAATTATTTTATGTCATGCTACATTGCGTTACGCTATGCTACGTTACGTCACATTACATTATACTATACGTTATATTATCGAATGATACGATATATCATATCGTATATAATATCATATAACATATCATATTATATCATAGCAGATCATATCAAGTCATGCCATGCAATATCGTAACCATACCGTGTCATGTCATATTTTCATATCACATTTCATATCACATTTCATATTACATTTCATATTCCATTTCATATCAAATTTAATACAACATTTCATATCACATATCATATACCTCATGCCATGTCAAATCATATCATACTAGATGTTTGCCCGACCTAAGACGGGAGAAATTCTTTCAATGAGGATTTCATAATATAAAGTCGGTCAATTCAATAAGAATCTTGCGATTAGTGAGAAGATCGTAAAAAGCGCAATTAAAAGGAGTGATCCAATCCCAAGTCGCTAAGGATTTACTCTCATAAGGCGTCTTTAAAATATTCATCTTCAGTTACATAAAACTATTTATAAAAGGGCAATAAATAACTGAAGAGAAGGTCCAGACTTTGTAACCCGGCTTCGAGATTATTGCTCGTACTAAGACTGCTGAAAAAGAATGTAAAAATTGGTTCATATAGACCGTGCTAAGAAGCTGAAAAGAAATTTGACAATAATTTACTGTCGCCCCTAGCGGAGGTGGGTGGTACTCAGCGGCCACGCCGCATTCTCATCCGTTGTGTGAGATTTTTTGTCGCCCCAGCGAATGGTCATGACAGTTTAGCGTAACATAGATTTTGCCTTCATGAGTGACTTCAGGACATTTCTATTCTTTTATTAGATTAATTTCATATCAAATCATATTTCATTTCATATCATATCATATTTCATATCAAAGTATATTTCATATAATATTTCATATCAAAGTATATTTCATAGAATATTTCATATCAAAGTATATTTCATATCAAAATCATTTTCATATCAAATCATATTTCATATCAAATCATATTTCAAATCAAGTTATATTTCATATCATATTTAATATCAGAACATATTTATATCATATTTCATATCATAAAATAATTTCATATCATATTTCATATCATATTAAATCATATCATATCATATTTCGTACAGATAGGCATATATAATAGCCATCAGCCTATTAAAACACACGTGCATTCGCCCTTATTAAAATGTTGAAGTACAGAACATTTCCTGGAAAGGGATCACCATTACCCAGATCCCGCAGAGTCTCTCCCATCCCTCCATCTAGCCATGACCGTCTCATTACAGGCAATTCCAGGCGGCTGGTCATGCGTGTTGCCTGATTCTGATATTTCCGGTTCGTTTCGCGCCCATAATTCAATGCGCGCGCTCATTTCCGTCCGATTCTCAAAATGGGGCAATTATCGTTGACTCAGACTCTTGCTTGAATGTCACCAGGGCGTCATGTGTCCGTGATACACAACGCGTATTATAGGACTACAGGGCCGATTGCAAATTTACAAAATACATACATCTATAGGCTATAGGCATATATATATATATTGTGTGCATATACACATATTTTATATATATAATTGCAGGCCATCTATACAATGCAACAAAAGCCATCTCAATTGCAGGCTATCTATACAATGCAACAAAACCATTATATATATATATATACGCATGCATACGAGTATCTGTGTCGAATAGGCGCATGCGTGTGTATGAATTATTTAAATAATTATATCAATCTTTAATTCACCAAGAAACATTGGTAGCACAACAAAAAATGAACATGAAAAGCATGAAAAGCAAAACAAGAAAATCTCATCCACTTATGGTGTCTGAAAAAAACACACATTATGTGTGAGACTAACGAACATGATTGTGCATTGACGTAGAGATAATGAGGTGAAAACACGTCCTGTGAGCTCCTGCGTATACTGCGTAGAATAGATTTACTTACATCAACTGGGTTTTAGAGTAATGGTAGCACTCTAGCACAAGCTGAGCACTGTTCGATTCCCCCTACTCTGCCAAAGGTCGACTCAGTCTTTCAGTCGCCAGATGGCGTTGGTAAAATTAGCAGTATGGTAGGACAAATGGGGCAACTTGCATGGCTGTTTAAATTCGACTCCTGTAATAACTTGTGATCATCCGTTCATACTGTGACTTGTAATGATACTGCGTTCATGTCAGCTTGAATCAATAAACGCAGATGATGACGATGATGATGATTATTATTGTTATTATTATTATTATTATTATTATTATTATTATTATTATTATTATTATTATTATTATTATTATTATTATTATTATTATTATTATTTTTATTTTTATTATTATTTTTTAATGCCCCGAGGTATACAGGATCCCTCAGGGACTTAGAGATTCTTAATTATATAGAGATAATTATAAATTATTATTATTATTATTATTATTATTATTATTATTATTATTATTATTATTATTATTATTAAATAAACAAATACGTAAACAAATAAATAAATTAACAAATAAACAAACAAATAAAAAAACATATAAACAAACAAATAAACAAACAAATGACATGGCTAATTTGTCTGCTGGCGATTTTGACGGGACTATTTTGACGAGGCTATTTTGGTCATTGGAGGTTTTGACGAGGCTGTATTGTCTGGTCACCCTTTGCTTTGGTGTCGACACCTGCATGCAGCCGGTACATTATTGGTATATAATAAGTTTACATTCGTTCGCATCCAAAAGTCTATTTGGGCGGATGAAAGAATCCATTTAGACGGGATAAGCCATTTACTCGGTCCATCGCACGAACGGTCGGAGGGAGACACATATAGACGGACAGGCAGGCTGACGAGTAGACAGATAGAACGATGGACTCCATAGCCTATAGGGTCACGTGGGTGGATGAAAGGATCGATTTAGGCGGAAGGAAGGATAATATTATTGGCGCCATGTTTTGCACTGGCTTCCTGCCTCGCAGCGCATCTCTTACAGGATAGCAGCGTTAGTTTGGTGGTGTCTTGCTGACGTGCTCCGTCCTACCTTTCTGACCTCTGTCTCTGACATAGGCCCCGTCGAGCTCTGCGTTCCTCGGCCAAGGGAGAGCTCTTGTCCCCCGGGCCCGTTCATCTCTCAGGCAGCGCCGAGCCTTCTCTATTGTTGGGCCCTCAACCTGGAATGGGCTCCCACTTGAGCTGCGCTTGATGCCTCGCAGCAAAATGCCCGCTTTCTGCCGCCTGCTCAGTTCTTCTATGTTTAGCCGTTTTTTGGCTGGTTCCTTGAAGTGGCGCTTATAAATTCTTGGAATGAATGAATTACATCCTTCATTCAGATTTAAATATGTAAGTCTTATGCAAGTATGCATGAAGATGCTTAAAAAGCGTTGTGAATTATATATAGGCCTATAATTAGAAACTCGTCAAGTTTTATATATACACACACACAGACACACACTAACCTGGATGAGGTTCGTATTAATTACCTAATGTAGGCCTAAGCCGTCTAAATTATAGGCCCATAATATGTCTGTACAAGGAATTATGAGTTTCATACTGTCAGGAATAAAGAGCGAAATGAAATGACAGGAAACGACGGTATACTGTTCCAATCAAAGAAACGCTGCAGTCGTCGTTCGTCGAGAGAGCTTCATCTGCATTAGTATCACTCGCCCAGGAAAACAGGAAAAGCTTGAAGCCACTTCTATGCAACACACGCACACGCTTTAGCCTATACAGACCTGCTCTGCATGTGCTACCATATACCATGTAATCTTATTAAGCACTCTTTTACATATATATATATATATATATATATATATATATATATATATATATATATATATATATATATATATATATAAGAGTGTATATATATATTACTACCTCTGAGTAGTTTCCCTCAAGAGGTGCTATATCAATACTTGAATGAATGAATATATATATATATATATATATATATAGAAATGTATATATATGTATATGTATAATATATGTATATGTATATATGTATATGTATAATATATGTATAATATGTATATATATATTATATATATATATATATATATAATTATATTGTTGCAAGTTGGTCAAAAGAGAAACCGCAAGAGTCCCAGGCTTAAGACAAAATACAGCTTAGTAGCAATGTACAGGCAAAATATACCTACATGTCATGCACGGCAGAAACATCAAAGTCCACGAAAGAAGAACAGACAGAAGTCTGAAGAGGACTTCTAACGCCGACTTCAAAGACGATCCAAGTGTCATCCACAAAAGAGACCAAATGCAGCTGCTTCTTCACAAGAGAGACTGGTGCTAACATCAAAACCTCATCTTCCAGTCTGAGGCGAATGTCCACCGATGTCATATTTATAGCAGACCAATCTCTCGTCAACAGCTTAAGGCGAGTAACCCATCCTATTCACTACATGTGCTAACTCAACACGCCTACACGTAACAATAAGCTTATATATATATGTATATATACATATATATATCTGTGTAAGTGGGTGTAGGTGTGTCTGTGTCTGTGTGTGTGTTTGTGTGTGTGTGTGTGTGAATTTATATTGTTGATGCTTGTTCACCAGAGTGCTGTTTGGAAGCTGTTTATATTAAAATAGATACTTACTTTTACATCGGGAAGGGAAGACAATAATTATTATTGTGAGAGGGAGAAACAATTATTCCTGGCAAGAAACTGGCACAAGCAATGACATCATACAGTCTGATAAGGCAACGACTAATTATGTCCACGGTGAGAATTGTTGAGGGGGTTGGGGGGTTCAACCCCCTAGACTTTCTTAGGACCCCCCTAGTTAAGTCTTCATTGCACACCCCGGGGGGGTCGATTCCAACCCCCCCAGTTCTGAGTTGCACTAGTGTAATTTAGCATTATTGACTCTGACAAAGAGAAGAAGTTTCCATGGTGCAATTCAGTGGTGTGGCTACTTTGCTCAAAGCCAAATATCCATTGATTAAGAGCTTTCACTGTATGGCCCATCGCCTTGAACTCGCAGTTAAAAATGCAGTAGACACTGTCAATGTAGCATCTCAATTCCTTATTTTTATGGATGAGTTATACAAAGTGTATAGCATGTCCCCCAAACCTGGCTGAATTACAAGCCGTAGCTGATTCATTTGCCATTGAAATTCTGAAGGTTCAAAAAGTATTTGATATTCGTTGGGTGTTTTCATCCTATCTGGCTGTTCGGTCAGTGTTGCATGACTATGCAGCATTAAATCAACATTTTGTAAATAATTGCTCTCAGGAATCAGCAAGAACTTGAAAACAGAAATGGCAAATATAAGGGTTTACTAAAAAAACCTTAATTCGTGGATTTTTGTAGATGAGACTTGCTTACTTAGAGATGGTTTGCGTTGTTTGAAGCAGTTGTCTGTGTACTTGCAAAAAAATGATTAAAATATCATACATGAGATGGATCATGTAAATAATCTACGAGAGAAAATGCTTGCCTTAAAAGTTAGCAATGGGAGAACTCTTAACAAATTTTTGGAAAGTTTTGCAGTAGGAGGTTGTTACAAGAGGGTATCCATAACTAAGAGTGAAAGTGATGATTTAAAATTTGAGGCTTTTCGTTCACAATTTTGTTCAAGCACTGCATGACAATGTAGTGCAGCGTTTTCCATTCACTGGTATCTTGACTGCAGCTCGTGTTTTAAACAAAGCACTGTGGCCAAAGGACCCATTACAGAGGAAAATGAAGTTGCACTTTATTTGTAAAGCTTTCGATCTCGATAAAACATTATCTGCAGATATTGTTCTTGAATATGCTTTATTCAAACGCACTGAAATTGCAAGGCCAAAATTGAAAATTCTCACGAATCTGCTTGCAGTTGTACCTATTTCTTCAGCTGAATAGTCACCCGAGACAAGGATACAACATTGAGGTTATACAAATCACTGGTTAGGCCACAGTTGGAATACTGCATCCAGGTATGGAGTCCCTACCTGAAACAGGACATGGAAAAGCTGGAGAAGGTGCAAAGAAGAGCTACAAAAATGATTTGGGGCTACAAGGATTTGGGATATGAAGAAAGGTTGAAAAGGTGTGGACTATAACAACATTGGAGAGAAGGACGAGCAGTGGAGACCTAATTGAAGCCTACAAGATTATTACTGGAAAGGAGGCAGTGCAGAAGGAGAAGTGTTTTGAATTAGTACCAAACAAGGCAACTCGGGGACATAGGTATAAATTATTTAAGAAACCAAAACGGACATTAGAGCAGAAAGTAGGCTATACTTCAGTGCAAGAGTTGTAGATTTGTGGAATAGTTTGGATGATAGTACTGTCTCAGTGGACACTATCACAGCTTTTAAGAAGAAGCTAGGAAAATTGGGCTATTAATCATGTTCCAGGTTAATTGCAGTGGTTCTAACACAGACTAAACGTCTTCTGAACCACTTAAAACCCTTGTTATGTTATGTTAATGCGAAAGAGGTTTCAGTCAAACGAATTTCTACCACTCAACTGCTCGAAATAGGCTATTGACAGCCTCAGTTGGTGACAGCATGATGGTCGGAATTAACGGTCCACCGCTGAGCAGTTGGAATGCAACAAAATATGTTGTCAGTTGGTTGAAGTCGGGGAGACATGGGGCTTTAGATAAAACCACCGGTGTTTCCAAAAAACACAATGAAAGGAACATGGTACTAAACTGTTTGATTAATTCATCAGACATCAGCAGCAGTACCTACAGTTGTGTTTAGTTTTGGCAATAACTTATATTAATGCTCAGTACTTGTATTTCATGATTTCCTGCTATTTACTTGCTACTTGTTCAAAATCAGTAATTATTTTCAGGTTTTCTCTTGCATTGCATTGAATGTGCGATAAATGTTGTAAAGTTATAGAATTTCTGGTTTTCATATCGACTGTTTCTATTGTGTATATATTTTAGGATTTTCTGTCACAATTCACTTTGTGGGTTACTAGTAAAGTAATGCTCTGGTTTACTGTGACCAAGTGAATGGTGTACTAATAAATTTCGTGATCATTTAAATTTTTCTATTGCATTTTTGAATAAATTCGTCAACAGAGGACTTGATTTTGATTCGAGTAGGCCTATGACTTACAAACCTGCTACGGTATACCGTTAAAATCTGCTGCTTTCAAATTCGTAGACATTAGTTTGCAAAATACGGATAAAATATTCAACTCCACATGGATTAAAGTCTGACTCCCCAGTCTTTTTTGTACAATTCTCACACTGATTATGTCTGCAAGATCTCGCAAAAAGTTTGCCCAGATTTCAGTCATACTGACATTGGCTGTGCGCCAATGTCAGTATCTATGAATGAAGAAATTGGAACATTTTATGAACAACTTCAGTAGATATTTCACAGAATTCGAAAGCATGATTATGATAATTATCATGGTCATCGCATAAAGTTGGGGCTAAGGAGAGAAACCCAAGCAGTAGAGAACATCAAGTAGAATACCAGGAAGTTGAAAGATGAAGACAGCCGACAGAAATAAGAAGAGATGGTAGAAAGAAACTTCAGATCAGTGATCAAGACAGCGTAGAAGACGTGGACAAAATGGAATAGAAACCGAAAGACCAGTGAATATCAGACGAAGTATTAGAACTTGTGGATAAAACAAAGGAAAATGGCCAATCAAAAAATGAAACTAGACACCGAACAAAGTTGTAAAAACAATAACTGGTTCATTCGATAAATCAGATGGAAACCACGAAGAGACAGGAGACAGACCAGCAGTACTAGCTGGATGGAATAACAATGCAAAGAACCACGAGATGCTTTCAGATTAATAGAATTTAGGATTAATAGGGGGGGTCCGGTGGCGCGTTGGATAACATCTGGCGAAGAGTGCGAGAGGTACCGAGTTCGAGCCCCGTTAGGGCGGATTTGCTTTGTAGGCTGCTATTAGCGCCGTGTATTACAAGCTGTCTGTTCTGTTAGTAGTTAACTAGTTAAGATTGTTTCAATTGCATAACATGTAAATGTACAGCGCAGTGCGTTTGTCAGGCGCTAAATTAAAGAAAAGATATTATATTATTATTATTAGAATGCAGATGTCTAGTCCCAGGTATATATTATATACATACATATACATACATACATACATACATACATACATACATACATACATACATACATACATACATTACATGCACCGTAAACACGTACATACATATATACAATGTTATACATACATACATACATACATACATACATACATACATACATACATACATACATACATACATACATACATACATACATACATACATACATACATACATACATACATACATACATACATACATACATGCATGCATATATATAACTTATATACTCGTTTATTGGAAACGTTAAGTTGTTAAATCGCAACTTAACACAGAGACAAAGCAGTCTACTCGGCTGATTATCGTCTGCGGCCGATCTATCGGAGTAGGCCTATAGGTGCCTGAAGATCTTACAGTCCAATTTGGTCGGCAACTTGCTCTAGGGAGCAGTCTATAGAGTACACGAGTGATGAAATTGTGTTCGTCCTTTGTTGGTAGCGCGAAGTCGTATGTGTACGCCCGCCGCAACACCGGAGGGGTCGAACCTCGAAGCACGTGACTTGCCTTACAAACAACTGCCTGCAATTATAGTCTATCATCCAGGTCAACGTCTGGATATGCTGAGGTGGAAGAAAACACATTCGCTTTGCCTTTCGGGGGAAGCGTTGGAGTCTTAGGATATATTCTTACTTAAATATATCTTAAACTATATACCATATATGAAATTAAGACTTCGATGGTTTGAACATGTACAGAGAATGCCAGTTGACCGATTCCCACACAATGCACTACGTGCAAGGTTCTGAGGAAAAAGAGACAAAGGCAGACCAAGACTATACGCTGGATGGATAATATAAATAAGGAAATAACATCACTTGGACGAACACTAAGGCGAGCAATGGGCTTGACAAATGACTGAGAACAATGGAGATAATTTATTCATACCCAACGCCGCCAAATGACTGGCGTCAGGAACTGTTGATATATATAATATATATAATATATATAAACTAAAAAATGCATGTGTGGCACATACGAGTCAGTGGCGTAACGACCTAGCCGGGGGCCCTTGGACATTCTAAGCTTGGGGGCCCTTACCCATTATGTATAGCGCCATTTCATGATATATATACTCAGAGCAGGGGTGCAAAAACCCAAGTTTTTTTTTAAAATGAAAAGTTGTTTTTTGTTTTTTTATTTTTTATTTTTATTTTTTTCTTGTTTTTGTTTTTAAGGTTTCCTATTTGGGATCATAAAACTCATAAAAATGGCATAATGCCGTTCAAATAATCAGATGCATATAAATGAAATTAACTAAAACAGTAGAACCGTAGAATATCACAAAACGAAATTAACAACGACCATACAACAATTGCCAAGAGAGTTGAAGAGACGCAAATTTTCTCATTTCTAATTTCAAATTTGTTAAAAACCAAAAAACCGAAATTTGCGTTTTATTGGTTTTTGGGGTTTAAAAAAACAAAAAGCAAAGCCTTTAACAGCCCTGAGGCGCTCTCCGATGTTAAATGTCATTACAAACGAATATATTACATCAGTTATCAAAACAGTGCTCAGTAAGCTGAAAGAGCCACCATGGCAGTGCCTACACAGTAGGCCTAATGTAGGCTAGTGAACATGTCTAGTCTGTATAGTTCCTCACGAATTTGGGTACCAGTATTCTAGCTTTCTGTTCGCAAATGTGTCTATCAAGTCCCTTTCGGCATTTAAGAAGCTGAACGGATCATTAGAACAGAATTTCGTCAAGAGCTGTAGACTTGTGGAATGGTTTGGATGATTGTGGGCTACTGTCTCAGTGGGCACAATCATAGCTTTTAACAGGAAGCTAGAAAAATTGGGCTAATATGGATAAAATTAAGTAGGCCTATGTTCAAAATTAAACTTCAGTGGTTTTAAAACAAACTAAACGTCTTCTAAAACACTTAAAACTCTTGTTGTGTTAAGTCGTCAATATTAAAATTATGAAATTCGCTAGATGTGCTTTTTTACATCATGTAACTGAAAAGCATTATTGACATAATGTGACTTTTCCCCTAATAATTAGATCTTTTGTCACAGAAAAACGGACAAACAGTGCATTAAATTTTTTAGTTTTAAAAGCTTGGGCCCTTTGGACCTCTGGGGCCCCTGGACTTTGTCCATCCTCGTTATATGGCTGTTACGCCACTGATACGAGTAGGCCTAGATAGGGCTACGCGAAAAACAACTAAATTATAGATTAGATTGAATCACAATCGTAAATTCATCGTAAACCTTTAATCTAGATAGGGAAGTTCAACCCAATAGGTCGGTATTAGGACTATAGCACTGTCTATTGCTGGACGTGTCCCACTTTCTGTCAGCTCCGGAGTTAACGAGATAGAGCAAGCAAACTTGTCGTGAGATCCCAGCATTTTACTCAGAGAAAAAAATAAGGAAAGCATTATTCTCGAATGGATAGTCAGACTAGTTTTCGCTGACGGTTTTATCGCTGAAAAGGTGCAGCAAATCAATTATATTGAAGCGCTGGAAAATCGCTTCTTACGCTGATTGAGGAGAGTAGTCATGCAATTACCTCCAAGTACTTTGGGCAAGGTTGTAGAAGAGGAGGGCGATTGAAGCAAGGCCAACATGTTATACTGCCCAGAGTTTCAAGGGCCAAGGGCACAAAGCAGTAGGATGCCAAAATGGCAGTGTATTTTGATGCTTTTATATGATGATAAAAATATTAATATTAATTAATTAATTAATTAATTAATAATAATAATAATAATAATAATAATAATAATAATAATAATAATAATAATAATAATAATAATAATAACAATAATAATAATAACAATAATAATAATAATAATAATAAATAATAATAATAATAATAATAATCTTCGTTTAATTTCAAACTGACACAACGCACGATCATTACGATTCGTAGTATGAACGGATGATCACAAGTTATTACAGGAGTCGAATTTAACTGTTTGGCAGCCATGCAAGGCTCCCATCGCGTGCTACTGCCCATTTTACCAACGCCAGCTGTCGAACGAAAGGCTGAGTCGACCTTTGGGAGGGTAGCGGGAAGCGATCCCGCGTCCATGAGCTCTTCGTGTCAGACTGCTATACCTACCATTACCTTAACCCCCCCCTCTCCATACCCTCAACCCCTCCCCATAATATATCCTGTATCCGGTTGATTCCTTCGCGTATGCACGTCCGCTTTAACTAAATATCAATATAGTTCTTTCGACCTATTTGATGGCCGAGTTAACAATTAATCCTAACTAACAGTCAACTTCGATTAAATGCTTCTATCGTTGATCGATTTTCAACTCCATTATAAACGTCTTCTTAACGCGTCGTCTGCGATAACAAATCCGTTTACTTTTTTCGACTCATTCCGCGTTGCGTCATGAGTTCTTTGATGATCATTGTCATCAATATCTCCATTAACATGTGTTTTATAGTTGGAGAAAATTATCTGACATGCTCCATAGAATATTTACATTTTATGGCTACGGTGCCGAATAATCATTAGGCCCTATTCGTAATGGTGCTGTTTAATTAACTTCACTTATTCTAACTGCAAGAATAAAATATGAAACAGCAAGCAAGATATTTGATTGGAATGAAATAACTAAATGTCGAACATGGAGAATAATAGGAGGCCTACGATTCTCTGCTTCTCTATACGCAGAAATGCAAAATTGTGTGAGAAATGCGTTTGGGCTAATAAGTAGACTAGCTCTGTTCACTTCATTGCCATGGCAGCAGTATGATTTTATAGCAGAAAGGCGAGACACAAATTTTATAGACTGTTACCATCCTCATTCCTCAAGTTCCTTGCAATAATTTACAAGTGGCCTTTAAATTATTTGCTTCTAACAAGTGCATATGTATTACACTGTACACGGTAGGAACTAGGAAATGTAAACCCGGGTTTACGGGTAGCCGCGCAAGCCGAACGTTTTGAAAGACAAAAATCTAGGTTTACATTATGCACGGAACCTTGGTTTGACCGCAGATCCGACCTTTCGAATACTAACAGATTCAGGTCATTATTTTACAGAACAACTCAAGTACAACGGAACGCATTACGTAAAGGCACACAATGTATAAGGAGGCCTACACTGCATATTATATCACAACGTTGTAATAACAATAACGATGTCGACGGCAACGGCCTGTGTTGTCATAAGCTGTCGTTAAACTCTGGAATCTGGATCCATCATCCATCCAACAATAACGATAGAGCTGCGGTGGGTTACGTAATCGTTTTAATCATCCGCTCGTGGCATTTGTTTGTTGGTGACGTCATAGACCTATGACGCTTTTCTAATGACGAAAGCAGTTCTTTGTCGCACCGCATGAAGCTATTCATAAGCTGCATATTTTTGGTTAAACTTTTCGAATGCAATAATTTTTATATCAATGTCTAAAGAAACAAATCTATTATCTAAATGGCGTTGTGTGGGAATATTATTCTTCGTTGGCAATTCTGTAGGCCAAACGATCAGTGTCAATTACGTAAATCAAAGCTGAAATTTCCCGGCAGATCGATACGCAGTATGCATATTGATCACTCATCTGTCACAGTGGTCCATGCATCAGGTAAACCCGCTGAAACGCAAGTAGACTACGTTGATCATCTTTGTCATTCGGATGTAGCCAAGATCTTAGCACAAAAAACTTGAACAGGTTACGGAAGCGGAGCATCAGCTATACTATGGCTAATTGGCTATATCCCAGTCTCTAACGATGATTAACTGCCTACTTACACCGAAGAATGATAATCCGCTCAGACAACCTCGCTCAGAGGCGCAACTTTGGTCTAAACGTGAAACTGGCCTAATACACAGCTCATTATTAGTATCATCATCATCATTATAATTATTATTCTTTTTGCCCTCATGCATCTATAATCCCTGAGGTTTACAGGTGCTCCTACCACCAAAAATTACGTCTATGCTTCTGCAGTATAGTTTTCCTTACATATCTACCATAATTATGTGAAACTTTGCAGAGCTGCATTAATGCGTGAGGTATCATGCGAGATATATCCAGCATATATATAGGCAGGTAATGCATACATAATTCTAGAAGAACGCTTGAAATATTACGTAAAGCTTTGAAATAATATTATGTTGGCCCTACTATATACTGTCTTAGATGGTTGAGAAGAAAGCGTTTGTGCCTGGTAGTATGCTATTCAAGCCTAGGAGTTTAGGGTAATGGTAACACTCTGGTACGAAGAGCACAAGATCAGCATGGAGGCGGGATGCGCCAAGATCGCTTCCCCTACCCTCCCAAAGGTCGACTTAGCCTTTCATTCGCCAGCTTGCGTTGTGAAAATGAGCAGTAGGACAGCTGGGCGCCTTGCATGGCTGCCATACAGTTAAATTCGACTCCTGTAATAACTTGTGATCATCCGTTCATACCACGGCTTGTAATCATACTGCGGTTTGTCAGTGTAAATTTATAATCGAAGATTATTATTATTATTATTTTTTACCCGAGGTATCAAGGATCCCTCAGGATTTATGAAAAATTGCTATAAGGAGCAGGAAATTTGTCTGGAGGGTCAGGCCTCGTCTTCGGGGTTTGCAGGAAAAGTGCCGTTGAATGCGAACAAGTTATTATTATTATTATTATTATTATTATTATTATTATTATTATTATTATTATTATTATTATTATTATTATTATTATTATTATTATTATTATTATTATTATTATCATCATCATTATTATTATTATTATTATAAAACGGTTATTGTTCCTCTAAGATCAGAGTTCTAGGGCCTCATTGTAGCAAGGCATGCGACAGCGTTGAATCGCTGGACAGTAACAGAGATCTTTTGAAAAAGGAAGAAGGTTTCTTGTGGATCTTCCGTTGTTCTGGTCAACCGTCTGCCGAGTTCCTTGATGAAAGCCAGGCCCTCCTGGTCCAAAGGTCCCATCGTCTCTATCGCGATTGGAGTAAAAAGGTATCTTGTTTGAAGCTCCTCGTATTTGTTCTTCTTTCTAGTCGCGGCTATTTCCGCCGCTCCTCCCGCTGCTACAGCTGTCTCGACCAAGTACGACGGCGCAAAAGTGTCTACAATTGTGACATCCCAAATCAGGGAACGCCCGTTGTTATTATTATTATTATTATTATTATTATTATTATTATTATTATTATTATTATTATTATTATTATTATTATTATTATTATTCTTCTTCTTTTTGTTATTATTTACAGTGCGATTAGACTGTGGCTCAAGGTAATGAAAGCTTTGCAGGGCAAGGCAATGTAATGATACGAATTGTCAACTTCAGGTTACGCACCAGATTCAAAGCTGTAACGCTGCAGAAGGACACTCACGTTATCAATATATGCCACAGTGTTTCCCCCTCGTGTGGTGTATTAAGTTCTACAACAATTGTATATTGACTCAATAACGACAGATGTATTACTCTGTCTAAAATTGATGCATGACCTGAGTGCTATAAAGGTTAACCTCGAGCCTGCTTCTATCTGAATACTTGTCCGTCCGTCCGTTCGCGTAATAGTATTATGTATATCGTGCTGTCAATTGCGAAGCACATGTTTGGATTCGGCTGAGTCTGCAGAGACTATGTGTCTGTGTGTGTCTGTCTGTCTTTGCCTGTCTGTGTAGGCCTTGTCTCGTGTGGAGGGATTTATACAGGTTCGTGGCTGTCAACTGATATGAAGGGTTCGAATAAGGTCGGCTGATGTAATAAAGGAGTCCTGGATATAGGAAAGTCTGACATGACGTAGCCGACCTTGAATCCCTTTCTTGCCTGTCTCTTCGTGCCTTTGTTTGTGGGTGTGTGTGTCCTTGCCTGTCTGTGTAGGCCTACTTGCGCATGTGTTGAAGTGCTGTTGGTGATACGCTATCGGTTTGCTATCGTTCGCAAAAAGTGAAAAACCAAACTTTTTCAAAATGAAAAAGTTGTTTTTTGTTTTTTTTTTGTTTTTTGTTTTTTGTTTTTTTTTGTTATTGAGATTTTCCTATTTCGGATCATAAAACTAATAAAAATGGCATAATGCCGTTCAAATTAATCAGATGCATATAAATGAAATTAACTAGAATAGTAGAACCGTAGAATGTCATAAAATGAAGTTAACAAAGACCATACAACAATTGCCAAGAGAGTTGAAGAGACGCCATTTTTGGCATTTATAATTTCTAAATTTGTAAAAAACCAAAAACCAAAAGTTCCGGGTTTTTATGTTAAAAAAAAACAAAAAACAAAAAAAACCAAGCCTTTAACAGCCCTGATTTTAGTCTGCATCTGATTGATTGACTGACTGACTGACACTTACTCACTAAATTCTTATCTTGTCAAACACTCTTTGCTCTGTATTTTCGTCAACGCCGCAGCTCTGTAATGTCTGTAGAACTGTGTGTATTCATGAACTCATGCTACCAGTCCAACGTATCGCCATGGAGGAGGGTGACCTTGACTCAGAAAAGCTCGCCAAAGCGGAAACCAAAAATATAATTATAAGGAATTGTAAGAGTAGTCATAATGAGTTCCTTGAAAAGACGTTAAAATTTGAGAAGCCAAAGAGAAAAGCTATTAAATATATGAAAGGGGCGGCATTTTTGTCCTTGCCTATAGCACCAAACTGTCAAGGGCGGTTACTGGATAAAATTGCCACATCCGGTGTTAAATGGGCCGACAGCTTAGAGCTAAGCCGACTTGGCACATATCTTACGACTAGCCCTTCATAGGAAAGCACACTGTAGGCCTACCTCTGCATACGTATCTTGTTTACTGGCACTATTACAGAGTTTGCCATAGAAGTATAGAGGTAGACTTCACCTTTAGGCTAAGACATTGTCTTCTCATAAGCTCTGACTGTAGAGTTACAAAGTGAAGTATCAATCAGAATCCCTCACGCACTGTCACGAATATCCTTGAGACCCCATGCACACAAACTATTATTACTAAACGTTGTGGATACACGCTCTTATATATATATATATATGCATGTACACTGTATAGTGTATACACTTAAGGAGTAAGGTGGCAGTAATTGTTAGGACGTTGTAGTGTATAGGATTAATGATTCAATAAATTAATTAATTAATTGCACGCGCACATAAGATACGAACGCATAGCATATGTAAGTTGGCAAATACTTGTCGGCTGGTCAGCGAGGAAGAGCAGTCAGTCTCAGGCTGGGCAGACTCTACATCTACAGCAAGATGAAACTACTCAGTGGGCAATTTGAACTTGAAGTTGTGTCAGTGACTCAAAATGGTGACGTGGGCCTACTGAAAGACGACATACAGAAACGATGGTGAATAATGTTCTTTTCGCTGAGGATGTTAGCCTCGTTTCTAGAAGCGGAACAGAATAACAAGATGTTAAGACACAGATAGACAAGGCAAGCAGAAAATTTGGCCTAATGACTAACGCAGAGAAAACTAAAACATGGACTATTGAAGATAAACCCAGAGACGTCAATCAGCATTCAGGGAGAAGTTATTGAACAATTAGATCAAGTTGTCTATGTCTATCTTGAGGGTCTTACAATCGCAAACGGCAGTCACAAAAAGACATACAAAGGAGGATAGAAAAGTCTTTATTGTGGGAATTGCTCAACTTCATTGACTTCAAAAGGCTTTCCAATAGTCTGCGTAGATATTCACTATGGAGGATAGTGAAGGGCTATCGAATTCCATCAAAGATCATTGACATCAATAGGATGCAACTCACAAGTGAAAAATGGAAAGGATATAGAAAAGCAGAAAATTAGCATTTAAAACCAAGACAAGAATATATGAGACGAAACACAACCAATTTTCATATAGGAATCAGAATCCTGGACAATACGAAAGCAAAACGAGAAAACATCATTACTGCAGAAATAAGTATACTAGGCTACGGAATATTGCAGGGCTTTCAAGATTTCCTCCAGGAACTTATAGATGATGCTTCAAGAGAATTCTATCCAAACAACCATACTGCAGGACAAATTCGTTTAGCATAGTTTGACCATCTAGAAAGAGTGTCAGTTGGTCGAATCCCACACAGTGCGTTACATGCAAGATTCGAAGGAAAGAGATGACAGGGAAGACCAAGGCTGCGCCGGATAGACAGTATAAGCGAAGACTTAGTAAGACTTTTGAGGTAAACGAGAGAAAAGCCTTGGACTTGACAGATGATCAAAAAACAATGGAGGCAATCTATTACCTCGCATCGTCGCCAAATGACTGGCGTCAGAAACATTATATATACGATTATATATATATATATATATATATATATATATATGTATTGCAAGTTTATATATCAATCAATCAATCAATCAAAAGTTTTATTGCCACCGTTTCAAAATATTAAGCATACAATTTTCCGCTCTGATTAGAAACGCACAATAAGAGGCCCAGAAGGGACCAAAGTCCCGCTAACTAGGGACACCTAGATGAGTGTTACATTTAATAAAACAAAGCCAATGAACATCAAGAATTAACAGTAAACCACAGAAAGTACAATAGTCATGAGCAGCATAACATGTCACTTTTTTGTCTTAACTAGATAAAACATATTTCTACTCGCAAGGTACACGTGAATTACAGTCATTAATTAGGTGTAGGCATATACGTGTATGTGCATGTATGTACAGTAGGCTTCGTATAAGACTAAGGACTAGAGGTCTGCGGGTAGAGCATTTTTGCTACCCGATCCGTACCCGTAACACAGGACCGATACCCGTACCCGTACCCGACCCGTACTCAAAATTACTACCCGACCCTACCCGTACCCGCGGGTATACCCGTACCCGTACTGCACCCGCCAAGTCATTAGCACGTCTTCCCACAGTCCTAGTCCCTACCAGGGTGATTTCATCTACTAGGTTTACAACTCAGCATGTAGTAATAATAATAAATAGGCTGATGATGATAATGATAGTAGTAGTAGTAGTAGTAGTAGTGGTAGTAGTAGCAGCAGCAGCAACAGCAGCAACAGCAGCAGCAGCAGTAGCAGCAGCAGCAGCAGGACAATGGAGAGCATTAATTTATACCCATCGTCATCAGCAGCAGCATCAACAACAACAACCACTTCGTCATCATCATCATCAATTCCTGACGCCAGTCATTTGTCGGCGATGGGTACAATTAATGTTCTTCATTGTCCTGCTGCGGGTACAGTAAGGGTCGGATAGTAATTTTTAGTAGCCTACTGGTCTGGTACGGGTAACGGTCCTGGTAGCAAAGATGCTCTACCCGCAGACCTCTAGTGTGCAGACATATGGTACTTAGATTTTGGACGGTGCAAGATTCACTATTGTATGTAACGGTGACATTGTAACCCCAAAACGTCAAGTCGTCACGGGTAAACCCGGGTATACCCGTACCCGTGACGACCCTACCCGTACCCGACCCAACCCGTGAAATGCGTACCCGACCCGTACCCGACCCGCGGGTACGGGTCGGGTACAGGTAAACCCGCGGGTACGGGTATACCCGCAGACCCCTACTAAGGACGTCAATTTGGGAAGATGAAAGATATGTCTGTTTTTTACCACTTGCGGACTGCAAGTGACACGCAAAAGTCCGTTATACATGTACAGTACAGATGAGGGCAATCATACGGCGCCTTGAAAACCGAGGTTAAATTGGTCATTTATATAGGTGACGGATCTCTTGAGTTTTTAAAGCTGAAACCTGCGTCTTTCTGACCAATCTATAGGACTCGCTATTCGCTATTCACATAAAACAAAAAATGATTCATTTAATCGATTATTGCAGCCAAAGATACGTTTAGCCGACGGGTCTCCTCGTTTAGTGACAGATCTTATAGTTCAAAGGGTTATGTTTCCTGTGATAGTCACCTTTTTGGGACTATTAGCTGGATCTCAACTCAGAGGTGCCGCATCTCAGATCCGGCTGAATTTAACCATTGCTGAAAGACCTATGTAAAACGTTGATGTAACTAACTGGTTTAAGTATATGCGATTCCAAATAAGATGAGCCACGTCTTGAGAATGCTTAGAAGTAGAATGTTTCCATCGTCCAGTGTATCGGAAGACACGATTGGTTCGAGATGACAATTGCTAGAAAGACAAGTCATACCTTCGTCTACTGTGTCGCTATACAGCAGCGCCTGCCGCTTACGCCTACAAGAGTTTATACTGAACCTTATGAAATCTCTTCATCATCGGCGTATTATATTGGGTTCTTGTTGTTGTTGTTGTCGTTGTTGTTGTTGTTACCGGCTAAAATCCCCGAAATAAATTGCCGATTTTTTTTTATATGCCTTTATATGCGAAATACAAACAACTTTATTTTTGCGACCATGTCCAATGGAAACCTCTGAAATTGTTGCCTGGCTACGCTACTGCAGTCTTTACCTATTATAGGTGCAGGACTTTATACATTAAGACTTTCTACTGGTGTTAAAGTCTATATACTTTACTTAACCGAAGGTTGCCTCTTTATCTGATTCGGGCCAGGGATCCCGCATTTGCGGACTCATGCAACGAAAGTTCATTGTTACGTTACTGCTGTGAGGTCGACAGTTAATATAATGTCAGAGTCACGGATGACCGGCCTCAGTATATGTCTGCCCTTTTATGAAAGTCGTGTTTTCTTCCTGTAAAATTATTTCATAAATTTATTAAGCAACTCAAGGGCAGGCATATGGAATCGTAATCGCAAACTCCAAATTTCTAAAGCGATACTCTAAAACTGAGCGCAGAACATGCACCAGCCTATTCATGCGTCAACTCAGACAGGTTGTCCAGGGCTTCGAAATGAATTTGAGTAATGGACGGCTCGAATGTCTCTGACGTCTGCAGATGGGATAAACGTCCGGACGAACGAGGTAAATTTACCTTAATGATGTTGCACGTGCATTTTCTCCATTACGGAAATCAATGCATTTACAAGATGCAGCTGCTCCGTCTTGGAGACGAACTCAGTTTCAGTGTCGTCTTCCGTTTAGTTTGAGTAATCAGGAGACTGTAATAGATATTCGCGATATGGTTACTTGTAGATGTCTTCAGTGCGTGCGTTGTGTTTGAGCGATTGTCGAGGGAACATCCGAGACATCTGTCAATAGTTCTACGTCTGCGCATGTCCTCCTGTTCCGACGAACTCGTTTCTCGGATTTCCGGAACGGTGCAGAAGTGGCCTCAAAAGGATATGGACTAGGTCGTCTTATTGCACGCACTTTTGAAATTAGTATGGCCAGAATGCGAGTAGATATACATTGTACTAGTGATGTAAATTTACCGGTAAAATATTTTTGCGGTAAAAAATCCGGATTTTTTACCGGTAAAATTGGTAAAAATGGTAAAAAATGGTAAAAAATGATTTAAGTGATATAATATCTTGGTTATGTTCCCAAACGGTGTATTTAGCCATTTATCAGTTACATACAAATATTGAAATGCCTTAATAGTCCTATTGAATTGCTAAATAGACAGTTTGTTTGAGAAAAACACATTTTTATTACAAAGTGAGTTTTCGTCCACTGTCACAAATTGCAATAATTGTTGTAGGCTAAGTGATTCAGCCCAGATGAAAACTTATCTTATATTTGGTAGGCCTATATATCAGGTCTCATTCACTTTTAAAGCTACAACTTATCAGTTCTAGTAGGTAGAATTTAGAGAAACAGAAGATACGTAGGCTCCAGTGTTGCTGTCTATTAGGCCCTACAGTAGCCTAATATTACTTGCCACTTGCTGGGAGATTTCATAGGTAGATTTCTGCTACAAAAAATGGTGCATGAAAACTAGTTGAAATTTTGGAAGAACTAACCAAGTATTATTTCAACACAATTCAGCAATCATCCTACATTATTTGTCAATGGGTGATGAGTCCGTGAACAGAAAGAAAGAATTTTACACAGCAAAGCGCATAGGGCATAATTATCTGAGCAACACCCAAGCCTATGATTAGTTGCTACAATCTTGTGAATGAAGCTGACATTGAAAACCTTAAGTGAATATTGATACTAATAATATTTATTATGTTATTTAATAGGCCCTAAGTGAAAAGAAATAAAACTGTAAGCATTTACCATTTTAATCATTTTTTACCATATTTTACCATTTTATACCACGGTAAAATATAATGCGGATTTTTTACCGGTAAAAATTCCGGATTTTTTACCGGTAAAAAATCATTTCACATCACTACATTGTACAGTACAGTGAATCACGGTTAAAAAATTTAATACAATACTATTATAATACGATACCATATAGAATACGATATAATACAGGACAATAATATTATGATAAATGCGATAAAGTAAATACAAAGCAATACGACACAAGACAATACATTCCAAGACAATACAAGACAGTAAAATGATACAGTGCAAGACAATAGGATACAGTACGATACAATACAATACAGTACCAGGCAATATAATACAATGCGATAAAAGTAAATACAAGACAATACGACACAAGACAATACATTTCAAGACAATACAAGACAATATAAATGATACAATGCAAGACAATGCGATACAGTACCAAACAATATGATACAATCCAATTTAAGACAATAATTATACCACAAAGGACCACACAATACAATTCGCTACACAATGCTAAGAAAAACAACACAAATAAAGCAGTGCGCACTGCTGAGCGGTGAGATCAAAGCTCGGTTGACATAATATTATTGCTAACTAGATGTAGGTCAGAGCGTAATAATTGTCTTCTTAGCACGGGTGATTTGTCTACGCGGTCTTTAATGACCGCAGAGGTGAACGCACCATACATGTGTGAACGCTGACTTTATTTAAAGACTTATGGGTGTCTGCATGCGGATAGCAGTTTTAATGGCATCGGATATTCGTGTGCAGCAGGTTAAGATCAAGGCTGTCGTTCTGTCTGTTTGCGTGTGTACTTCGCTACTTCTGTCCTCTTTCTTCTCATCTGCCGCATTCTCTGTCTCCCTTTATCACTCTCCTTCTCTTCCCCGTCTCCTTATCTATCTCTCGGATACACACACATACACACACACTCTCTCTCACTCACTCTGTCTCTCTGTCTGTGTCTCTGTCTGTCTGTGTCTGTGTCTGTGTCTCTCTGTCTCTCTCTGTCTGTCTGTCTCTGGATACAAGTATGTATGCATGTGTATATGTATGCATGTAGATATGCATGTGTATATATGCATTAGGGTGGCCCTTAGCATACAGCCAAAAAATGAAAATCATACAATTTCGTCTGGCATACGTTTAATCCATGCCAATTATAGAAATAAAATTCTGTAACAAAAAACTTTGGAATTGTATAACATTTAGGGGTGGCCCTCGAGCTCTGAAATTTGTCATGTAATACGATTTTGCGATTTGAATCACAAAATAAAAAAACTGTTATTCAGAACATTCACTATCACTCAGTCTTTCACTAAGTTGGCTAAAAATATACTAGTTCATTCATTCATTCATAAATTCATTCATTCATAAATTTACATAGCCCTCCTTTAAGAGGACTACACAGAGGCGCTCCCGACTCCAGCACGGCCAAAAAGTACAGTTTTGAGAAAGCTTCAGTAAGAGTCCCAGGGAGCAGGCGTATCTCCTGGAGGAACCCGTTCCAGACCACTGGACCTACCACGGGAAAGGCTCAATTCTTGCATACCAAGCACCTGAGACAGTTTCTTGGAGTTAGTGTGCAGAACTTTTCGAGACCTCTGGTGCCAAAAACTGCATCTCACTTCACACTGGATCTTATAGGCGATCTTGAGCTACTTCTTCCATTGCAGCAATCATCAGTTTCTTAGAGTCATATTGGGTCAAAAAGGGCAAGCCTAATAGGCTCTTCAGACAGATACCATAGATGAAGTCCTAGTTTCTTGCTTGTAGCAGCAGAAATTGTTGCATGTGGGTATATTAGAAGTTCCTGAGAGTCAAGTTGGCGAAGTTATCCAGGCTCTCAAGTAGACAACAGCCGAAAAGATGGCAATATCAGGAATGCTGCGTTCTTCTGCAGCAGTCTTCTTGAAAAGACCACATCTTTATCGTGTTGATAACTTATGCCATCCATCGTGCCCGATGCATATTCGAAACCGAATTCCACGAGCTGGAACATCTCCAAGAAAGAAAACTGAGAGCTCGAGACATTCTCTGTAAGTGTCTCGTGGCTGTTCAGTTGCCAGATGTTTATGAGCAATTTCCAGGAGGTCAGAACGGTTTATGGCCACCAAAGATTCGACCGATGGGTCTGATGAGGTTGTCTAAAATTTGTAGCTTTCAATGAATTGCCAGTAGTCTTGAAACCTCTTGAAAAGAAGATTATCGGGTCCAGTAAAAGTTCCAATGAAAGTATTATTTGGAATGCAGTTCCAACATTTAGTTCAATAACATGGTGGTGACATGCCAGAAAAAGGAGATCTTTATTCAGTTCCTGCTCTATCAAGCAACATGCACCTGAGCGATGACCTGTGTCACAGCCTGTCGTATCGAAGCACAAGCTGTTGCTTGCCCATGGCTAAAACGCGAGCCTTTGCCTTCATTGGCTCTGCACTACGGAACCAGCTTCCTCCTTTGACACGTTCCTGTTTATTAACTGATGGGCCAAGTGCCCCTTTTCGTTGTCTCAAGGCCTCTTTCTATTCTCTGGGTCTCTCGCACTGGGAGCGCCTCTGATTGGTGTGCACTGCGAGAGGCGCTATATAAATTGATAGGTACAATACAAAGCGAAAACCTGATACTGATTATTCCACTCTCTCAAACACTGGACGACTTCTAGGGCTGAGCCTGTTCCTGAGGATAGTTTTGGAATGCCCAGTAACTGTTCAACTCCCACACCTGAGGTAAGAACTGGAAAACGATCAACATGTCTCACGTGATGTCAAACCTTCCAGTAACTTCCCATCCAAATGAACTGTTAAGGAACTATTACGGCTGTTCGACTTGGTGGTTCTGTTGCTTGCCATGGCTCGTTGACTGGGATTTCGGTTGCTTTTCAAAGTGTTGGCATCTTAACCAAGGCTGGAAGCCACTTCGCTAAAACGAATGTAGCGTTCCTTGACGAAATCTTGGTTCCAGCCAAAGCCGACGTCAGACCAGGAGACAGAATATTGGATATGGCTCGTTTAGGTGCAGATGCTTCATTGTCACTACTGTTAGTATCACTGGTTTTTCCTTTACATTCAGCATCAATTCCATCACTTTCATCACTTAATTCTGCATCACTTGATGAGGAATCAGTATCCTGAACTACCTGCCTGGCTTGTATAGCCTGCGAGCTCCTCCTGTGATCGTTTCTTGCGCTTCTGGAAGTTTATTCCCGTATTATTAAAACTTGAGAGCTCCAGGGCCACCCCTAAATATTGACCAATTGCAAATATATTTTGCACATAGTGTTTTCTTCATAATTGGAATAGATTGGAAGGCTGCCACAAGAATATTTTGCACTTTCATTTCTAAGGGCCACCCTAATATGCATGCATGTATACATGCATGCATATATAATACATACATGTATGCATACATACATACATGTATACATGTATGTATGTATGCACACATGTGTGCATATATGCATGTACATGTATACGATATGCGCATATTTGTATATAGTATGTATGCATGTGTGCATGTTATGTATGTATGCATATAATTATGTACCGTACATATGGATGTATAGTGTCAATCTACTCTTTTAGTGCCAATCCTAAGCCTATGACTATATATATATATATATATATATATATATATATATATATATATATATATATATATATACTATATAGTAGGTGACGACGTGAACGTCCCCTGCAGCCATAAGACGTCGTTAAACATTGGACAGTGACATGGCACTAATAGAGTATATATGCTATATATATATATATACGACATGGATGGATTTGAGTTTAGTGCGTTACATGCCATGAAAGCGGATTAGAGGGAGACGGTTGCCAGCTGCCTCCTTTCGCAAGTAGAGGAAGATGTGGCGTCAACAAATTATCGAATTTCTTCCGCATCAACAACTTTTAAACAAACAACGTTTCATCAGTGGCGTGGAGTCACGTGATCGCATGGTGGAGAGAATGAAAGGCTGGGGTTGGTGACATCGTTATCGTTAAGTCCAAAATTATAAAGCGCCAGTCGAAAGCCAAAAAGGCAAACGCAGAGCACCAGCTTATTCAGGAGCGCTGGCGAAAGAGAAACAGACAACAACAAGAGCTACAGAGGCAGAGAGAAGGACAGAGAGTGAGAGAGACACAGACATATACACATGCATACATACTTTGTATCCGTTTCAAACGTACAGATCATGTTAAACTTCGGACCATATATAAAATGCATACTTATTTACAATTGAATATTCCTATAAATGCATTTATATAGGAATGAATTCTAATCAGAGCCTGTTTGCGCTGCATCCCCTCTGTACCATTAATGCCAGCATAGTCCAAGGCTCTGGCCTTGGACCTACTGACTTTGTCATTGCTATTTGTAGCCTTAAACCTAAATGCAGTGGAAACCGTCTTCCTAAATATGCCGACGATAGCTACTTGCTGATTCCTGCTTCCTGCATTGACAGCACTCTTTCTGAACTTGATCATATCTCTCAGTGGGCATCCATTAGCAATCTTAAATTAAACCATGCTAAGACCAGAGAAATGGTCATTAGACGACCGAGGTCCAAAGCTATTGCCCTCCCTTCCCCCATCCCTGGCATCGAGCGGGTCCAGGAGATGGTTATTTTGGGTGTCACTATCTCTGATCGGATTGGCTTTGGGGCACACATTGACAAAATATGCTGCAAAGCCCGACAATCCATGTTCGCGCTACGTGTTTTGGTCGCCCACGGTCTCCACGGTCAACGTCTCTTTGACGTTGTTAGAGCTACTACCCTCGCACGGCTACTTTATGCCTCCCCTGTTTGGTGGGGATTTGCCACTGTAGGGGAGCGTAAACGACTTAACGGTATTCTGAGAAAATTGACCCGTTTAGGCTTCCTCCCTGCCGATTTTCCTAGTTTCGACAAACACTGTGCTAGAGCTGATTCTACTCTTTTTCGTTCAATTCTCTCAAATCCTTGTCACGTCCTTCACGACCTCCTCCCTCCCCGTAAGGTCTCTCCATACAATACGCGGCCCAGACCACATGATCTCACCCTACCTAGAATTGATGCCTTTGCAAAAAGAAGTTTTATTATGAGAATGTTATATGACTTTGCATAAATGTTTGTATTATTTATTTCTTATGTAAGCTACTGTGCGTTTGCTGGTAGACAATTAAAGAATATTCTTACTTACTTACTTACTTATCTTTGCATGCATGCATGTATGTAGGTAAGTTAGTATGTATGTATGTATGTATGTATGTATGTATGTATGTATGTATGTATGTATGTATGTATGTATGTATGTATGTATGTATGTATGTATGTATGTATGTATGTATGTATGTATGTATGTATGTATGTATGTATGTATGTTTGTATGTATGTACGTATGTATGTATGTACGCATGTATGTATGTATGTATGTATGTATGTATGTATGCATGTATGTATGTATGTATGTATGTATGTATGTATGTATGTATGTATGTATGTATGTATGTATGTATGTATGTTTGTAGGTATGTTTGTATGTTTGTACGTATGTATGTATGTACGCAAGTATGTATGTATGTATGTATGTATGTATGCATGTATGTATGTATGTATGTATGTATGTATATACGCATGTATGTATGTATGTATGTATATATGTATGTATATAATGGACCTATGTAATGCTTATTTGAGGAACTCCTCGAAGGTGTTATTATGTTTGCGTTGTTTATTATCTCTGCAGCTGTTTGTTGCTACTTTCTGCTCTGCATGAGGCGACGGCTACAACGTCCGTCGTCCGTCCATCTAATCGTTAATGTCTCGCTGTTCTTCTGTCGTCCGAGGCTTTTGTCGACGGATGGATGTCAACGGTCTGAAAAGAGATTCCCCCCTTAGGAGGGAGGAAGGGTCCTTTGACAGATCCGCCTTTAATCCTCACCGGTCCATTGTTGTCTCTCGTCTGTTTTGATTCCGCTTAGTTGCTATTTCTGTTCTTTTCCGGGGGGCGGGTTTAGGATTCCTGAACGCTCTCTCTGTCTCTGTCTCTCTGTCTCTGTCTGTGTCTCTGTCTGTCTGTCTTTCACTCTTTGTCTCTCTCTCTGCCTATCTTTCTGACTCTATATCTCTCTGCCTCTCTCTGTTTGTCTGTCTCTCTCTAACTGTGTCTCTATGTGTCTATGTGTCTCTCTGTGTCTCTGTGTCTCTGTTTCTTTGTGTCTCTCTGTCTCTCTGTCTCTGTCTCTCTCTGTCTCTCTGTCTCTGTCTCCCTCCCTCCCTCCCTATTGTCTTCATGTCTTCCGTAGATTTCTCGGCTGTTTCTTTGTTCATTTTCCAATATAAATCTAAGCTGAAATGTCTACTTTGA